>LPNX011064111.1:843416-904067 GCA_001517045.1 Pseudotsuga menziesii
ATTGAATTAAAAAATTCCATGATTACAATTAGATTGTAATAAATTTAATAATTAAGCTAGTAAGAAAATAAGATAATTTTAAAAATTCCACAATTCAAAAGAAACTTACTTAAAGACAAAATTATTTTAAAACCCTAGGTTTTTGTTCAAAATCACGAGTTTTACTTGACATTGTCCCATTGTTTTGGGCACACAGAAAAAGACCAAAACTTTGGCCATCGATCTTTTATAGTAGGCCATTTAAATATTCTTTTCGTGATCCCTTTTGTTGTGATTATGACATGGAAAAACAATTTATTGATAGCTTTTTAGCTTATGATTTCTATCTAGCATATAACAAACATTTTATAAGGCAGGGACTTGAAGCTTAGCTTATGTTTATCTTGTTTAATTTAAGTTATAGAAAAGCATATTCCGACTTCAAATGAGGTTGCATATTGTTTTTTTTTCTTTATCTATTTTCCACCACGTTTCTCAACTACATATTCTTTCTAATATATGAATTATCATATACCCCATCGTTTCAGACCTAGAAAGATAAAACCAACCTTGAATTAATTCAAGAGACCATTAAAGATGTTACTTATTTAAGTTGTTGACATTACATTTAATGGCAATGCTTTCTATTTAGTTGGAGAAACAATGGAAAAATAATGAATATTATGTCATCACAAAATCCTTCGTTGTGTAGCTTCATTTGTGAATAATTATATGGTGTTATGAGAGTTATTTATAGTTTAACATTTATTTATCTTGTAGGAACTTGTGGGGATGCTCATATTTTTAATATTGGTAGTGCTTTTACCGAAATTAATCATTTTTTATTGTTGTCCTTCATATTTCCATGAGTGTCCACATGTGATTTCATCACACATTTGGTGTGGGTTTAGAGGTTGATGGAGACATGTATGGCCTAGTATTTGTTCTTGCCTGTGCGATGATGCATTGGAAACTTTTGATGGAGTACTTGTCATTGCATTTATTTGCATTATGCATATCCTTCCATGATTGATGATGATGCATTCCACTTGTACATGATCACTTTCTCATGATACATTGAACATGTTTTCTTTGAGCATCCTAGCCTATTTGATTTGATGTGGCTTCTTGATGGCATGGACTATCTTTCATTATGGGGTGCTTGGTTTATTTGCATGACATGATGGTATTTGGAAGCATTCTATGGGAGTGCCCTAGGTCATGTCACATGGTTTTGTTACACAAAAATTTCGTCATCGCCATGATAATGAACCATGTACCTTCAACATCGTCGTGATCCTTGAAGTACTTTGACAAAACTTACGTGGAAGGTGAGAATCATGAAGTTTTTTCCCTTCAAATCAACTTAGTTGGAAGCACTGTCACATGTTGTTGTATGACAACTTGTGACACTCTTCATTGTTGCAGGTTGTCTTCTAGTAACTCGAGACAATTTCATAGCTTGCTTTCATGCATATTGTGACACCCCTAAATGTCACAAGTTGCTCTTTAGAATGGTGCAACACTATCTGTACGGATAAAGAAAAAAAAGAAGGTTCGGGGAACTTCTAGAACAAATCCCTTGTGGATGGATATCTCCTCCTATTTAGGTGGATCTCAACCAAATTACACACTAGTTGGGATCTCACCCTATCCTTCTCCCCGCATTCTCTTAGATCTGTTAGTTTTTCTAAGTTAATTTACTTAGGATCTTTATCTGAAAGAATAACAAGCACATCAATACATCAAAGATACACAACATACACAAGACACAGAGATTTTCATTGGGGAAACCATAAAGGAGAAAACCCCGTAAACTTCCTTAGAATAGTTCCATCACAAAGACAAGATGACAAGATAGAATAACCCGAGAAAAATGTGCCTGCAACAACTGTTTGTTCCTCCTCTTCCTCTCTCTCCTAAGACGCACATGAGAGAGAAAGTGAGTGTGTGTCAAATGAGGAGGGCGCCTCCCTATTTATATTCTTGCGTTGAGTTGTTAACTCAACTACTAGGTCAGTTAGGTTACCTTTGGGGCCGACATACATAAGAATACTCACAAATATATTTTCCTTTGTTTAACCTGGGGAATACTGCCCTGACTTACAACAGAGTGTTTAACTCAGTGACCATACACAATGATGACATCCCCAAAGGAGGAACACACATATCCAATGGGGGTACAACAATATACAATAGTAATATACATCAAAATATCTTTTGAAGTTACAATTACAACAACACTCCCTCTTAACTAGGAAGGTATTCTCTCATCGCAGTCATCAACACATCTAGTCATTGTTACTAAGTCATAATCGTCGTTGTTGCCATTGTCCTCATCTTGTTCAATCTATCACATCTATCTGTCATAGGAATTTTCTACCAAGCCAACCCTTTTTCATGTTGGGTGTAGGCCTAGACCTCATCCAGGTCTTCATCATATCCACGAGCAAGCCATTGCATATGTATAGACCAGAAACATTATTTACATTACCACTGCAATAACCTGCATCTCCTATCATCTTCTTGTCATATCATATCATCGTGTAGGTACATCCCAAGACCTTCTTTACATTGCCACTGCAATAACTTGTGTTTCCTACCATCATCTCGTCATATCCAGATCATCTCGTTTGTCCTGCACAAAACAAAACACAACAAAGCACACAGAGCACAACACAGATGCATACCACCTGCGTTATATCACCATAGGAGTAAGCCAGGATCTTTTCACATCATCAAGACAACCTGCAACTTCTATTATGTGAGAATCACCTAGGATCACTCTTAGTGCATTACGTATCTACACGGTCAACCTCCATTCTACCAATAAAGGAGAACTGCCTAGGTGCACCTCATGTGCTTCGTGACCTTATCATCTCCAACATGGGAACACACACATATATAGATATATATGTAGGGATTGATTACGACCGAACAACTTGCTGCACTGGGGCTTATATGTTCCAGGTCAACCCCAAGGACTTATTACATACGAACAACTGTGTCCAGGATATTTTACATTCAGAAAACCTTCGAGGTGTATTACATCCGAGTAACTTGTGTACTATGCCAAGGATCTTTTTACACTCGAACAACCCACATGAATTATTACATCTGAATAACCTATGTACCACACTAGGGATCATATTTAGATTCAGATAGCCTATCTTAGGACTAATTATGTCTGGGTAACATATGTATCATGTCAGGACTCGTATTTACACTCATACAACCTACATGATTGATTATGTTTGAGCAATTTTCTACACCATGGTCTTTTCTGCTTGGACAACCTGTCTCATTTCCCATATGAGATATCATGCATCTGCGTCTTCTGGTCTCTCGCTATTTCTAGCATAACATATTAGGATTGATTATGTCCAAGGATAACCTACGAGCTTCGCCAGGACTGATTACATCCAAGGACAACCTACAAGACTAATTACGTTTGAGAAACCTATGATCTTCGTCAGGATTTTATGCTCAGACAACCTGTCTCTCTAGCTATGCTAGAACTCATCACTGCCTCTTTCGAGAGGTATCATTTTGGATCACACCAAGTCTTTCTCTGAAGTACTCAAAATTTACTTTGGTTATTTCTAGCATAGAATCACATCAAGATTGATTATGTCCAAGGATAACCTACAAGCTTTGCCATGATTGATTACATCCGAGGACAACCTACATGACTGATTACATTCGAGCAACCTACAAACTTTGCCAAGAATTTTACACTTGGATAACCTGTGTTTCCAGCTATGCTAGAATTTATCACTCCCTCTTTTGAGGGGCCTCGATCTGGATCACATACTTTAGCTTCACTGCTCCTCTTTGCATCATACAAAAATGCAAATTATATCAATCAAATTGGATAATAGATTTCAAAAACATACTACCTCACAACTATTCAAGAAAGTGGCAACATATTCTGGCTCAATTGTACTCAGTGCCATAGAGGATTGCATCTTGACAAACCAATAGATCATACTGGATCTCAAACTGAAAAAGAAACCCAAGGTGCCCTTCCTCTTAGTGGTGATTCCTTCCTAATATGAATCAACATAACCATGCAGGTTAGTCTTCTGATTTATATCATACTTGGTCCCATACTCAACTATACCCTTTAGGTACCTCAATGCATGCTTTGCAGCAACCAGGTGAACATATCTTAGATCCGTCAAGCACTGGCTCAAGGTGTTCATAGCAAATCATATGTCTGATCGCGTATTCGTCAAATACATCAATGAGCCAATCATCTGACGATACATCATGGCATCAATTGAATCTGATGAAGCATCACACAATAGCTTCAAGTTTGATTCCATAGGTGTGGCTATTGCCTTGTAGTCCAACATTCCTAATTTCTTTAGAATCTCCACTTCATACTTTCCTTGACCAAGGAAAATCCCATCCACATTATGCCACACCACTATGCCTAAGAAGTAGTGCATCATCCCTGCGTCTTTCATTTCGAACTTAGTGGCAAGTCTCCTCCTTGCATATTCAATGAGTTCATCCTCTCCTATCAGGAACAAGACATCGACATATAACAAGAGCATCACGAGTCTTCCACCTCCAACCTTGAAGTAAAGGTTGGAATCCACTTTACTCTCAATAAATCATAGGCCAGTAAGTTGTCCATCATGTTGTACCATGTGGAACTTGAGGATCTTTTGTAGTCATTCCCTTTGAAGCGAAGTATCATCCTCCCTCTGCATTTTGTACTCTATGTATCGAAACATTTTGTACTGGAGTAATAGGTAGCTTCATTTTCTAATTATCTTCTATGTATCCATCTAAGGTTACTGGATACCAAGATCCTCTATCTTCAACTTTGTTGAAAATATCCTCTTGCACCCATCTGTGAGCTTGTCGTCCTCTATAGGCTTTCATCTTTAACCTTGTAGCAAAGGTCAATATCTTCATCACTCTAGGTGATCTTCAAGATCCTCATGTAACTGTATGTGCTATCCCATGGGTGCCTTTTGAGCTCGTACAAGGCCTTCTTTAATTTGCACACATGAGTCTACTTGTCATCTGTCTCAACTCACAGTGGCTACTCTACGTACACTTCCTCCTCGAATACACCATTCAAGAATGTTGTCTTGATATCCAGTTGGTGTATCCCCCAACTCATACATGCAAGTATGGATATAATAGAAGTGTACCTCGCA
The DNA here is from genome assembly GCA_001517045.1 of Pseudotsuga menziesii. NCBI lineage: Eukaryota > Viridiplantae > Streptophyta > Pinopsida > Pinales > Pinaceae > Pseudotsuga > Pseudotsuga menziesii. Next base: position 848,573 of record LPNX011064111.1, read on the forward strand.
ACTGGTGGAAATGTCTCCCCGTTTTTGTTTTTTGTTTTTTGTTTTGTGAGTATCCTCATGCTACGAATCTTGCTGTGTATCCCACAATGATGCCATCTACTGCATGCTAGATCTTGTAGATCCATATGGAAGACACTACAGACTTCCCTTCAGGTCTCAAAACCGCATCCTATACATCATTTCCCATGATCAACTGGTACTCTTTGATCATAGTCTTGTTTCCTTTCTCCTTGGCTACTTCTTCATAGCTAGAAGGATTTGCATCAATGATGTCACTCAACAATGCCACATAACTAGAGTGTGTTCGAGGCCTCTTACTTTCTTTGGCAGTTTCGTCATACTTTTCTTTATCTTGGATGATCTCTTGTGCCCAAGATGGTCTTCATTTATCGAGGTGGATCTACCGTTCTCTTTATATTCTTCTAAAGTTCTTTATTTTTTCATGGTGTCTCTGACCCGAGGAGCTTAAGGTTCTTCTTATGGACTATCATTACTTGTTCTTCAGAATGATCTACAAGTCAAGTTCAGTTGCATGATTATAAATATTTCATTATTTCCAAAACATATTAATCTAATGCATCAAGATATATGTCACATAGTCATGCAACTATCTTAGCCAATGCTACAACATTCATCCATATCCCGTACACATACGATAACTTCTAGATTCCTTCTACCCCAATGTCAACAAAGAGGTTTCAATATAGATAAGTAGCAATGGAATGTTGTACAACATCATTGAATTCTTACCCATCATGTGCAATTCAGTATTATAAATGCAAACACACAAGCATGCATAATACATCAACTGAATATAAACACGTGCACAACCAAACAATATCATGAAATGACAATTGAACACTTATCTTTTTTTGTTTTGGTGGGTAGAATCCTTCTTGATCCTTATGTCCTTGCAAGAATAATTGGAGTCTTCTACTTCATCATCTTCTTCTTTCACAATTGCATCCTTTCTTATCCAAATGCTGAGATGGATAAGAGGTTTTTCATGAGTTAATCCTTCTGTATTAAAGTACATATTCCTCATTGCTTGAGGAATCTTCTCTTTCTTCTTTGATTCATGAGAGCTTGATCTTCAATTTCTCCCATATTCTCTTCTCTTGTTATGAGACAAGCTTCTTGTTGTGTGCACTCTTCCTAGAGTCCGGTGAAGGTAATCAACTTCCTTCTAGAACATATTCCTTGAATGAGTGAATCCCATGATCTTGGGAGGCCATTCAAGGTGGTCATAACAATATCTTCTTCTTCTTTGATTGCTTCAAGTTTTTCCTTGAATTGAGAAACCCTAGTGAAGCAGGACTGTATGGTCTCTGAGTTTTGTATCTTCACATTCTTCAACTGGTTCCTCGATGTCATTTTCTGATTGATGTTCTTTCCTTCAAACAACTTCATCACAAAATCGAACAATTCCTTTGGTGTCTTCAAGGATGACACATGAGGGATGAGATGATCCTTAATAGAATCTACAATTATTCTCTTAGCTCTAGCCTTAGCCTCACCTCCCTCGGGCTCTTAGAACTTACTTACTGATATACTGATCTAAGTCATTTTCTTTAAGGATCAGGGAGGTCCTATAATTCCATGCTCGGATGTTGTCAACTTTACTAAGCTTATCATCAAGCTGGGTGTCATGATTCATTTTGGAATGAGAACCTAAAATGGAAATAACAAGGATTTAGATCTTATTGATTTGAGGTGTCCGACCTGGTTCTAGAGCTGTCTGATCTAGGGTTTGTTAGAGAAACCCTAATTTTTCAAACTTGAAATTTTAAACTTATGATTGTATAGAAATATGTGCCTCTTCAAGGTGGGTTTTCCAATGTACTCATTTTCTAAAAATAGTGGTGGGAAGCTCCTGGAACAAGAAGCCCTAGTTTCTTCAATTTCTTCTATAGAATTGTATGATATTGATTATGTTGTATCTCTGAAGTTTTTACTTCTCATGGTATAAAACATTGCACTAAGGTATCCTGATCTGTCTTATTTACAACCCCGCATGTTAAAATAGAATTGGACTCTCCAAGTGGGACTTATACTGAGTTTCCCAAGGTGACTGTTTAACATAGCGAACTTGTACAAATTTCCATGTGTCACTATTTCACATTCGAGGTTTGAAAATTGGACCACATAAACTACAGTCTGTGCTATACTTGCAACATCTTACAAAATTTCATTTGGACCTTCCTATCTTGAGATATATCAATTCTCCCTAGGTCACTTGTTTATGACTATATTCTGGAGGAGGCTCGAACCCTGATTTGGTGGAATCATATCTCCTGAAGTATAGAGAATCTGTGGTTGAAAATTGCACACTAGGTGCAAAAATATTTCATCTTCATCCTGTAAAAGTTTCATCTTCTGAACCTTCTCCAATCTCAATTTATAGTGAATGTTCCAAGATGACTAGATTTAGTCTTTAAGGGTTTTCAAGCATGAAACCCTAATTTCTAGTAGCTGCGATTGTAGTTGTATTTTGGTTGCACAGTTCCTTCTTTCAGAGTGAGTCTGATACCATGTTAGTTTTTCTAAGTTAATTTACTTAGGATCTTTATTTGAAAGAATAACAAGCACAACAATACATTAAAGAGACACAAGATACACAAGATACACAAGATACACAAGACACATAGATTTTCATTGAGGAAACCATAAAGGAGAAAACCCTACAAACTTCCTTAGCATAGTTTCATCACAAAGATAATATGACAAGATAGAATAACCAAGAACAATATGTCTGCAGTAGCTCTCTGTTCCTCCTCTTCCTCTCTCTCCTAAGGTGCACATGAGAGAGCAAGTGAGTGTGTATCAAATGAGGAGGGCGCCTCCCTATATTGTATATTCTTCCGTTGAGTTGTTAACTCAACTACTAGGTCGACCAGGTTACCTTGGGGCCGACATACCTAAGAATAATCATAGATATATTTTTCTTTATTTAACCCGAGGACTATTTCCCTGACTTACAACGGAGGGTTTACCTCAGTGACCATACACAATGATGACATCCCCAAAGGAGAAACGCACATCTTCTGATGGGGTACAATGATATACAATAATAATATACATCATGATATATTCTAAAGTTACAATTACAACAACAAGCTCCTCCTTATCGCTTTTTCCCTATAATTGCAATTTCATTCCCATGGGAGAGGGGGTTAGAGTTCATAGTAGCTAAATGCTAGAGAAATTATGCTAGATAGTTGAACCTTTGATAGCCATTCTCTTGAGGCAAGGTTGCAAGATAAGGAAAATGACCCATTGAAAGGACTTGGCATAATGTCAAGGCAAAGGTTGTAAGACTTTTCCCTCATTTGATCTATAATGCAGTAATACATTCTCTTTCCAATAAAGATTTGTCTTATGTGATCTAAATCTTTAGAGAATTTTTCCTTGACCATTTGCTTAGATCCTATCATTAGTATATTATTGCTTTCATTTTTGTTGTCTTTTGTTGTCTCCATTCATAAACCATCAACCAAACAAATCACCTGGAAGGCACAACTAGTGAGGACAAATTTTAATCATAAGGTATGCAATCTCTTCATAGTCAATACTTTGATTGCACGATCTAGGCAAAGTAGTGTATTTTTTTCCTTTTTGTTCTAATTCAAACCATTTGAGCTAGGGAGGTCAGTTTGTGTCCACACTAATAGACTAATACAATAAAAGGCATTAGAGGAAATTTCAACTCAAAATGGGCCTCCTAAAATGAACTAATAAAATAATAGTTAAAATAATAAAATAATATTTATTAATTTTGGAGGAAGAAAAGAAGAAAACTACATTTTTGTTTGTATTTTTGACATATCTCCCCGTGTTTTTACTCAAATTTCGATCGGGAGAGCTCGTTGGATGCGGAATTAAATTCTGCATCCAACGAGTACCCACTCGGCATACTTTTGACTGACCCCGCTACCCCAAAAACAAGAAATCCCTGAAAAAATGGAACGATGATGTCATCGTTTCATTTTTTCAGGTATTTCTTGTTTTTGGGGTAGCGGGGTACGTCAAAAGTATGCCGAGTGGGTACTTGTTGGATGTGGAATTTAATTCCGCATCCAACGAGCTCTCCCGATCGAAATTTGAGTAAAAACACAGGGAGATATGTCAAAAATGCAAACAAAAAAAGTATTTTTTTTTATGATACCTATCCCCAAATTTATATTAAAAAAGTGCTTAAGACCTATACGATATTTCAAATTTAAATCAATTTCATTGGCTAACACATGATGACATGGAATTTGAATAAAAGTTAAAAGGCCCATTTTGAGTTGAAATTTCCTCTAATTTTACACTTGAGGATGTATTATTGTTGATTTTCCATGGAACATTCTCCCTTCTCACACTTGTTTGGTGGCATGAATTTTCATTTTCATGGAGTACTCTAGATTTCTGGGTGTCTTTTACCTTATGGATGACATGGATGTATATTCCTTGGAGCACCCCTATTCCTAGACACCTGGATGACATCTTCGTACTATTGGATATTATATTATGTAGACCACCGTCCTTCTTTCTCTATATTGGTACGTGTGGAGGCATGCTATTGGCTTGTAGAAGGGGCCATCTCTTCCTTCATGGAGTTGGTTATCTATTATGGCATGTTTCTCTTGGGATTGATGCTTTTATCATTGATTGGTTGTCTCCTTGTTTCATGGATCTATCCCTTGCACATATATTTGTTGGGTTGGTTGATATGTGGACATCATTTTAGTGGATGCATTCATTGCACATGTGTTGATATATTGACCCTTTATGAGGTCAAAAGAAGGAAAGCATATACCTTTGGAGATTTCTTACAAAGTTATCTATGCACCATTGTTAGGGTGTTCACCTTGGAGAGTATCTATTACACATTTATGATGGGGGTGTCCATATTAGAGGGTTTCTTACATCCATTCTCATTTTTTTGTTGGATCATTCTCTTGGAGAGCTACACATGTGGTTATTAGATAATCTTTGACTTGGTTTACACTCCTTTATATGCTTGGTTGAGGGAGCGTTCATCTTTTGATCTTATTCATGGAGGATGTTTACCTTGGATGAGTCCCATTTTTCATTTCATGCCATTTTTTTGGGTAGCATCCAGATTTGGAAGACTTATGACACACTCTTTGATGGTTTGATGGAGTTTATTTTGCATTGGAAGATATCTATGGGGTCAAACCCTATATCTATGTTTTATTCATTGCTTTGGAGACCTTTTCTCTTGGAGTGATGCCTTTGGATAGTATTCAATGACTAGATCTTGGGTTTATATTTGGTAATTGTCCATATTTGATGGAGGCATAATACTTCTTGGGTCTTTTCTTGGTTTGATACTTGTACATGCGGCTTTGACCACCTTACTTCATGCATGTTGTTGGAGTAGTTGGACTATTTTGATTTATTTACTCTTGCCTAGGTTAGATCTAAGATGTTTATTGTTATTTTATTGTAGGAGGAAGAGAAACTAAAATCTATATAAGGCTTTGCTCTCTCCTTCATTTCTCATGGTTGGATTTGTAGAATTTTTTCTCATAGGAGCTTAATGGATATATCTTTTATGGTGTGTATGTGAAGTGTGAGGGTATTCTCTTATGAATGCGAGGGCTATGTTTCTATTTCTCAATATTGTTGGTGACGTGTAGAATTGCTAGAACTTGTTCTTTTGGGGTCATGTGATAAGTGTACATTGTCATCGCTAGAAGATCTTTATGTAGGAATCACTCCCTCTATTTCCCTTTTATGTCTTATGTATGATTATATTAACTTGCTCCTATAATCTTCTAGAGTTGTTGCTTGTAATACTTCATTTTATAAGTCACATCCTAATTAACAATGTTTTTATGTGGCATCATTTGGTCCCTCCTAGTATAATTTCTAGTCTCATTTTTCAACATGACAGGGTTTCTTGTGGCATGTTTTAATGGAACTTGTTGATTTAACCATTCATGAACTCACGCTATTGGATTAGTCATTTGAATCCATTTTCCCTTGTCTGGATTGACACTAGCCTCTTGTTCCTCCCATGACTTTCTTATACTAAAAAAGACACAAAAAAAACATTTTACTAAAGCTACTCTCCCATATCACCTTGTTCTTGATTGTTAAGATTTAGTAATCGTATTTCCTAGGGAAACCCCCCTTAAGTTGGAGGAGATCCAACCAAAAGTGAGAGAGGTAGTTATTGAGTTGACAATGAGTAGCCCCCCTTGGTTGCTCATGGGCTAGCATCATTATTTTGGGATTTAATTTCACATGCTAGTTTGGAAGGTAAGACGTATGAATATATCACAAGACCAAGGAAATAAGTGTTTGGGCTCATTGCCTCAACATAATAACCTATGATTTTTATCCAATAAGTTCAATGTTTCTCTATGCACTCCTCATTTTATAGTTTTACGTTTTGCACTTTTAAATGGACCCACAATGATGGCTCAAATATGTTGCTTGTGGTCATGAATTCACGTTTGGAAATGATGATGGGTCATGGATGCAATATGTCCACAACTACGATGAATCATCGTCGTTGTTGGGTTAGTATGCCCATTGATCACCATTATTGTTAGGCTTGAGCTCAAGACCATAGGCACCATTCCTTCATATCATTGTGAGTATTTTTTCAAACGACAATTTTGAAGAATTACATGATGATTATTGCATAGTAAATGCATCCCCTTAATGTTGATATATTGTCTTGGCATCATTTTGATTGCATAGTCATCACTATATTCACATAATCCTGGTATTCCCGTTCAAACCCCTACTCTTTAGTAACTTCAAAGTAGTTGTTTTAACAACAACAATAATGTCGTTAAATCAATATTTATGGGAAATAATAAGATCACAAACTCATCAACATGCCAACAAAGATAATGTAAATGCATTGATGATCATCACTGAGGATGTCAATATAATGACAATTTTAAAAGAATGTTGGCATTTAAGTAATTAAATAAAAAGGGTTGTTTTAAACAAAACTTGGTTTCGACATGTAAACACCAAAACAATATCATTTTTGGGCCCCAAACATATTGGTGAAAATCAACTACTAAAAGAATATATATAATAACTTTGTCATTTGAGTTAGGCTATGAACAAAAATGGAGACAATGGCAATCATATTTTATAATGCATTCATACTTTAGTTATGAGAATGAGTAGAGAAATTATTCTCTAAATCTAATTTGGTTTTGAGTAATTGTTCATGTTTGTATGCACATTTATGCTTTGTAGTGCATTTCAATTCTAACAAATGAGTCACAAAGCAATGTGTCGTAGTTTGTACAGGTTGAGACTAGGATAATTGAGGCCACTGTGTTAATGACTATGCCACTTATGACCCCATCATTTACACATATAGGAAGAGACATGTGGATCTTGTCATTTCTGAAAGGAGAACTTGACATTGAATCTCTTCTATATTCTAGTGTTCAAGATCCACTTGGGGTATAGGTTCTTTGTGATTTATCAATCACTTGTGTTACTTTCTAATGTTAACAAAGACTGCACATTCCATCTTTCTTGATAAACTTTTAGCAAATTTGAGAATCTTATATTTTTGTATATATTCCATCCTCCTTTACCTTATCCTTAAGCCAAATCTTTATATATTTACATCACACCTTTTAAAATCATTTTAGATAGTCCTTGTCACTTTTTTTTATGTATTCTTTACACAATCTCATTGGTCACTTAATTTGATATTAATATTAAATTAAATCCTAAAAGGATCACTAGCCATCTTACCTTTCATTCTTTATTATATTCCTAAACAATAAATAAATATAAAATTTAAACATGGAAGTTACTAAATTATTATAAAAAAATAAAAAGAGAATAATAATCTTGCTAAAGTTTTTCTTAGAGTTAAATAATTTTGATTATCAAAGACTACAAGATCATTGTGGATTGGGCTAAACATCTTACAGGTCATTTTTGGATTGGTGGAAGATGCTTGTTCTTACATTACATATTACTTTCTAATCCATCTCATTTTACCATGTGTATAGAGAATATAATTATGATGCTGACATGTTATCAAGGAATGGACGGACTTCTCCTGAAGACATAATATAGTTTGAATAATGGCTAAACAATACTTTTATCTATGGCCCCATCCTATTTTATTAAAAGTTTTTAAGATTTGGATTAAGTTTTGCTGAACTTCTCATAAATCATTCTACATTGCTGAAGATTTGTATTGTTATTAGTGTATGAACTCATAGTCTTTTAGTTAGTAGAAAATATAACCTTAAATAAAACATTTAAAACATCTTGAGTGATGAAAGACTCTTATATAAATAACAATATATAGTTTAATTCATCAATTTGAATATCAACAATAGGCATATTTTCCATAGAAAAAATTTGATTATGAAAAAAAAACTTATATTATACATTACTAAATTATACTCAAATTACACTAGTATAAAATGAACATAATTCATGAATTTGAATATAACTATAGCCATCTTTTCTGTAGAAAAAATTTGATTATAGAAAAAAAACACTTCATATTACACCTTACTAAATTATACTCAAATTACAATACTGTGAAATGGACATAACAAATTCACATGCACATTGCTTGATGCATTTTTTTTTTTCAGTAGAAAAAACCATTCCTTGGTATTCATTGAATCAAAGGAACCTTTTACATCTTCAGTCATTTCAGTTATGCCATCAAGGACAGTACAAATTTATCAGGTAATATTTTCCTATCCAAACATACATATGTCACAAAAAGATACAAATAGATACCCGCAGAAATTACAGAGGTACCCAAAGCACCTGGAAACCACTACAATAAGATACCCAATGCATTTTATATGAGTGGATCACAGTTATTTTCACAGTTTTAGGATAAAATATAGAAAACTTTGACCAAAACAAATGAAATACCACTTTAAGACTTTTATTATATAAACTTTCACTATATATGCTCACGGGACGAGGAGGCCACCATGGAATAACCACCAATACTCTAACATGGACGGTGGTGGGTTCGGGCCTACTTTTAACGATCTGTACGTTCACTACTTAATCCTTAATTATTTACTCCATTTAATTTACCCCCCTCCCCCCTCGAATTTTTTTTTCGAAAATATCAAATGTAAAATGCATCTTCATTTTTTTGTAAATATCCAATCTCTGCTCCCTCAAAACCGATACTTTGAAAAAATCATTAAATATTCAATGTACCTTCAAGTCCATGGTGTAGATAGCTCTTTCAATTGACAATTGATGGGACCATTCAAAGCTGGAAGATGGAAGAATCATGGCGGCAGGTAAACATAGGTTGCCTTCACACTGAATGGCCTGACTGAGTGTTTGGAAAGGTTGTAGATTTCAACTGTCTTACTAGGTACTATTGGTTTGAAATGACGTATATCAGATTCTAGTTTTAGTAGGAAACAGCGATGATCCTGCTTGACCCGTCTATAAATCCTAGATAATGCGGCCAAATGTACGAAGATGGAGATAAATAGTAAGTAAACGCCAAGAATTCCATGGCTGCTAGTCTACAAATTCAAACAAAATTGGCATCTTAGTATTCCACACAATCGGCTTAAATTCCTATTGAATGTTTCTTTAATGCTCTTAATTTTCTCTGCAAGAGCCTTGCCAAAGATTTTCAGGTAACTGAACAAGAATTTAAAGCTCGGTAAGACGTCTGTCATTTAGTTTTTGGAAGTCTCGTACTAAATTTTGGTTTTAAAATTGCATTCATCGTGTTATTGCTATGTAGTCGAAGATATTTTTCAAATTGCTGTAAATTGTGATATTTTTGCTTGTATATATATTTAATCCAGTAAAAGATTTTGTCTTGACTGAAGGTTATGTTTAAACGATGCTTAAAATTAAATTCTTGTCTTAAATTTTGTTTTAAAGAAACCGGAATCGTGATATTGCTATGTGTTTGATTGATTTAAATATTACTGATATGTTTTAGTTTAAAGCGTTTTGTAGTTCTGTAAATTTCGAGTTCAAGATTTGTCTTACCTGAAGACTATAATCGAGTGCTTTAAGTTGTGAAACTGGCTTTGTATTTAATAGGTTTAAGGATCTGTGATACTGGTTTTGTATTTAAATATTTCAAAGATGTGTATTGAATTTGGTTTAAGTTTTTGTTTTATTTTGTGTGTTTTGAACTGGTTTTGGTTTTGGTTGTGTTCACGAGAACACAGTTGTCTTTCCGACCCAGGGAAGAGCCATGACGTGAGCCTTGGAAATTTACTGCCATTGGTACTGTAACGTTTCAGGACAGCGATTCAGTAGATGACGCGTGTGATATATTGAATAGTTTTTGTTCAAGACGCTTACGGCTGCGTCAGAACACTTGCATAATTTCGGCGTAAGCGGAAATACGACCGAAAGGAGGGCCGGAAAAGGTCGGTCCCGTTGGGATGTTGGGAAATTTAAGATTCCTGATCTAAGTTGTTGTGGTAGTTTATTAGACCCTGCCGACTATTGTTTTTTATTGTAAGTTTCTGGTATTCACGGTTTTCATGGTGTGGAAAGGCTGAAAATAAAAGTACATATATAGCTGGACGCTGTGCTTTCCATATAACAAGTAATCTGTAGTAAGTCGTAAAGAAAACCGAAAATGATGTTTTAGTAAAGCCTGTTTGTTGTGTATCACAATAAAAATCGCGAAGAAACGACGGTAGCTGGGATAAACAGCAACTAGTGGTGGCTCGAGGTCGAAACATCGGGAAAAGAGAAGGAGGCTTCCACTATTTAGCAGGCTACGAGCGCATTTGTGAGATCATCTTCTTTAGGGAAATGTATTGGGAATACAAGGCTTTTTATCGAAACATATTGTTTGAAGATTCGGGGTGCCTTCTCCGGGTCACTGTGTTACTGTAGGTTCAGGAATCGCAGAGAATCGGTTAATATACTTCAAATTCGCGAGCGTACGGTGAAATTATTTGCCGACAGGGAGAATCTTCAGTACGTGCCTGGTGGAGAAAATGCTCTGGAAATACCGGTGAGTTCCTTCTGAAATCTCTGAACGATTATAATCACAGTAGCGGATGTTTTATTCAAATGAAAGAGCAGATAAGCTACAGAGGCCCTTACATCAAGATGACAGCCTCTGTTACTTCTTTTTAATATATTTTGTTTGAAATGTCGAAAATAGTTTAAATAGATCAGTCATTCTGCTCCCGCTAATAATGCCAGAAAATTTGGCCGAGATATCCTCCTTTTATAAATGAAAGCAACAACTGAGTCGAAGGAATTTTCTGTTTTAATGGTGGATGAAGGGGGGAAACGGATAACTGTACTGTCTTTTTTGGGATTAACAAAGTAGTTCAAATCGATAATGAATTTCTTCATCATCTAGTAATATCAGAAAATTTAACACAATTTAAGTGGAATTTTTCTGGTTGCAAGTTGATACACGGGGCAAATCAACGGTAAATGTTCAAATCGATGACTAGGTTCATTTGGTCATACAATTACTTTATACTCTTTTTTATTATTATTCTGGAGTAAGAAAATAGTTCAAATCTATGGCGGACTTCTGCGTCTTCTTACACAATAGAAAATTAACTGCGAAAATATCTAATTTAAGCCATCGTAGTCGATAAAGATAAATTTATGGTTTGAAATGTAAATGAAGTGACAGATTAACGGTTAATCGGTACTTCCCTTTACTTTTCTGTTAGGAGAAACATATGGTTCAAATCGATACTCTTTTAGAAGTAAAATGATAGTTCAAATCGATGACGATTTCTTCCTTCTCCGATAATGGCTGAAATTTAAAAATGAATATCAGCAGAGAAGCGGAAAATTCCTGTTTGAAATGTAAACTAAGGGCGGATTAACGGTGGAGGTGCTGCTTTTTCAGGAGTAACATGATGGTTTAAATCGATGGCGAATTTCTTCGGCATGTAACAATTGCTGAAAATAACAGATAATATAGTCTCTATTAATGAAAATATCAGCAGAGAAGCTGAAAATCTATGTTTGAAGGGTAAATCGTAGCGCAAACCAACGGTGAAATGATACTTGAAAACGAAAAACTCACGCGACTGTTTGTCCCAAAGAAAAACATTAAATAATGGGAAATGTCCTCTCTATTTTAGACACATATCAAGCAAATGCTGAAATTGTTTATGGAACTGAATAAAGAGGTCCCGAGTTCGAGTTCCGAGCGAAACGTTGGAAAACGAGGATATGTTTTTATGGTATCCATAAAATAGGATGTCAGACTCATTTGTTGAAAGGTTGACTACTTAATGGCTTCTTGGCTGAAAATTAAAGACTGATCAACTCAAATGATGAAGTTCTGATATTTTCATAAATGCATTAAGAATCTTTACCCGCTAATTACGGCGCTAACACGGTACTCGTTCTTGTAATGTCTGTACAGCTTTTAACCTATATTACTTTACTATGCAGAGTCGAAGGAGGCTGTGATCAGAAATAGATACGAGGGAGCTGGACGGTTTATGTACGAGGCTGCTGAAGGCATCTTATTCTTGAGATACTGCAATGGCGGTGCTGTCTTGGTTGTGGTTAGCTCTGCTTGCATTACTTGCTGTTCATTCCTCCGCAAAGAGCTCAATTCGTACAAGTGCCGGAGAATCGGTAAGTTTCTTAGTGGCATAGGTACGTTTACAAGTTTTCGTTGTAACTTCGATGGTATTGTTCCAAGTTACACTGATAACGCTTTTGAAATTGCATGGCTACTTCAAAGATTTCTTAAAATTCTTTCAGTCATGGGTTACGAGTGTTCTAGGGTGATTTGCCCAAGTCTCTAGATGATAACTGAGTTCAGTAATTCGAGCGTCAAAATGAAAAGTTAAGACGGATCTCAAAATGCAAATCCATTGCAGGTATTTGAAAAATCAAATTGGGAAAATAATAGGCCACCTGCAGACTGTTCAAGTACCATCCCCGGCGCGGGCAACCATACTGCATGGGATATGCGCCCTTTTCCATCTGAAAGTTCTTACCAAATTTTCAATGAAACAAGAAGAAAGCTTGGCACATTCCAAATATGCTCATTGTGCACTTGCTGTGGAGGCCGCCATCATCTTTGTCTCCCTTCACCTTGCTGCTATGCTATCAACTGCAACATTCCAAACAAGCCATTTGGCGTCTGTTCCTTCACCCCAAAAACTTGTAATTGCTTTGGATGCCATCTGTGATGTCTGAAGGATTTCTCTCTCTAGATTTTGCATTGTCGTATGGGCAGGCGCCAAGAATCTATTGCGACACTATGCATGTAAGAAAAGATTAAGGACATGGTCTATGATTAAGAAGGTATTGCAATATTACTAAGGTGCTGTCTAGTATCCAGCTCTGTCCGCAGAGGTATTGATATTTTTTAAATTGGTTTAGCATTATCTTCAATGCTTCTTAATTTGTATAAAGCTCTTGTATGAAAGAGAATCTTATACTGGAGCCAAGTTGGATCTGTTCTCGTTTTAGAGATAAGTTATATAAATCTATATCGCTGCTTGTAGTTTATGTAAACTGATTAATGGCAGAGCTTTGAGTATTTAGATTATTACAGGGAAGTTTTCATAGGATTTATTAAGGGTTATGACACCAGCATGCTTTTGTTTAAGTTGAATATGGGTAGGATTAGGAATATCTTCTTTGGTTGTAATTTAAACTCTGTTTGAATGGAAATTCTGGATGGGTGTAATTTATTTGGTTGAAGTATTAGATAATCAAGTGGATCGTGTCTATGTCAGAACCATTATACGTTGAGAAATCTGTCTATTGAAAAAACAAGTGAACATCAATTCAATATCAGAAAGACCTTCAAACTAAACCCCACCTGCAAGGTCGCAAGTTGTACCACTGTTAAACTACTCTTGGAAGACTATGATCACTTTGGTCTGACAAGCTCACAAGCAGCAGAAACTCTACTAACTAGTGAATACAGTCATAGACATTTTGTACTAGCTAGATCCATTGGTATAGTTAATTGAGCTTAGCCATTTGGTTTGTAAGTGAAAATTGAACCAAAACCTGAAAAAATCATAGTTCATATAAGATTTTCTTTTTGAGTGTGTGAAATTAGAAGGTAAAATTTGTATTATCTAAATTATTTGTAAAATATTTTCTCAGTGATTGGGTGTTCATCCAATTGTGAAAACTAGCCAGAATTGAAGGTTATTCAACGAAACCCCACCTTTTCCTTCCCACCCCCTCTTAGTGTTTAAATCTATATCAAAGGTAATTTACTAGTAGCTTATCTGAGTACGTCTGTCTTTGTTATGAGCAACGTGGGTGAGATTTGAACTTGGAATGAGTCTTGTCAACATCATCTCATCAATTGCAAATTTCATTGGCTGTATGAACCCTGTGTTCTCTGACTTTTTTTGTGTGAAATTATCTCAGGAATTCCCCTTTTAGTTTCAGATCTGTATCAACTGGTAATTACCAATTTGCTAGTCGCTTTTCTGAGTACATATTCTTGGTAGGAGCAATGTGGGTGAGATTTGAACTGGGAATGTGCCTTGTCATCATTATGTTATCAATTTTAACTTCATGGAGGGTATGGATTTTGTGCTGTGACTTATGATAGAACCGTTTAAGAAACGAGTTTTGCATAGCTCTGCTCATTTATGCAATTTGTTGCTTGAACTTGAAAATATTGATATTTTTCTTCATTGGAAGTCGTTAGTGTTAATGGAATAAATGTCTTCTACGTGCCCTTCAACATAATCTAATGTTTCCGCAATTCATCAGTTATAACATTTTGCTGGTATGCACAATGGAAATTTTTTCAAAGGTTGTTTCCAGCAATTGCCCTGCCCTGTTTGGAAATGGGAGTAACAAATGTTGGTTATGTTTGGTGTAGGTGTCAATGTTAGAGTTGAAAGCAGATACATTGTATAGTACTCGACAGAAAACAATGAACGGGTGTATTTACAAACATAAGCTACAAGATATACAATGGATAAATACAGAATTCATCAGTTATAACATTTTGTTGGTATGCACAATGGAAATTTTTTCAAAGGTTGTTTTCAGCAATTGCCCTGCCCTGTTTGGAAATGGGAGTAACAAATGTTGGTTATGTTTGGTGGTTGCCCTGCCCTGTTTGGAAATGGGAGTAACAAATGTTGGTTATGTTTGGTGTAGGTGTCAATGTTAGAGTTGAAAGCAGATACATTGTATAGGACTCGACAGAAAACAATGAAGTCAAACATAAAATATGCAAATATGTCACGGGTGTATTTACAAACATAAGCTACAAGATATACAATGGATAAATACAGAGTGCCCAGTATAATTTTGCAAATTGTAGGATTACTCAGTTGTACTTGAGATGTATATATATGAATGTTGTTCCAGATACAGAGAACTGTATGCTTGGGCTTCTGATATAAAAGCCAAAATTACTAAAATGACTAGTGCAGAAGACTAATTGAGTAAAAGATACGCAGTGTTGTCTTCATGGCTGTAAAAAATTGTGTTTTCCATGGGTATACATTGTGAAGTAGCTTCTGTTAATGGGCAAGGGTTTGGTGGTTAATAGATCGAGTGGAGGGACATTAAGTTTGTGATGGCTCATATGACCGTGGAAAGCTATTGCAACTCAATTTTGATTTTGTTTTTGAGTTGGTCAGATTCGTAACTTTGCTTGAATGGCTTGGGAAAGTTTGGTTTTCCATATCATGGCAAAAGTCCAATCATGATCAAATGTTGTAAATTCCAATTTTAAACTGTAAATCCTGTTAGCTCATTTCCATATATTCTTTGGAGGAATTATACCCACTTAAAGGTTTTGAGTTCCATTTTCACTGCTCATTTCTGAGTTCCATTCTCACTGCTCATTTTTTTCAGAGGGAAAATTAACTTAAAAACCTTAACTTTGTCTTTCGGTGAAAGATGTATACCGACCCGTGTATTCGGTTGTTGGTTCATTAATTTTCATGTAAGAGTGCATTTAAATAAAAAGAGACTGTTTTTAATGTTGCCAACTCACTTGATATAAACAGATTTCAGACACTTTAATTAAGGATCTTTAACAACAGGTGAAAGGGATATGATTTCCAGAGAGCCCATTGATGTGCATGTGGAAGTTGGCTCATTAAAGGATTGAGTGTCTGAATAGAGGCCAATGCTGTGGGTCTGGAGGTTGAGTGTTTGAATAGAGGCCAATGCTGTGGGTCTAGAGGTTGGCTTATTAAAGGATCGAGTGTCTGAATAGAGGCCAATGCTGTGGGTCTGGAGGTAGAGGTTTGACTCATTAAAGGATTGAGTGTCTGAATAGAGGCCAATGCTGTGAGTCTGGAGGTGGAGGTTTGACTCATTAAAGGATTGAGTGTCTGAATAGGGGCCATTGCTGTGGGTCTGAAGGTTGGCTCATCAATTTTCAATAAAGAGTGCATTAAAATAATGGCAGTGCGTTTGAATAGAAGCCAATGCTATGGGTTTGGAGGTTGGCTCATAAATTTTCAATGAAGAGTGCATTAAAAGAATGGCAGTGCTCTTTGTTGTTGACAACTGGCTTTATACAAACAGAATTGAAGGCAAAAGCCCCTGAAGATAGGGTCAATCTTGAGTTCCTACAGTAGATTTCAACAACAGAGGCGACTATACGGATCGATTCACATATTCATTTCATGGAAAATATGATGAAGGTTCCATATGAAACAATGTAAAAGTTGAAGCTGGAGCCCACAAACAAAGTGGAGTGGGGCGGTAGTATCAAAGAAAATATGAACCCATATAGGACAAGTTTTGTTTTCTTAGACCACGTGGGGGGTAAAACTAGTTAGCAAGGTAAAGTCTATGGGTGCAGGACCGCGAACTTTTATTAATGGGCCCTGTATGGTTTGAAATCCACGAAGGCGGCGGCGGCGGTGAAAACACAAATTTTGGATTATGCACGTCAACAAGTGTGAACGTGTGTCCGTGTCCACATCACGTTCAATGGAAACCTGATGAGAGTTAATGAAACGACCCAGTGACTTAATGGTTGAGCTGCCTCTTTGTGGGCGTCTGTTCACATTTGGTATGGCTTTGATGCTGATTTGATATCTCTGGATCAAGTGTCAGCTTTGAGTCCATGTGGACAAGTTATATATTTGGTTGGTGGGGACAAAGATTTGAACTGGACACCAAAAGTCTTCCCATCTATAATATGGCCACATGCAATTACCTTTAATTATTTAAAAAGACCAGTGTCCTTATTTTTATCGTGTCGTTTTCCATCGATCCTTTTCTTTCCACCTTTGATCTCACCTGTATTTTTCAATTTTCCTTTAATAATTCCACTGATTGCTTGTGACATTGTTTCCCTTGCAATTACTTGTTGGTATCCCACGAGTGTCTCAGGTTTCAAATCTAGTTGAATTTTTCTAAACATTAATTTGCTCTTATTTTTCTAGACTTTGTTTGTCCGTGCTCTCTCCTAATCATTTCCCTTTGGTGAGATTGGATTTTATTCCGTATCCGCACAAGTGTTTCAATTTTCAACTCTAGGTATAGCGGTTTTTACCTTCTGTAGACTTTGTTCCTCCGTGCTTTCACTACTCTTATTCCTCAATTTTCCTTGTGGCATCTTTTTGTTGATTTTTACCCCCAAACTTTGTCTTATCTTTCAAACCTAATTTAAGTTATTTAATTTTTTTTAAAGACCTTTCTTGAATTTTTTTTTTCATACTTTTATTTTATCTTCGTTTTCCTTGCTTTCTCTTGTTCAATGATCACATGCACTTTGGTTATTTTCTTTAAAGGTACATTCTATTTTTTGTTCCTTGTTATTTTTTCTCATATTTGGTTGATTTTTTTAATGTATTCATAGTTTTTGGAGTTTTCTTTAACATTTTGTGTTTTTCTTTTAATTTTTATTTTTTTTAATATCTTAATTTTTTAAAGATATTTTATAATTTTAAATTAATGATTTTTATAAATTTCAGAAAAAGTTATGTTAAAATGCAAAAAAATAGTACAAGCACAAGAAAGTTTTAATGTCTAAGAGTATAGTTTGAAGACTTGTTCATGCATGGGATATCAAAACATGTCTACCAATATGGTTTGCCCATGCATGGGAAATCCAAAAACTTGCTAATATAGTCTATCGAGTATATAACAGACTTGAACAACTTAAAAAAGTGGCTACAGAGTGCATTTTGAAACCAAAAGCAAAATTGGCCAGCTATTCCTATAGCCAGGGCTCTATTTAAACTAACAACTGCTACATTTCTAAAGAAGTTAAAAACCATGAAATTACTTGGGGTTGCAGATAGTGTTTGCATCTTTAGGCTTCTCCTCCATAATTGGGCACCAATAATTTTCAGATTTGGAAGGGTTGTTAATAACTTCCTTGATGGGCAGGCTCGTTGTTTTCAGGAAGGAGGAAGTATCAACAAGACTCTTGCACTCTACATGCTTCCTGTTGTGGCCACTTGTGGATGATATTTATGTTTTGTCGTGAACCAATGGAATATCCTTGCTCAACAGTGTTTCATGATGCTTAGGTGGTTTGGAGACTTGAGAAGGACCTGATTAGGAGGAGGTATGAAGAGCTACAGAAGGCGAAGGGGAAGGAGGAGGGTTATTCTCCCGGAAGATCTCTCGTGAGTGCATATGGACCTGGGAAACATGTTCTTAACCGACCAGTGATCCATGTATCGAACCCGAACTCTTTGACAAACCATTTGTTGCACCACCATTTCCTCCTTCCAATCATCCAACAAATTTCTCAAAAGTCCGAGGATAGAATTGTCATAACCATAGTAGGTAGAACCTCTGCGTCTCCATAAAATACTTTTATTAAAAATATGTTGTTTAAAAATTATATTTGTTTAAACTAATTTTTTTGAATTTTTTTCAGAGAAAATGGTTTGAATTTTTTTTAAAATGTTTTAAAATCGTGAGTACAACTTGCTTCCTTGTAAACAACATATAAGGAAATATGGTTCCATTGATTAAAACCAATCCTCTTCAATTCAAACTTTTGGGAAGAGAGGTCTATAAAAATATTTGTTTCAACTAACGTTTGGATCCATCTTATATTTTTAATCATTTTAAAATCAAAGTTCTTCTCTAAAGTATGATAGAGTTACTTCCCCTTAAACAACCCTTTGTTATTTATTTCTCCTTGTATGAATGAAGGACAAGTCTTTGTTACCTCTTTCTACTTGTATGAATGATGGACAATGTGTATCGCTTTCCCCTTTTAGGAATGATCTTTAATTAAAAGTTTTAATTAAAGTTCTTGCATGAAGTGGGACAATTCATTTTCCCCTTAAGCAACTCTTTGTTATTTCATTTTCCCACTTTTCTTTCTCTTTAACATTTTTAATCAATTGTAACACCCCTTTGTCACATATTTGCATTAGTTTTAGAGTTACTCAAGTTATAGTGTAGGTGCAGGACACACTTGTGTGTCCATCATGAGTGTGTCTTGCACCTATACTATAACCTGAATATGTTCCCTAAAACTAATGTAAATATGTGATAGATGGACATTACAACAACCAAATAACTTTGCTTTGCATTCCTTGCGTGCAACAAAAATTTTGAGAGATGTTCAAATCCTAAGTTGGATTCCTCTCGATTTTCATTATGCCATTAGGAGTGGGGGTTCCTTATTTTTCGTTGAACTTAGGGCTTGTAGGGAGATTCAAATTCAAATCTTGGTTGTCTTTGTTGATGGATAACTGTTGTTATGATAGGGGTGGCAGCTGTTTGGGAAGTGCTCATTGATTCCAAAGGACATTAAGCAACTTCAAATGCATGGGGGCTAGGAAAAACAATGAACAACAAAGGTGAATCCCTACCCTTAATGTGGGGATTAAAGATAGCTAAATCATTGAAAACAAAGGTCCATCTAGTCTTGGGGGGCTCTTCAATCATCATATTATACATGGTCTCTCTCCCTCTCTCATGACCCCGTGTCAAGGATACTTATGTCAAGGATTTTTAATTGTCCCCAAGATTTCAACGAAATTGACTTTTATCAAATCCTTAGAGGCCTAAACTAACATGTAGATAAAATGGTCATCCTAGCTTGTCACAATTCCTATGGTATATTGGTGCAAAAGGAGTGCAAGGTATATTGTTATATATACTAAATTTTCCATCCATTGAAATTTAATTAGTCAAATAAAAGGCTTGGATAGGCGTTGTTCAAATGCATGCATTACAATGTAAAGATTGTCTCATCTAATTGTCCTCCCATTGCTTTGCACAAGTAAGGGTTAATGAAGGGTACTGCAATGGAATTTGTCAAGCAGTGTGGTTTTAATCCTCTCGCATTCTAGCCTTGTTCCATTTTGCCCCTCTGTATGGAGCATAAGTTTGGAATTGTTGGGTTTCTCATTTTGGAAATGGTGGTAAGGAATTGGGTTCAACTCCTTGTAGGTAGTTTGGATGCTTAGGTTAAGACCCCTAGCTCATGCTGGTTGGGGGATCCTAATGTGCGATTCCACAGTCAATCTAACAACGGAAGAAAATCTAGTAGCCCTTCACTACATTTTAACAAGTTGTTTAAGTGGAAGTTTTGTTTGCTTTTCTTGGTGTTGTTTTAGCAATTTTTTTTCTTGTGTTTGGAATAGTTTTTGCCAACATGAAGAATGAGAACTTTTCACACCTATTAATTTATGTAAAGGTAGATGTGGGTCTTGAGTTACTGAGAAATTGGGTCAATGGCCTCTCACACTAGTACAAGATACGTGATAAGTGACAAAACATGACTAAAAATGGGAGATAAATGACTAAATTTGGTTGCGTGACCATTGGTCATAACTTAGCAGTTGCTCATCACCCAACCAAATTAGTCATTTATCACTTAGTCATAAATTGCTTGATTAATTTTATGCATTGGCCATATATTTAGTCATTTATTATCGTTGTTTGGTAGTACATTTAGTCATTTATTTAGTCATTGATTGAATGTTAGCTAGCCACTTTTTTTTCCTGGGAAAAAAAACGTAATTTTATATCATCTAGTCACTTATTTAATCATTGATTGTTGTTAACTGATCATTTATTTAGTGATTGGATGATGTTATTTGGTCATTTATTTAATCATTTATTGTTGTTAACTAGTCATTTAATTAGTCATTGATTTAGTATATAGTATGCATAGGAATCAAACCACCAACTTTTTTCCTGTAAGAAAGGTGCTCTTTCATGGAGCTAGCACCCTAAAATAGAATTAAAGTTCACACTAAATCAAAGTTCGCATTAAAAAACTATGTTTAGTACCATACAATTCACACTTATATTTGATACAAAACAATTTTTGATTCACTTTATTTTTTAGCACCATTCAAAGTTCACCATTTACTAAAATATGAGTTTCTCCACCGACACAATCTCGTGGCATGGGATAATTGAACCGTTCTACAAAATGTCGCATACCATATATCTAGAAATTGGTAAACTTGTACAAATTACAATAAAATATCTAAAAATTTATGTTTGCAATACAAATTTATCTTGTCATGAAGAAGCTAGATAATGGTAAAAAATCAACTTATTGGTATTATACCAAGACATAGACCAACCATGAGACCCCAAAAACTAGCTTGGTAGTCATACCCAAATGAATCGTGCAATAGAAGCAAATAGTAAATTTCACAGAGATAAATCTAGAAATACATAACATGTTAAGAACATTTAAATGTAGATTATCAACATAAACTATCCTCGATAAATTAATATTAACGCTCGCATAAACAAAGATAAAAAAATTATGCTCACAGAAATGTAAGTTGCATATTACAAAGACTAATAAACCAAAGGAACTATAATCACTAATAAATCTACATTGTATTTCAAGGCCAACCGATAATGACAAACTCTCAAGAAGTAATTTCAATGTTGAATCCCTTTATCAAATTTATTATCTACAAAACCTGCAAATATTTTAGAGATGATTTGCAAGGCAAACTTAGAAGAGCCTATCTTGATTAAGTTAATTAAGGTGCATGTGCAATGTGACAATAATTTTGCTTAAAATAAGTAATGCTTAACAAATACATTTTAATTTAAATATTTCACTTGAATCTAGATGGAAACTTGCAGAAACTTGCACATACGTCATAGACGAGCAAAGGTAAACTCAAAAGAGTTCACATTAATTATTCTGCTTGCACAATGTGGCCATAATAAATATTGAGTACTTGAGGGTTTAGGTTTTGTAACACAACACTCTTTTTGCATAGTTTAGACTTTTGAGTGAAAATCCCTGGAAAACAATAGAATGGTTGTGTTATTTATGGTAGTAATTTGTTGTCGATGGCTTATCAACATTCACTAGCAACAAATTTGTGGATGTTCTAGTATATACTTATAATAGTAGCTAAGACAATCCAAGAAAAAATAGCAAGTAGTTTCCACACTAGTAATAAAAAAATCAAGACAATTAGTTATAGTGTTTGTTTCATATGGTTATTGTCTATTTTATTGCTTTTGATAACTAATGACTCATTCTTAGTAGATATTCCAAAATTGCATGTCCACATATATTTGTGTGCATGTTTCATTTCATATATGTTTAAGATAATGTCTCTTTAGACGGGATGAAATCTGAAATATTTGCTACTATTTTCAGCATTAGAATTAGAGCAATATCATATGTTGACATAGAGATCAAAACTGCACAAATTTTGCAAAATCTTAGTTTGTGAAACTGTTATGAGTCATCAAAGTGATGGATTTTTTTGTTTATACTTTTAACCATTACATTAGGTTATGAAATCTGTCCCTCTAACTTTTACAACAATCCATCTTGCTACTTGTCGATTCCCTTGTTGTTGCATACTCTCCACTCCAAATGAGATAAGAAAGAACCAAACCCCTATGCTTGTATTGATATGGAATGTAACCATTAAAAATAACTTTAGACAAAAAAGGACAAACCCCCTAGGCTCAGAGCCCCAATGTTGAATCCCAAACCATATGAAAGTCTTTTAAAATATCAAATCTTTCCTTGGAGCCGATGGACCTTTTTGAGCTTCTAGATAATACTGAATCACAAATATTGAAAGCAAAGGAAGATGTTGTAAGCAAGACATAAATAATGGATAAAATATGAAAAGGGATTGCATCTTGTGAAGAAGAAAATTGGGTTGAAGACTACAACATGGTAATCAATAAATTTTATTACCAGTGAATTTCATTAATTGTTTTTTAATAAGTTAATATTTTCTTTCATTTTATTCTTAGACATTCTAATGTGGATGATACCCTATCGACTTAGAGTTAGTTAGAACTAGGTTAGGTTTCCCAAACTACCATTTCAATTACATAACGGAAGTAACCTATTTAGAGGCCTTTAAATGTGGCCTGCACAAGAACAAAATAATAGAGGAAGAGTGCAGGTACCTATGCCTTGCTCAAGTGGTCTAGGAATACCTTGCAATCCTCCTTGCTACGTTCCTTGAGAGCCTCCTTGATTTCCTGCAACATTTTATTCTCCTTGCACTCTGTAGGAGCCTGCAAAGTGTTCTTTCATTAATTGTAGAGATCAACAACATGGGAAGGGAGGCTAGGATTGTCTTGGTAAAGATAAAAAGTTACAAGTATGGGATCTAATAGGTTGATTCCACCTATAGCGTTCAAATATGCTTTCCATTGCGTAGGGTAGCTCTGAAGAACTTCCAATGCAGACATGGCACATGGTGTCGAGGATTACAAATACTCTACAATGCTATAGTTATGCAAAAGATGCATAGGAAAATGCCGATACGGATCGTGTCATTAATTCTCAGCAAAACAGTGGATCACGTTAAGTTCAACCGATCGACCTTTTGCTTATCTTGCAAGGGAACGAATTTTGATTAGCAAAAAATATCGTAGGCTAAGTTTGATTAGCAATGGAACTTTAGATATCCTATGAGCCCACCCCAAATTTACACCCTTAGATCTGTGTGCCCGATAAATATTATTAAAGGTATATGTCGATTATGTTCATGCTTGTCGTACATTGTTGATTAACCTTTAAAAGGCCACAATCTCCTCAGGGTACAATGTTCATTGTAGTCACCTATCAACGAATTAAGCTACAAACTTGTCTTTAGTATTGCTTTGAGGGCCAAGAATTTTTGGATGGTCCTTCAAAACCCTGGTCTTTGGCATCAGGTCCTTATCAGCAAGTATTTGAAAAATCAATTCGTCGTGGCATGGCTCAAGCAAAAAAATTTCACTGTTCGGGAAGCTTCTATGATCTGGAAAGGATTCTTACACACTCTTCCTTGGCTAGGGAAGTGTCTTGCTTGGCAGGTGGGTAATGGACAAGATATACTTCTGGGTATTGACCTAATTATTAGCACTCCGTTTATGTCTTGGCTACCTTCAGACCTTAGAGATTGCCTTGAGAACTTGGGTATCTCTACTCTATCTCAGGCACACAATATACTACCGGGTTTGCACCACTATTGGTACACTGCTGAGGATTTAAATATTGCTAGGGAATGCAAATTTGTGTGGGAAAACTATACGAGCAGTTTGGAACTTTCTAGGATCAGACTTAGCTCTCGCCCTGATTACTTGGTTTGGGAATATAACAAATTTGATGGCTCCGTTACAGATGAGTTGGTTTATGACTATATTGTACACTCTTCTTCTCCTCCACTTGGCAACTCATTACTTGCCTTGATTTGGTCCAGCATTCTTCCAAAAAAAATCAGTTGTTTCGTCTGCCTGGCTTTGGCAAATAAAATCCTTACATGGGACAATCTTCAGAAGAGGGGATGGATAGGACCCGACTGTTGTGCTCTCTGTGGCAATGGTGAAGACAGTGTGCATCATTTATTTTCTTCTTATGCTATGTGGAAGAATGTTATTTTTAATCTGAGTGAACAATATCACTTTCTTCCTCCTCAGCTTTGCGATAGTCTCAGTACGTTTCTGGGTAAATGGACAAGAAGTTTCTCCAAATATTCGGTTTGCTGCTATCTTCCTTTTTTTGCTATTTGGGCTGTCTGGAAAGAAAGGAACCGGGCTGTCTTTGATGGAAAAAAGCCTTCTATTTTGAGCTTGATCCAACAGATTGTTTATTATGCTCAGATTTATAAGCCATATGATATAAAGGTTAAAAAACCAAGAGTTGTTGGTTCTGGTCCTGTTCTTGTCTTCCCCTATGGTTTTTTTGATGGGGCAGCTGCCAATAACTCTGGCGGAGTCTGTTTCTGTTAATACCTGAATGAGTCCCATTCATTTGAGTTTGCTCTGGGGGTGGGTACTTGTACTAATACCAAAGCGGAACTGATAGCGCTTTGGGCTCTGTTGCACATCACTCAGTTGATGGGGATTCCACTATTGAACATTTTGGGGGACTCTGCTGTTATCATCAGCTGGGAAAAGGGAGATGCTGCTTTGAATCCGCCTGCTCTCAGACATTGGTGTATGGACACAAGAAGACTAATCTCTTGTTTCCATCACCTTTCATTTTTCCATATCTTCCGTGAACACAACCAGCAAGCAGACAGTCTATCAAAATATGCCCCGACTTTAGCTCCAGGATGTGGAAAATACTTTGAATTTATTGATGGCCTTTTTGCCTCTCATGACTCATTTCATCTCTTTTGAGTTTGGTGCAGGAGCTTGATCTCCTTTATTTCTTGTTTGCACCTTTTGATGATTATGGAGCGGACACCTTTTGATAGTAGCTCTGTGTTGTTGTGTTCTCGGTATGTTATGGATTACTGAGTTGATCTTCTCTCCTACTT
Source organism: Pseudotsuga menziesii (assembly GCA_001517045.1). Taxonomy (NCBI): domain Eukaryota; kingdom Viridiplantae; phylum Streptophyta; class Pinopsida; order Pinales; family Pinaceae; genus Pseudotsuga; species Pseudotsuga menziesii. The sequence goes on from LPNX011064111.1 coordinate 874,237, forward strand.
TTTCATGGTATGATGGTTTGGTTGTTGCACTGTTTGTCCTTCCCCCTTGTCAACTCTTGTGATGTGGGACTCATTCTTGGTATATGCAGATAGGACCTCCTCTTTGACATTGATTGATTGTAACCCTATGAAAGGGATCATGGCTCATCAGATGCCCTTTGATTCTACTTATTGAATAACAAGGACAAGCTTTTTTCTTCCTAAAAAGAAAAGAAAAGAAAAACTTGTCTTTAGTGTTAAGATTCCATGTTTTAATTACATTCCCGGAAATAGGTTCTGATTTTTTTAAGAATATGCTTTCTTTCCTCACATAATAATTCCAACAATTTTGGGTTGAATACTTTAATGTCGGGTTTATGGTGACGTGTTCCATGAACGTAAAGGCTTCACAATTTGAAAATTTGAAATTGTTGTGGTTTTTAATATTTTTTTCAAAATTGGACAAACATCAAGAACAATGGTTGGAATTTTAATATGAGAATGTATAGTTTAAGTGAAGTTTAAAGAGGAATTTAGAGAACCAATGTGATCATCATCAAGAGAAATTGAAGAAGATAGATTAAGAAGCCCACAAATCTATATATATGAATTTTGATACAAGTTTTCTTTTAATGAGATATGTTTGTTTTATTAATGAATTAGGTTATATCAATTCATGACTTCCTTAATAAATTTCAATATTAAACACAAAGGTAAGATAATTTTATTTCATTCCTTTAGTTTAGATATAATACTATCTTTATTTCATTCCTTTAGTTTAGATATAATACTAACTTTGTTCCTTTAAAAGTTAAACTTTTTACATGGTTGTGTTTGAAAAACAAAATCTTGACTTGGGAGGTCTTGCAGCACAAAGGATTCAAGGGGTCGAGAAGGTGCCCTATGTGTTTCACAAATATTGATTCGGTTGCACATATGTTTGGTGATTGTGCCTTTTTTATCGATCTGTGGTTATTACTCATGAATTTCCTAAAGATCGGGCATAGATGGATCAATGTTTCTGTGGCGAAAAATTTACAGGCTTGGCACAATAGAAAAGACTGTTTTGGTTACCTCCCTTTTTTGTGTTGTGGGAGGTCTGGAAGGCCAGAAGTGTCTCTTTATTTTCTAATTATCTCCAAAAAATTGAGGCAATCTATGTGAATATTCTTTCTTCACTTTCTGAATGGAGCAAAGAGATATCTTTTATAAGGAAAAGATGTAACTCTTCCCTTCTTTTGTGCAAGAACATCCAGTGGTCTTATTTGATGGAGCAACCTCAAATGGATATTGTGGAGCAGGATTTGTAATAAAGTTGGATAAATATAATGTGATAAAAGGATGGTTAAAGTCGGTCTGTGGCACAAACACTCGTGCGGAAGTGATTGGTCTTTGGAGTGTTCTTTTCTTTGCAAAGTCGTGGGGATTGAAAGATCTTCATGTAAACTCTTTGGAATTAAATCATAAATTGGGCTTTGGGGATGGCCCAAGTAAAGTCTCTGGAATTAAATCATTGGTTGGTTGATACTAGAAGGTTGATGAAAGAGTTCAATAGTTTAACTTTCCATCATATTGATCGAGAATTGAATGTTGAAGGTGACGCTCTATCCAAACTCGTTCTGGGTGATATGGATGGGAGAATAATTTATTCCATCTTCTTTGTGGGTTCTTGTGATTGCACAGAAGCTTTGTTTTTCTTCAGATAGGTCCTTTTCCTTTTTTTTTTTCATATGGAGGACTAATGTTGTTAATCTTTTGATTCATGATCCTTTAGTATGTATAGATCTCTCGATGAGAGGTCTGCCAAAGGTTGATAGGGCATTTTTTTCTTTTTGAAGCCATATGGAACATTCCAATAAATGTTGCAGTGACATTCTAGAACTCTGTAATTTCTGTATTTTCAACACAACTTTTATTTTAATACAAAGTTGTTTTTCATTCTTGAAAAAAAATTGTTGAAATGTGTAGATTAAAATTATAATCATATATTTTTTTAAAACTAGATTTTTCTAAATTAAATCTTTAAAATAATATTAACTTTCATCCTCAAACATCTATACATTTATTTAAAATTCTTTTATAAATAAAAATAAATAATTATAACGAATATCATCATAATTTATACATTTATATTTACATATAAAAAATAACTAAGATAAATAAGTTAAAATTAAAAAAAACTAAATACAATAAAAATGATTTATTTATAGTATTTATTTGAGTACTATAAATTATTCACTCTTATTGCACTGAAGAGGAAGAGGTGCATTCTACAACCCAGCATGGGAGAGATGTGTAACTCCTTCCATGCTCATCCTATAGTTGACACATGTCGTTAATAAAACAATAAAAAACATGTTATTAAAAATAACATGTAGGCTTAAATTAAATTTAAATTATTTAGAATTGCAAATATATAAAACAATATAAATTAGATAAACTAAAACCTTAAACATTGGATTACACATTTTCTCAACACTTCCACTCTAAAAAAAGGGTTTACACCTTGAGATATTTGATCCCTCTGGATGTTTGGTAGATCCTCTTTTAAATGGATCTATAATGGTTTATAAAAAAAATTCAAATCAATATAAACTTTTGAATTTAATTATGAAAAAATTTATAATTGTAATTAATCTACACATTTTAACAAAGTTACTATTATATCTAAATTAAACAAATTTTTTTAAAAAACAAATCCAAAAGGAGTGTTTACACTAATTCTTCAGTTTGAGTGAAAATTTTGTTATCCACAACTATGCTACAACCTCGTCTTTTATGTTAAGATTCCATGTCTTAATTTTATTCGGGGAGATAGGTTCTTATTTATTTTAAGAATATGCTTTCTGGCCTCAAATAATAATTCTTGTCTGGTGAGAATATGTGTAAAATTTGTTATAAAAACAAATATTTACAGTAACCTCTTGCTTTGATCCAGAAATAAATCTAGTTAAAAAACCCATATGATTAGGAAATGCTATTGATATATTGATTCTGAGATGCCAAATCAGATATATATATTTTATTTCATTGGGTATATTATATTGACATTCATTTTTCTTCTTTTGCGCATTCACTCTTTTATTCCATTATTATAAACGTTCTATAAAAGACCTCTTTGAAAAATGTTCCCGCTTCATCTTCTTGTTTTTACTCTCTTTGAATTTTAATTTTTAATATAATATTGAAAACTATATAATTTTTTTAATTTCTTAATATCAATATTAATATATTACATATAATAACTTTATCATATTAATATTACTATTACATATTAGATTATTATATTAACTTATATATATAATAACTAGATATAATATATTAATATACATCATAACTTATATATAATATAATTTGCTTTATTCTTTCCATGACTATTGGTGCAATGATGTGTCCAATTACCTAAAAGAAAAAGATGTGTTTAATCAAAATCTAAAGAAGAGACTAAGTCGCATGACATTGAAGGAATAGACGTAGCACCTTGCATGCACCATAATATGAGCATTCTTACATGGCCCTGTAAAGGAAACATGAGCAACAATTTTTTTCTTTTTAGTGTATAGATAGTAGATGGTCGAGCAGAAGAACATGCCACATTCTTGGATGCCATGAATGCATGTCATCTAGATTCTTTGATTGAGATCATCGTAGGTGCTTGGAAGGGTATAATAAGCAAATTACATAGATTCATCATCGAGACAAATAATATGGAATTTCAATACATAAGGTAAAGTGACAATCATAGGGGACATTTGCGGCTTGTAAATTATTGGAAGATGAGAAATTAACAACTTTTGGCGACCATGACTCAAAATACATGCACTTGTCAAACTTGACAAGCTATCGAAAGGGTCAAATGGTGATGATTTTCATCAAATGAAACATGGATGTGACCGACATGACGAGCTGAGCCCAATGGTATAACAACCATGACATGATGATGCTTATAGTGAGAAACAACTAACTTCATGGCATGACTCAACATGACACATGATGACACATAAGATTAAACTTGACAAGTGTGTCGAAGCGGTCATACGAAAGCAAAAATAGTGAAACAAGGTATGGACACAATAAGAACATCGCCCCTGATATGAAATTATGGACATAATGGCCTTGCATCAAAGTTTAACATGTACTCATTTAGCTACCCATTGAAATAGTAGTGATTAACAATGCTCCTAAATCAAATTGTAATTGCGGATTAAAATTAGACATTAAAAACAATATCTGAAGCAAATCCTATTAAATAAGAGGGAGTTATCCATTGTTTGAATAATGAAAAATTAAAATTTTGACAATTAAATTTTAAAATTTCGTAAATTTTAACGCAGAAGATGGATTCAGAGACCCCCTTGTATCTGAATCCATCTGCAACGTTAAAATTTACAAATTGTAATAAAATTATTACAATTTCATAAATTTTAACAATGGACATCTTTTATAATTATTTTCTTAGATGATTGAGTCATATTTTGTATCCCATGACTAAATTAGTCATATTTTTTATCCCACCACTAAATTGGTCATTTATTGTAGTCATTTTTAATTGTAATCACTTAAAATTACTCAAATTTGATCACATTTCACTTAAAAACACTCTGGTGACTAACTATTTTCGTGGTTTAGTCATTTATTTCACTTGGTGACCAACGTTTTTGGTCGTCTGGTCATTTATCACCCATTTTTCTACTAGTGTCATAGTCACTTTAGTTTCTTTGTGCACTTTGTACTTTAGAGAGCCATAAAGCGTGTTGAACACAACAATGAAGATTGATAAGAGTCCATGGCTGAGGTCCTGTTGATGTTTGGAAAATATCTAGGTATCGACAGTAGGTATTCTCCTCGATAGTCGATCCTAATTAGATCATCCACCATATGGTATGGGGAATCCTCCTGGTTAACAGTCCGACTACCGTAGATTAAGTTGTTTAAATCTTTACCGGTTACAGCCTGCTCCACCGTTTATGTGGTTTTTCTTTAAATGAAAGATGAAATGTAAATGTCTAAGCTAAATGTATGTAATTGATGAACATGAACCTCACAAGTGATGCGTAGGTTCTTACCTCCCGTCTTATCGTTCCTGCTTTCTCAATTACTTCTTTAAATATGAATATAAACAAGTCTATTTTATTCTATTCTATCCTCGCAGGGAGCAGATTTAATGTACTACACTTATTCATAATAATATACAGATAGTTGTTTCAATTTCATATGCATATTTACAACAGAAAGATTATCAAAGAAAGCTTTGACATAATAAAACATTCCTTACTCAATTCATGCACATAACTTTACATAGAAAGCAATATAATTCATAATCCAAGAAATAATTCAAAAAAAGTCAAAACAATCTCATAGTTGTTTGGAAACAAGAAGAAGTAATTCCACATTTGAAATTCCACACATCCCATGCAAATTTCTGTACAGTCTTTTCCCAGCAAGTAGGTCTTTCTTTATAAGCAAAAAAAATGAGTTCTCCTTACAAAATAATCCCTCAACCTTGTGCTAGCGAAAAGTCCTATAACTCTACTATCTATCTCTATTTATATTCTCATTACAATTTGTCCTCTAGTGACTCATCGACTTCCCTAACCCTAGGAATTCCAAAAATTCGCCTTTTAGTGCCTTATATTAGGAAAATGTCAAAAATAAGCAAAAGACAAAACTTCAAGTGGGCCCTGCCAAGCTTGAAATATATTCTCCCCATGCATTGGCTTCTTCTGCGATAATTTTGTAATTTATGGGTTCCAGCATTTGCTCGGTCACTTCTTGCATGGTCAATTGTATCTCCATGCGTGTCACCTTTTCTGGGGAGGATCTACACACGTCTTCCAAAATGTGATTGATGACAGAAGCTTATGCAACCCAAGTTTTAACATCTTCTTCATTGATAACTTCCATTTTCTGAATGTACTGGACATCCTCTTGTAATCTATCTTGTAGATACGCCATATGTTGGTCCTTGTTTGGAAGGCCAATGATATTTGTAGCCAAAGAAAGTTGGAATTTATCGTGGAATTGGCGTATCTTTTTATAGAAATCAATACATTTTTTCAGAGTCTTGTCAATTTCATTGTTTAACCTTACAGAAGCTTTTTTGCAAAACTCCAAGAGTGTCATTTCTATTTTTATGCCTCCGGTTGTCTTCTGCGGCATGTGCTCTGGAAATTTCGAGTTAGCGTCTACCTAGGTTAGCTGGCTTTGAACATTTTCTCCGACTTCTATTAATCTTTTTCTAAAATTAAGTGACTTTGCTGCAATTTCCTTTAATCTTGTTACTACCAGCTTTACTTTATAAATTTCACCTGAGAGATTTACTTGAACTTGGTGTATATTTCTTTGAATTTTGTAGGCCTGGTCATGGAGAAGAGTGATGTCCAACTGCCTCTCATTGGCTACCTTTAGCTGATTTTCAAGAGATCCCTTATGTGCCACCAACTCTTCTACTTGGGTTTTAATTCTCCCACATGTTGGCTCGTCGCGAACTCTCTTGATTCCAATTCTGAGATCCCGACTTCAAAATCCTTCTTCTCTCCCTCCATAATTATTACCCATACAACCAATGAATCCTTTTCTGTCTCCAAAACTTGGTACTCCCTTTGGAGTCATTCCTTTTCCGAGAGGATAACATCGTGATTTCTTTTTAATTCTATGCCCTTTCCTCTTATATTAACCAGGGTATCTTCTAGCTTGAGCATTTTTCCTTGTGATGCTCTACATTTTCCATCAACTAATCAATGTTATCGGCGATGGATTGCGTAGCTTCTATATTCACGGAGGCCATGAACTTAGGGTCTTTGTAAGTACCCTCCATGATGGTATTTTCAGTCACTGTAACCACGTTAGCTCATTATCCCATCTTTAACCTTTTTTCTGACCTTCTGGTGATGGTCTTTCTTGAATTATAAAAAACAATGGTATCTAAGCGAGCCACCTTGTGCTACTTAGATGCAGTAAAAGGTGTAATCCCAAGTTCTCCAAAGGGAATGTGGCTGCCTATGATCGTGCCACTAGATGAAGCGGGAGGATCTACCGGGTCATTCTAAGATGTTTCTCGGTCCAAATATTCCCTAATCTTGTCTTCTTCTTCCTTCCTTTTTATTTCTTCATTTTCTTTGTCATATTGTAAACTCATTAATAAATAAAGCAAGTGGGCTACACAATGCCCACACGCCATCCCCCCTTGGGGGATTCATAGTCTTTGTCATGGTTTCCATTTTACTAATGAACACTTGCACACAACCCGCCTTCTTGAAAGGCTACATAGATTAGTTGGTTTTACTTAAGTTCATATTAGAATAAGTTTTACTATCTTACCCAACTCGTTTCCACGAAGTATGCTCTCGCCTCCAACTAAAGGCTTTGCCGATTATTAGGGATGATTAGAAAGTGACACATAGTTGTAGATCTAATTTGTAGTTAATCCTTTGATTTTACAAATTTAGTTGTTGTATCAAATTGGAATAAACATTTTGTCATCAACTCATGTATGCTCCTTCCCTCTGCGGGCTTTGCCTGGTCATTGGGAAATCAAAAGCGGTTTTCGAATCTTTCTAATTTCTTCACATTAATCTAATAATTCATTAATAAAATCAACTCCCCTCAGAAACATTACGAAAATTTGGTATACTATAGTTGAAAATCATGGGAAATTTCTTCAAAGGAAGAGAGAACAACTGAGTAGTGACCTTGAGATACAGTCAGGCTACACCCTTGTTGGTGTAGTGTTGGACACCTTCTCAGAGACTCCGATTCAACCCACATTTTTGAGTGAGGAACCAATTTAGTCATCTTCCAAACACATTCTCGGTACTTCCAGTATATCAAGAATTCCCTTCCCGTAATTCAACTCATCTCTTAATAATTAAAACTATCCAAGACACATTTGCAAAACATTTTACTTCAACAACATTATTTCACTTTGAAGCCATTGGAACTGATTTGATCTGTAATTATTGTATTCTCTCTTTATGTGTTGATGTTATGTTGTAGAATATTTACTTAAATTTGAAAACAATCTTGTATCAGAATTTACTTCAAAAAACTCCTAAACAATTCACTTCCATCAATAACGATTAAAACTTAAAGAGACCTAGAAAACTCTTTCTTAGGGACTGCCCCATTTTCTTCGTTAGGAGTTTTTCCTAAACGGAGGAGTGAAGATCAAGTGATAGTACTTGAATCGAGACTTGCCCCCAAGGACACACCTAGAAGCTTGGATATTTTTCTGCGCTTAACCCAGGCGTGTGAAAGGCGGTAAAATGTTTTGGTGCAGTTGTCGGGGATACATATTTTTATTCCCGGGTTACGATTGCATTCTTTGTTTTTTGTTTTTTCTTTGTTTGATGAACGATTAGAGTAGATATTTGATTCTTTGTCTCGTGACTCCACTAACATATTTTCCTTTATACAAAGAGAAGCAAAAAAGAGAATTTTTTGTGAAATATTTATGATGCATATTTTTCTTTTCACATGGCAACTCCATTGAAGGGATAAAACCCTTGTTTCTCACAAAAAAATGTTGAGATTGATTTGTGTAAATGAGCTCATGAAAACAATAAAATTTTAAATCCCATTATTTTGATAGCTCTGTGGTTGTATCAATGCTTGCTATTGAGTAAACTATATGAATGAGGAAAGAGCTCAGATTTCCAGTGAATATCCTTCCATTAACTTCTCAAATACCCCAGGATTCCCTAATTATCATAATGGTGAAGATATATCTAATCACCTTCCTATATTCTAGGGAAATGAGCACGCAGAGGTACGAGATGCCATATCTTTCCTTAAAATTCTAGCTGACTTCAATGTTTTGTATGGAGATAATATGATGGAAATGCTTGTTAGTACTCTACGAGGAAATGCTTGTGAATGATATATTAATGGTCTTCCAAATAAAGGTATTACTTCCCTTTCAAGATTCCTTATAATATTCTTTAGGAAGTGGCACATAGGAGAGATTGACATGGAAGATTTAGACAAGTTCCTGGAAGGGTTCCTTTTCATTTCCTTTCTCTGGATAGAGTATCATGAGGAAGACCCTAAATTACCTTGTCTCACCAAGATGGTAAATGATAGGTATTGGGTGCTACCTCCAGAGATCACAATGAAGAATAAATCCATGATGATCCCATTGAGTTTGTGCACGAAGATCCATTAATTGAACATATTGTTGAAGACCCTCCTCATGTCACATCAACAGAGAATATTGATGACTGGGAATTCTTTCATGATTATTTCAGTGATAATGATCATATTTTTACTACATATATACCTCAGGATGAAACCATTTCAAAATATTATAATGAAACTTATGATGAAAATTGTAATGTGCATGATGACACTCCTACCTATTTTGCATATAATGATGATAGTCTAGAAGGTTTATTGCCTTGTGACAATTTTTTATGAAGTAGGTGGGTATGAAGAGGAGGAAAATAATGAACACGAAAAATTTGATGGTTTTGTTGATAATCCTGTCTGTGACATATCTAATGGAGGGAGTTTTGAGTATCTTAATGGTTTTATTGAAGATCCTATCTATGAGGTTTATAAAGAAGAGATCATGGATCTTTTGGCCTTGGGAAATGTTTATGTGGAATAGGAACATGTGATTTATACATATGACCAGTATTATCCATATATCAGTACCAGTAATGAAGACTTGGAGAAGCAATACAGGGAAGAGTCAGCTGTGCAACTAGTTGAAGACATTTTTCAGCCATCGTCTTCACATACAAATTTTCCTTATGATTTGGAGCAGTTTGGGGCTTACACACAAATTTATCAGCAGATAATACCTTTTGATGAGTATGATGATGTGCCTCATCATACATATGTTTACATCAGTCCTATCCAATCTTGGATAGAAGAAGCTTGCAAGAGGAATAGCCAGTTTGGGAAGCAGTTCGATGACCTTCTCCATGATTATAATATCTCGTTCAACCTTCCTATCTTGAAGTTTCATACAATTTTTCATTTCTTGAATGATGTTTCCTTGCTTTGGTTGGTAGCCAAAGATAAGGAAAAAACATTTAAATGATAAAATGCTTAGGTGGTTACATTGGATTTCTGATTACACCTAACCTTTTTTTGTGGCATGCTTAGAGCAGGAAAATAAGCTCCTTAAAGTGAACATTTACTTTATGCATTTCTTTTATGTACTTAGGAATAAAACTCTCTTCCATTAATTTTTTTCATTCCTGTCAATAAAGCAACTTTTGGATCATTGGTTCTTTTCATAAAACTTGTGCTACTAATATTTTCTTGTCAAGATGAAAGTTTTTTACAGATTATAAGAACAAAAGATTCTAGTGTTCTTGTATGGTCTCCTTGCTTGAAGACCAGATTGAGCACACGTCCCACAGTTAGAGCCAGATGTTATCCACTAAGTTACAGTTAATGTATTTTTCAAGTGAGCCACCAAGTATCGGGACAAATCAATTTTTCTTACTCAGTGTTAAAGAAGTTCCATGGTTTCATCAGGGCCAGTTGTGGTCACTTTTTCACATGTTCACACCCCTTCAGGGGAATTGTAATAAATGACATAGCATGATGGTTTTTTTTTCTAAAAGGATTTGCCTTCTTAGGACTTGGTCATCAAGGTCATCATCCTCAATTATTTTTTCCCTCGTTGATTATGTGACGCTTTTTTAAGTGACATATAATTTTTCGAGTTTTTTACTCAAAATCCTCCAAAGTTTTTTTTTTTAACTAAAACAAAAGGTTAGATTGTAAGGTTCCGACAAATCAACTACCGAGTGTTGTGACAAGTAAACCGAGCTTCATAGTAGAAGTACTCTTTTACAAAGTGAAACTTAAGATCCAGCGAGGCTCAACGGCCTTATTACATTTATTTAACGTAGAAGAAGCGTAGAGAGGCAGGGGGGTTGAGCGGGAACTGCAGCGTTCCAGCATGGTTCTTCATTTATCCAGCTTAGCTACCATCTTTGCCACTGCCTTCTCCAGGGCATTGATACGTTTGCCAAAATCCCCATGAATGTTTGCCTCATCCTTGAAGCCAGTACGCACCTCGTCCTTGAACTCTTTCATTTTCTCTGTGGAGGCAGCGTGGTCATCCCTCAGTTTCCTTATATCTTCATTCAGCAGATCCCATGTCTTATCTCCTGCCTTAGAGGATTCTTCCAATTTTTTCTCATGGCCATCCAAACAGGCTCGGATTCTCCCCATAGATGATTCCAGAGCTTCAATTCGAGCATCCACAGACAGACCAGAGGAGGAGGAACTATTCGAAGCCATAGTGAGTAGAGGAACAGCTTCTGGAGCACGCAGCAAAGGGAATTATTTTACCTTGAACGCAACTTCAGCAAAAAGGCTCAAAAGCAGTGCAATGCTTAGCGAGAGAGGCTGGAATAAAAGCAGTCCATGGGATCAAGTCGGTCACAGACAACATGAGAGCAAAATCGAAGTTCAGAGATTTCCTCTGCCGTGCCAGTTGTAGGAAGGGAAACTCGGTACAACATAGCTCTGCCAGGCAAATGAGGATGCTTGTTCCAGCTAAGGGACGTCCCATCTAGTCTCAATTCCATCCATGTGTAGAATTCCTCTGCCTAAGAGGGTTCCCTCATTCGTTGCTCTGTCTGCCATTGGGTTCAAGGTTCTAAGAACGTGAAAGAAACTAATAGACTGGAAATTTTTACAAAGCAACCGAATTCTTTGCAAAATTTGAGCTAGCTGTATATGAGAGGGACGTTTCTTATTGATGATGGCTTGAATTAGCAGCCTAGAGTCCCCAAAAACCAAGAGTTTTGCAATTCCTTTAGTTCTGGTGATCCTCAGTCCTTGATAAAGTCCGCAAAACTCTGCTTTATTATTTGTCCCATTTCCAAGACCCCAGGCATAGGAGCTGACCAAGTTACCATTTGCCTCAGTGATCACTCCACCACAACCGGATAGGCCCGGATTACCCTTTGCTACTCCATCAAAGAAAAGACAGAGATCATTCCTGGCGAATTTCCACCTATTGAAGGCATCCTCATCTAGACGAATTTCCCAATGAGCAGAGAGAATTTTTGAAGGATTTTGACTTTGGTGGTTGGGGAAAAACAGGGCAAGCCAATGAGATTCTTCAGGCTTGAGAGGAATAGAGTTAGACAGGGAGGTGTTCTGTTCCAGAGCTTCCCCAATAAGAGCTCTTGCTTGGACTGCAACTTTAGAGGGGTGACTTTCTTGCCCCTTGAAGATTCGATTATTTCTTTCAGTCCAAATTTTCCAACAAGTGGCTTTAAGGATCCAGTTCCAGGCAGAATGGAGGAGAGGTTTCTTGAAAAGCAGGAACGAGGAGAGATGCATCCAGCTTGAGAGAATATCATGGATATTTGTTGGAAGGTTTATGCTTGGGCTAATCCTTAAGGCTTGATTCCAGACTTCTTTGGAGAAATTGCAGCCAAGGATGATGTGATCCGAGGTTTCATTCTCGCTTTTGCACAACGAACATCTAGAGGGGCCTTCCATCCCTCTTTTCTTGAGATTTTCTCCAGTGAGGATACTTTTGTGAGCCATAGTCCAGCAGAACATGTCTATTTTTGGAATGAAGACTTTCTCCCACAGGAAATTCCAGATCGCCGGATTGGGAGCAGCGGATGGGATAGCTTGAATCTTCTTGTAACCTTCAGCAGAGGAATAATTTCCTGAATTACTCCCCCATCCTCTTTTGTCTCTTATTCCTTCATTGATGAGGAGATTTTCCCTGGAGGGGGATTGCCTAGGTCCCATCCAATCCAATTGTTATCTTCCCAATGAGAGAGATCCCAAAGCGAATTGACCCCTTTGTTTAAAAGCCAGATTTTGAGGTGATCCACTTCCACGCAAGACCCAATAGGGGCATCTCCCATGATCGAGTCATCTCAAATTATTATAGTTTTACCATCCCCAGGGATCCAGTAAAGGTTACTTTTGAGAGGTTCCAGAGCTTTAATACACAGCTTGTAGATCAGAGAACCATTTCTGTTTGGGGGAGGCATATCCAAGCATCTCTTTCTTGGGCCTGGGAAGTATTTTTTCCTAAGAGATTTCTTGCTCCAGCTATCTTTTCCAGTTACAATTTGCCAGAGAAGTTTAGCTCCTAAGGCCAGATTTTGAGAGGAAAGACTTCTCACTTGCAGGCCTCCTTCCTCACGAGGCTTTTGTATCTTATTCCAGCTAATAAGGTGAAGCTTCTTTTCATTCCCCTTGCCTCCTTCCCACATAAATTTTCTTAGCATACCTTCCATTTTGCGAATGACCAAAGCAGGGGCGAGCATGATAGACGTATGGTAAATAGGCATGCTATTAAGGACAACTTTTAAAAGAATAGTTTTACCTGCTATATTGAGCCAATTGGCACTCCAGCTTTGGATTTTGGATTTAATTTTGTCTAAGATGATATCCCAGTTTTCTGAGTTGAGTTTATTTTTGCAGATGGGGATGCCAAGGTAGGGGAAGGTCTCCCAGTCCGTTGTGCCTTCCATCCCAAGAATTCTGGTTATACCTTGGAGCTCTCTTGCTGAACACTTCCAGCTGAAGATATTGCTTTTATGGAAGTTGATTTTAATTCCGGACACCTTCTTGTAAATTTCCAGTTCATGCTTAAAGTACTCGGTAGAATGGGAGATAGCTCCTCCTAATAACAAGGTGTCATCTGCGAATTGAGCATGATTTATGCTCCGAACACCATTCACTATTCTTAGGCCAGGAAGCGAGTGGATTTCCTGGCAAAGGTTGAGCTGAAAGCTGAGAACAGAAGCTTGAATGGCGTAAAGAAGGGGGGACAGTGGGCAACCTTGCCGGAGACCTCTGGTTGCTTTGAAAAAGCCCGTAGGTCTTCCATTTACTAGAGGGCCTATCCAAGGAGCATCAATGCAGCCTTTGATCCAGTTTATAATGGTTGAAGAGAAGCCAAATTTTGCCATAACTGCAAACAGAAAGTCATGCCTGACACGATCAAATGCATTAGCTAAATCAAGTTTAATGACCATACCTTTCTCATTACACTGGTAGCTGGAATGAATAGCTTCTTGGACGAGAATAATATTGTCCAAGATTTTCCTTCCCTTGATGAAACCTCCCTGATTTTCGGGGATAATTTTGGGCAGAATCCTTTTTAGTCCAGAGGCAATAATCTTGGTTATGATCTTGTATCCTGTGTTGCACAAAGAGATCGGTCTGAAGCGATTGAAGGTATTGGCCCCTTTTTCCTTCGGGATCAGAGCTAGGAAGGAAGAATTGGTGCTTCCCCCCAACCTATTTACTAACTGAGAATGCCGAACCATTTTTAGGAGATCATGCTTTATTATCGACCAGCAGCTAGTGAAGAATCTAGTGGTGAAACCGTCAGGGCCAGGCGCGCTGTCCGGTTTCATAATCGAGAGGATCCCTTTAAGTTCATTCATAGTAACCGGAGTTGTGAGGAGATTGTTGTCCTCCTGCTTGATCAGGTTTGGAATGAGATCAAACGGATGGGCGGAGATGTCAATCGGGTCCTCAATGGGGGCTGTGTATAACTCCATGAAAGAAGCATGGGCGGCCTGCTTAATGCCCTCAAAGTCTTTGATAAGGTCACCATTGTAGATGATTTCAGAGATTGCATTGTGGTTTTTCCGAGCCTCAGACTGCTTATGGAAATACTTGGTATTTTTATCTCCACTCAGGAGCCAAAGATTTCGGGATTTTTGCCTCCAGTATTCTTCTTCCATCCTACAGGCTGAGAAGAAGGTTTTCTGGAGATCCTCTTCCTTTCTCAGCATGCAATCAGTTATAGTTGAAGCGTCCATGAGGAATTGGTGGGCTTCCAATTCAGTTTGAGCCATATTCCTTCTTGATGAGGGCGTGATAAGGAGTCTTGCCCACTTTTTCAGGTCTGTTTTAATCCTTTTTAGCTTGGATTCCCAAATGAAAGAGGGCGAACCTTTAATTGGAGTGGCCCAAGAGGTGGCTACAACTTGTAAAAAGTCCTCCTGCTGGATCCAAAGGGGGCTAAAGCAGAAGGGGATTGGACCGAGGTTAAGAGCAAGAGACAACTCTAGAAGGATGGGCTTGTGGTCGGAGGTACAGTGAGGAAGGATTTTGGAGGAAGCCAGGAGACCAAGGGTAAGAAAGGAGGAATGGACTAGGAACCTGTCAAGCCGGGCAGCCACATGACCAGGTCCAACTCTCTTATTCGACCAAGTAAACTTTCCTCTGGCTGGTTTTATGTCTAAGAGATCCCAACTGAGGATAATATCCTCCACCCATTCCCTCGAGGGATCCCTGACCAGCGTGCCCCCTTTTTTCTCACTTGATGCCAGAGTAACATTCAAATCGTCAGCTACAATAATGTTATCAAGGCGCTAAAGATTGAGAAAGGATTCGAGCTTATTCCAGCAGTCTTTTTTTTTTGAGTGTAGGATAGGAACATTGAGATTGAAGAGACTTACCGAATGCCCCGAGGCTTTGTGGATGAGTTTAGTAAAGATCCAGTGAAGCTCACGAACTTCAGCTTCAAGAATATAGAGATTGGAATCCCAGAAGGTTGCAATACCTCCAAAGGCTCCTCTAGAGTTGTTGGCAGTCCTGGTACCTTTTTTCCAGAACTTTTTCCCAGCTTGGAGGACAGCAGCTTCCTCCATTTTTGTCTCCTGGATTAGCAGAATCTCAGGGTTATGAATTCAGACCAGGTCTTTCATTGCATCTTCTTTTAATGAAGAGCCTAAGCCTCTGCAATTCCAGGAGATGTACCGCATTAATAACGGTGGGGGGAGGTGGCCCCTTTTGAGGCCGGACCGGTTCCTTTCTTCGATCTGGTGTTCATGATACCTTTCAATGTTTTTTGTGAGCCATCAAGGACCGCTAAGTATATGGCTTCTTCTCTCTACTTATTTTTTGATTTCTGACCTCTTGGAATTTTGAAGGGACCCGTCGGCAGACTACTTGAGGAGTCCCCTTCGTCAGTTTCTTCACCTTGATCCGAGTCTAGCAGTAGAGGATCCACTCTTGAGTCTTTGAGAGGACTTGAGGTATCGACAGGAGAGGATACCCTCAGGTGGGGAATTTCCCCCAATTCCAACGGATCTTCATTATGGGACGCGACCTCTTTTTCCTTGAGTGGATTGCTGGTTGGATTTCCAGCAGGATCGGTAGATTTTCCTGGGTCTCCTTCTTCCTGAATGATGATTGGGGCTGATTTGGTGGCTTCTTGGAAGGAAGAGCTCGTTGGCTGGTTCTGCGTGTTACTTCCTGTCTTTTTTTCATGAGTTTTGTTGCTAGTTTTACCCTTCTAAACTTTTTGCCAGCCCTCCTCTTCTTCATGGAACTGAATTTGTGGACAATTTTTCTGGAAATGTCCATGCTCATGACAGTGGCGGCACTTGAACGGAAGCTGCTCGTAATCCAGCTTTTGGTAATGATGCCAATCTTTGACTTTCAGCTTAACTGCCTTAGGTAGCCCTGCTTCCAGGTCGACTTCCACGCATATCCTGGCGTAGGAGTACTGACCTTTGTTCTCCGCTTTGTCTATGTATCTCCCTAGGGCGTTCCCCACTTTTTCGAGGGTTTGTGAGTTCCAACAGTAAACTGGGAGATTTGGGAGCCTTACCCACACTGGCACTTCCTTTGGGACATCTACTTCAGCATTGAAATCCGGGGTCCATTTATTGAGGTACAGCCCTTGGGTACCCATGAAGTACGAGTCGCTTCTGAAGACAAGATCTCGATCTTCTTTGGAAATGAATTCAAAAATGAAGAATCCTCTTCCAACCGGGTAGCAGGTAACACTATTCTTGAGTTGAGGTCGCCAGTTCCTTTGGATCCAGTCGTCGGTGGTTTTAGTTGAGGGCCATAACCCCATGAACTGCCCAACCAGTCCATGCTCAGCTAGGGCCAGAGCGATCTTGATGGGCTGTTCGATCGGTAGGTCAATTTCCGGGACTGCATCAAGTTTCTTGATAAATTTAGGAATGGAGGGGGCTGGCGGTTTGAGGCCCGGAGCCGAAAGCAATCTTCTGAAAGCTTCCTCGGCAGAGAAAGGCGAGGAAGGGGAGAGCCCTCCCCCAAGCGCAGCCATGGGGGCATCCAGAAAGCTCGAACAACAAAACCCTAGGTGGTAGCTAGTCCAGCACAGCCTCAGAGCGCAGTGAATGCCGAGACTCTAATTTGGTGTCTGAAATTGTTACTCCTCAAAATCCTCCAAAGTTGGGATGATGAAATTGGTGATTTTGTCTGAAAAGGTTATTAAATCCTAGAGTCTATGTTTTATACCATGATAGTCATAGTCCTAAAGTTTCATGGACATGCGCTAAGAATTTCATAGGATTTTTTGTTTTTTATATTTTTATTAAAATCATCGATAGGGTGTATTTTAATTGTAGAATTTCAAAAGGTCATAAAAATGGGCCTAGGGAACCAGTTTGGTTATGGGGAGGGTCGTTTTTGGACCCAAAGCTCCCACTAAACCCCTAAACCTGCTTTTGAGAGTCAAATTAGTAATTTTCAATTATTAATTTTGATTTTCTCTCCAAAATGACTCAGAGGGTCAAATAAATGGGAAAATTGGAGAAATCCATTTCCTAAAGCAAAGGTAGCTTATCTGGGACTTGTTTATGAGGTTTAAAAGTTGTTGAGGATATTGTCTTGGAAATTTATGAGCATAGAAGATCATATTCAACTGTTAAAGGAGGGGCTCCAACTCACTTCCACAAAAGCAAGGTGAATTCTCTCATGGACACTAGTACACGTGGACATTTTCCCACGAAAAATCGTTGCTATTGCAACACTTGTGTGTTGCTATAGCGACGAACATGACCCCATATTTTTGTGGAAAAACTTTCGTCGCTATAGCAACACTTTCCACACTCCATCTCTATTTTGACAAATGTCTTGTGTCACTATTGCGACGAATGGATGGCTTCTACTGTGACAAAGTTGCGTCGCTATTGCGACGAATAAATGGTTTCTATTGCGACAAAGTCTCATCTCTAGGACAACAATGGGATGGTCTCTTTTCCGATGAAGCAATGTATCTATTGCGACGATTATTTAGCTATGAAGGAATGATAGGCTGTCGTTATAGCGACGAAATATGCGTCACTCTTTTGATGAAATTTCCTTATGAGTACCGACGAAGTTGCTACAGTAGCGATGGAACATGAAAGGAAGTTTCGTCGAAAGAGCGACGGTTCATGTTAATTTTTTTAAAAGGAGGTTCGTCTCTATAGCGATGGTGCATAATAATTTATTAAAAATGAGGTTCGTCGCTATAATGACGGTTCTACAAAATTTGTTAAAA
This sequence comes from Pseudotsuga menziesii, assembly GCA_001517045.1. Taxonomy (NCBI): domain Eukaryota; kingdom Viridiplantae; phylum Streptophyta; class Pinopsida; order Pinales; family Pinaceae; genus Pseudotsuga; species Pseudotsuga menziesii. Next base: position 892,478 of record LPNX011064111.1, read on the forward strand.
AAAATTGATGTTGAATTGGTCAACAGTCATCCAGTTTTCAACATGTAAGAACTAGTCGATAGTCATCCAGTTATCAGTTACACCTTGCATAAGAAGGCAGATAAGAGACTCCCATTGTGTTATTCCCATGGAATCTCCAACAAACACAACATGCAATATTTTTAGGATATCAGGTGCATTAAACCTGTGGGCACACTAAGTCTAGTCAAGAATCCAGAACTTTTGAATATATAAGAAATAAGGTTAAGAGAGTACATTAGAATAGCTCAAAATGTAGGTTTCACATTTTTACATACTTAAGTAGGTAAGTATGAGTACTGCTTCTCAGCCATCAAGTCTATTATGACATGCATAACCAGTAGACAACCTTGCATAAGTATCCATTGATATAATCATGAGGCCTTCTACCTCGTACACACACATTCACTACCATATAATTGCATTCAATTTGCTGGCCTTACTTCATAAATAAAGAGGAATTATTACTTAATTCCTTAAGCATTTATGCAACAATAGCTTGGGAGAATTATACCTCTTATGGTTGCCAACAATACCCTTAATGTTACTTGGTAGAAGATGCCTCACAAGATCATACACAACTCCTTCATTAAAGAGCTGATGAATAGTTGCTTGTCTTATTCCTTCCTCATAGAATTGTTCATGGTGGTAGCATTACCCAGATCATCAATCATAGATACATAGCAAGCCAACAACCATGTTAATTCTTATGTCAAGAGTAATCCATTCAAGGTTACTTTAGAACAATACTACTCTAATGTTTAGTGTATTCACAGGTATACAATACCATGCACTCCTTTGCATTTTTAGCTCAATGTCAAGATGTCGGGGAACATTGGCATCCTTACACAACACCAATACAATCTATGCAAGGGTACCCTAATCATATACATATAATCATGATATCAACAAACTGCTGGAAGCATTCTCAATATGCATGCTTCATTTAATGACAAAATCCTAGTGGCATTATGGAAAGGCCAGGGCTATCCATTTTAATTACAATTCATTCAAAGCAATAGAAGAAGGAAAAATTGTTGAATTTGTATCAAGGCCTTCAAAAATTTTTATACCACAATGGTCATTCATTTCACAACAAAATCCTAGTGGAATTATGGAAGTGGCCAAGGCTATCCACTTTAATCACAATTTCTTCAAAGCAATAAAAAAAAGAAGAACTTGTTGAATTTGTATCAAGGCCTTAAACAATTTGTAGACCATACTCTCAAATGCATGAATTGCGGAACATGGTTGTCACCATTTTTGATGCAATACCCACATCATAAAAAAAATCATTAATTTATAAGCTAGTTATCTCGAAATTATACTACGCAAACATTTAGCAATTATAAACCCTTCAAGATTGAAATCATTACCATTGTCAAAACTTCAAGGACATTATTGTCAATAGTTTTCAAAGTGACAATTCCAAGATTTACAATAACGTTTCATTATCTCAATACTAAAATAAAAGTTGAAAAATCAAACCCAACATGGCAATGATTTGCCTTAGTAAATCCACAACATCAAACCATAGTTACTTTCACAGTGCTACCCAAAAACACTCAATTTGCTTGATCGAGAAACTTAGTCACTTTGTTATTAATTTATGGGAGAGAATGCTCAATTGTGAGCTATTCTTTTTCCATACAAATCGTCTCCTTCATCAAAATTTATAGTACCCAAGGTTTGCCCACATCAAACTGTCCTTACAAATTGGTTTATTCAACACACGCAGTGCATAAAGGTCTTCCCCTATTTTAATCAATTTTATCTAGATCAAATAAATTCAACTTCAATGCACCAAAATTCATTATAAAAATGCTCATAAAATTGATTTACACCAAGTCAAATGCAATTGAAAATACTTTCCCAAGATGGTTAACTATTTTTCCCATTCACTTCAATTTACTTCAACATGAAATACAATGCAAAAATAATAGTTAATCTGGGTAACTGTTTACCCATACACTTCAATTTACTTCAATATAAATGTGATACACAAATATTGTACAAGCTGGAGAAGAATTTACCTATAAACTTTAATTTATAGCCATTCTCAAAATGGAAAGAAGATGCCAAAGCTAGGCAACGATTTGCTCTCCAAATCATTCTATCCATACTTAACTGCAGTACAAAGAGTGTAAAAGATATTGGCCATTGAGTTTCCCATACCCACTAAATGACTAAAGCATAATTGCAAGAAAAAGGGTATAACAAATATGGGCAACAATTTTCCCATTCAAATATTTCTATCTCAACACTCCTCAAGGTCTCAACACAGAAGATCTTATTTTAAGGGTTGTTTTTAGGGTTTTTTAGGGCTTAGTTTAGAGGGTTCTTTTTAGAAATTGGTGTTAGTAATTATATTCGAATAGAGGCCTCATGACTCTTGTTTTCCAATCAAAACTTGTACTGCAGAGTAAAATCCTGCCGACAAACCTAGGGTTCTTATGAGCTCTGATGCCATACAAGGTTTATGTTACTATTTTAGTGATCTATGTTATATTTTATCATTTAATCAATATGATATAGGATCTTATCTGAGAGAATAACACACACAACAATAATCACAAGAGACGAGAGACAAGAGACACAAATATTTTTCCTCGAGGAAACCATAAAGGAGAAAACCCTGCAACTTGCTTAGAGATAGAATGAGCACCGATAGCAAAAATAAAAACCCAAAAGTACAAAGATGATCTTTGACAGTTGTTCTCTCTCTCACTTATGTGAGCTAATCCTCTTTCAATCATGCACTACCGTTGAGTGAGTGCGTGTTTCAAATAGAGTCTCACTCTTTATTTATACTTGATTTCCACTTGACAATTACTCTACAGGGCCGAATTCTCTAGGAGAGTCTAATAAACTTAATACAACTCAAATGTGGGGTCTAATACCCCGAATTACAATAGAGAGTTAACCTCAATCAATTTACATGACTTAATGATATTAATGACTCTTCCTATTGGAGGAACAAACATCTCTATCGGGGGTAGAATAAGAAATATACAAGTGAATACATTCCAAAGTTATAAATACATCAACACTCCCTCTTAATTAGGAAAGGATTCTCTTGACACAATTCATCAGTACAATTCTTCGTCATCATTGCTGCTGCTATCTCGAGTAAATGGTGCTATCTCTCAAATCTACTCGTCATAGGATGTTCTGCAGAGCCAACCCTTTTTAATGTTGGACACAGACCTAGCCTCCATGTAGGTCTTCATCAATAGAGCCAACCCTTTTTCATGCTAGATGTAAGTCTACATTGCCATCCCTTTTTCATGCTGGATGTAGGTCTCCATTTACACAACCAACCCTTTTTCATGCTGGATGTAGGTCTACAGTGCCAATCCTTTTTCATGTTGGATGTAGGTATACAGTGCCAGGCCTTTTTCATGCTGGATGTAGGTCTCCATCTATAGAGCCAACCCTTTTTCATGCTAAATGAAGGTCTATAGTGCCAAACCTTTTTCATGCTGGATGTAGGTCTCCATCTAAAAATCCATCCCTTTTTCATGCTGGATGTAGGTATATAGTGCCAGCCCTTTTTCATGCTGGATGTAGGTCTACAGTGCCAACCCTTTTTCATGCTGGATGTAGGTCTACAGTGCCAACCCTTTTTCATGCTGGATGTAGGTCTATAGTGCTAGCCCTTTTTCATGCTGGATGTAGGTATACGGTGCCAACCCTTTTTCACGCTGGATGTAGGCCTAGGCCTCTACTAGGTCTTCATCATATCTGAGAGCAAGCCATCAAGTAGGTACATCTCAGGACTTATTATATGCCTCTTGAAAAACCTGCAAGATCTCCAAGGACTGATTATATGCCACTGCAAAACCTGAAGGAGAATCCCAGGACTAATTACGTGCCTTGCAACACATGTGTACCCTACTATTACCTCATCATCTTTAGATCATCTCATTGTCACACAGAGCATAGACCAGATACACATAACAAAACACTTACATCAACGACCATGGGAGGACCAACATGCTACCATGTTGAAAAGGCATATGCATATCTGCGTCTTCCAGACTCATCACTTCCCCTTGGAAGGAACTTAGATTTGAAGTACACCAAGATTCTCTTTGAAGTATTCAAACTTCACTCTGGCCATTTATAGCATAGAATCACATCAGGACTGATTACGTCCAAGGATAACCCGCAAGCTTCGCTAGGACTGATTACATTCGAGGACAACCTACATGACTGATTACATCTGAGCAACCTATGATCTTCTCCATAATTTTATGCTCAGACAACCTGTCTCACCGGCTATGGTAGAGCTCATCACTCCCTCTTTCGAGAGCTATCGATTTGGATCGCATACGGGAGCTTCATTGCTCCTCTCTTGGCTATACTTAATGCCATGCAGGACTGCATCCTGCCAAACCAATAGCCCATACTGGATCTCAGACTGAAGAAGCAACCCAAGGTGCTCTTATTCTTAGTGGCACTACCAATCCAAATCAACATAACCATGCAGGTTAGTCTTCTGATTCATATCATACTTGAGCCCATACTCAACTGTACCCTTCAGGTACCTCACTGCATTCTTTGCAACCGGGTGAGCATGTCTTATATCCGTCAGGAATTGACTCAAGTCATTCACAACAAAGCATGTGTTTGGTCTTGTATTTATGAGGCACATCAAATCATCTGACGATACATCATGGAATCAATTATCTCTGATGAAGCATCACTCAATAGCTTCAGGTTCGATTCCATAGGTGTGGCCATGGCCTTGCAATCCATCATCCCGAACCTCTTCAAGATCTCCACTGCATACTTCCCTTGTCCAAAGGATATTCCATCCGCACTCTGCCACATCTCCATGCCTAGAATGTAGTTCATCATACCCAATTCCTTTAACTCGAACTCGACAGCAAGTTTCCTTCTTGCATATTTAATGAGTTCCTCTTTTCCTGTCAGGAACAGGTGATTGACATATAATAGGAGCATTACTGGTATTCCTCCTTCAACCTTGAAGCAAAGGTTGGAATCCACTTTAATATCAGTAAATCCTAGAGCCATCGGTAATATGTCCATCATATCATACAATGTCTAACCTCAAAACCTTCTGCAGTCACTCCCTCTGAAGCAGAGCATCATTCTCCCTCTGCCATTCATACTCTATGTATTGAAACATTCTGTATTGTACTGACAAGTAGCTTCCTCTGCTACTAATATTCTATGTAACTTTCGCCTTCAACCTTGAAGCAAAGGTTGGAATCTGCTTTACTCTCAGTAAATACTAGAGCCATCAGTAATATTTCCATCGTGTCGTACAATGTCTAACCTCAGAATCTTCTGCAGTCACTCTCTCTGAAGCGGAGCATCATTCTCCCTCTGCCATTCATACTCTATGTATTGAAACATTATGTACTGGAGTGACAAGTAGCTTCCTCTACTACTAATATTCTATGTATCCATCTAGGGTCACTAGATACCAAGATCCTTTATCTTGAAATTTTTGAAAAGTTATTCTCACACCCATCAGTGAGCTTGTCATCCTCTATAGGATTTCATCTTCGACCTTGTAGGAAAGATTAAGATCTTCATCACTCTAGGTGATCTTCAAGATCCTCATGTATGTGTTATCCCATGGGTGCCTTCTAAGCTCATACAAGTCCTTATTTAATTTGCACACATGAGTATGCCTGTCATGTGTCTCAACTCCCAATAACTGCAAATGTCTCTTCATAGTCTATGCCTTCTTTCTGTGCGAATCCTCATGCTATGAATATTCCTTGTATCCCACGATGTTTCCATATAATGCATGCTGTATCTTGTAGATCCATATGAAAGCCACTACGGACTTCCCTTCAGGTCTTGATACCTCATCCTAGACATCATTCTTCTTGAACTGGTGCTCTCCTTCCCTTTATTCTTGGCTACTTCTTCAGAATGGAAGGCTCTGCATCAATGATGTCGCTCAATAGTGTCACCTAACTAGAGTGTGTTTGAGGCCTCTTTCTTTCTTTGGAAGTCTTGTCATACTATTCTTCATCTTGGATTATTCTTCATCTATTGTTCTCTTTATATTCTTCTGAAGCTCTTTCTTTCGCTATGGTGTCTTTGACACGGGAATGTTCAGGTCCCTCTTCTGAACTGTCGTCACCTTGTTCTTTGGATGATTTACAATTCAAGTTCATTTGCATGATTAAAAACATATCATAATTTCCAAAACATATTAATAGTGACAAATATATGTCACATAGCCATGCAACTATTTTAGCCAATGCTACAAAATTCATCCATATCATGTATACATACAATAACTTCAAGATGAATTCTACCCTAATTTTATTAAGAGTGTGTATTACTCCTAATATTCCAGCAAAGTAGTAATGTAATGTTGTACAAGATCTTTGACTCCTTACCCATCATGAGTAATTCAATAGTATAAATGCAAATAATCAAACATGCATAACACATCAACTGAATCTAAACAAATGCATAACCAATCAATATCATGAAATGACAATTGAATACTTATCTTTATTTATTTCATGGTTAGACTCCTTCTAGAGCCTTCAACTTCATCATCTTCTTCATTCATAACAACATCATTTCTTATCCAATTGCTAAGATGGATTAGATGTTCTTCATATTCCTCATCGCTTGAGGGATGTTCTTTGAATCATGAGAGCTTGATATTCAGTTGCTCCCATATTCTCTTCTCTTATTATGAGTAGAGCTTCTTATTATGTGGACTCTTCCCAGAGTCCGTTGAAGGTAATCACTTTCTTCTTGCACACATTCCTTGAATGAATGAATCCCATGATCTTGGGAGGCCATTCAAGGTGGTTATAACAATATCTTATTCTTCTTTGATTGCTTTGTCATAGCATAAAACACTTACTTTTGGTTTCTTCAAGGATGACACATGAGGGATGAGATGATCTGTAATGATTCTCTTGGCTCTAGCCTTAGCCTCATCTCCGTCTGGCTCTTAGAACTTCCTTACGATTTGAGGTGTCCATCCTGGTTTCGGAGCTGGTTGATCTAGGGATTCAAAAATTGGAATTTCAAAATTATGATTGGATAGAAATATGGGCCTCTTCAACTCGATCTGTCCAATGTACTCATTTTTTGAAAACAGTGGAGGGAAGCTCCAGGAACAGGAATCCCTAGTTTTCCAATTTCTTTTGCAGAAATGACTGATATTGATTCTGCTGTATCTCCAAAGTTTCAAATCCTTAAGGTATGAAACTTCTGACTGTGATATCCTGATAATTTTTCTTTCCAACCCCATAGGTTAGAGTATAATTGTATTCTACAAGTGAGACTTATGTTGAGTCTCCCAAGGTGTCTGTTTTGGGGACTGTTCAACATAATGAACTTGCACGGACTTTCACATCTCACTATTTCACATTATAGGTCTAAAAAATGTACCAAAACAACTACAGTCCATTCCCTACCTGAAAAATCTTGCTAAATTTTGTTTGGACCTTCCTATCCTGATATATAGCAAATCTCCCTAGGTCACCTTTTTATGACTGTATTCTAGAGGAGGTTGGAACCCTGATTTGGAGGAACCATATCTCCTGAATTATAGAAAACCTGAGGTTGAAACGTTTACATAGTGTACAAAACAAATTTATATTAGGCCTATAAAAGTTTCAGCTTTTGAGCCTTTTCCAATATCGCGCTATGGCGAATGTTATAGAATGACTAAATTCAGTCTTCTAGGGTTTTCAGGCATGAAACCCTAATTTCCATTAGTTGCCATTCTAGCTGTATTTGGGATGCATAGTGAAAATTATCTGATTCAGAAACTACTACCACCAATAGATGCACCCTATTGAGGTGAGTTAGCCTAGCCCTCCTTACTTAATGATCTGTGGATAGAACACCTTCAACTAGGAATCCCTAGTTCCCGTAGCTGCACAATGTCTTCTTCTGAGGGAGGCTCTGATACCATTTTAGATTTTATTGTTTAATCAATATGATTTGGGATCTTATCTAAGAGAATAACATGCACAACAATAATCACAAGAGACAAGAGACACAAATATTTTTTGTCACGTCCCCAACCCTCCGACCGACAAAGAGGACACGACCATGGCGTTAACCATCTGAGCTAAGAGCCACATGAACATGTGAATTCATAAAAATGCTAAAACAGAATGCATTGCAGTAGAACATGCACAAATATAGTTGTTTATCATACACAACTACAATTAGCTATCAGACACAGCGAAAACATCATACATTCATACAAGCATTCATTCAACATGTCCATCATAATCATTAACAGTAAATATAGTTGCAGAAGTAGAAATGGACAAGAGCACTTATCTTATGAAGAAATCGATCCACAACCAGCTACGTCGCTGTAATGTTCCACCCAACCATAGGCCAGCGTGCTCCTTAATATCTCAGTAGCATTGCCACCACCGAGTTGGGCATGATTCTCCAAGGAATAAGGGAACAAGCAGGCTTACACATAGCCAAGGATACACAAAGCATAGCCAAGCCAACACAGTTGGGTTTATCAGGCCATCCAGGAGTTGGTAAAGGCTAAATTCTAACCTGGTGAGCTCATTGCAGAGCCAAGAACACCTACACCAGAACTAGCCTAGCTTCTAAAACACCCACACACACCCAACACAAGGAATCAGTCCCTTCTCTGCTACACAGTCCCTCAGGCCCTGCATTCCCTTCCAGTGCTATTCAGGGGTTGTGGAGAAGAAATCCAACCCTCTAGCTCTGTCTGTGTGGTTTCTAGCCACCAGGTTTATCAAGCAAACCAAGCCCCCATCCCTGCTCCCTACACAGTCCGAAGACCAACCATTGCACGTATGCAATCAATCAGCTGTTATAGCTTAACAGGGGAAACGATTCCTGAGTCGTTCTTGGCCCTATCGTGGCCAAAACGACTCCCAACGAATTACAATAGGCCACTGAACATATCAGTGCACACAATTTACAACATGGGGGAAAACAACAGTCCCAAAATGTATCAGCATATAATACCAACAGACGTGAGGAACAACAGCACGTCCCAGGCAATGAATCCACCGGAAGACTCACACAGAACACGCTGGGGAAGAAGTTACAGTCTCCCAGCCTGTGCATGAGTAACAACAGCGCAGAACTATTAATTCTTGCACATGATCTAGGAACTGGGAATCAAAATCATCAAATAATTATTAACAAAATACTCATGAATTGGAAATAACTGGAATACCAAATAGGTTTCCTCTCTATATATTATATAAACAATAAAGGATTACAATACCATGCATAAGCAATGGCTTAACTCAATGAAGAATTCGAATACCTAAGGGACAATTCGAATTCAATGAGTGAGTCTAGCTTAACTGACTCTTTGCCATGCAATCTCACTCAGTTAACCACTTGACCAAAACCCTAATTGACTCACCAAACCCTAACTGAAGTTGGAGTGCAATAAATGATTGAATTTCAACTGAAGGAGATCAAACACATGTCATAGCAATCCAATCATCAAGTGCTAGTACTGCATGACTCCAATAAGCCCTGATGAGGTTAACTGAAGCTGAAATGACCATCAAAAGTTGGTGAAGGCGCCTTGTTAACTCCAGTTCATTAAATAATAATAAAATAATCATTAAATAATATATTTAATGAATGGAGGCACCTTAACTGACTGTAACTGATTGTAACCACCAGTTAACAGTTAGGTGCATTAATGTCACATAGATCAACCCTGGAGTACTCCAGTTAGTCTCCTTGACTGTAGGAGAAGGCTAAGTTAGCCTCCTTGACTGTAGGTAGGCGTGGGAGTGACTAGGATGATGGTAATTAATGCTCCACTGATGTCAATTAAACTTAGGATAGTGGTTTAACTAGGCCAATTTGACCGAAGGAGTGAGTATGAAGGTAAATGTCTCCAACACCCCCCCTTAAGCTATACTCAGGAAGAGTGAGAAAACATAGATGCATAAAATGCTAGGGCCCTGGAAACAAAGGCCATAGGTCACCCTGTACAATAAATCAACTGAAACAATGCTCAAAACAAACTAAGTGAGGAAAAGAGGGAAAACCCAGTGGGGAAACCCCCCCCCTCAAGTTGAACACTGAAAGTAGTCTGGATCACCCTGATGAACTCACCCCCAACAGTGAACGGAGGTAAGTGAACTTCTTTTCTGAAAAGCTCTTGGTGAATATGTCTGGAGGAATCTTCCACTTTGGAAGAAGAACAATGCCCTCAACTGAATCAGAAATACAAACAGCTGCATGGTGAAAACTGGACCCATGTAGAGCAACTGAAATCATCTGAAGAGAGAGCAAAGGTTCTTGAGGATTTGAACCATGTGTGGAACAATCAATAAACTGATATGTTGCAGCCTTGAACAGCAAACCATGAGTGGTAAAATCAGCCCCAAATCTTAGGAGCAAGTGTCCATGCGGATGCAGAATGTCTTCCTCTTTACTAGTTCTGTGAGGAGATGAGCTTGTGACCAAAGGTAGAGAATCCCTGGGACTCTGGAGAGCGAATTATTGAGATCCATAATCTGATATAGATTCTGAAATATCTAATGATTCACAAAATAAAATATCAGCAACCTCATAAGAGGAAACTAACACCAAATCCCCATAAGCAAATTTGAAGAAGAATTGCGGTACTTGATTTTTCACACAGGAATTGGTGAGAGCAGCTACAAGCATGACTGAAAGCTTTTGGATTTTAAAATATGGACAAAATAATATCAGATCAGAATGTAAATCATATCTAAATAAGTTCACAACAGATCCAAAACTATGAAATGAAATGAAATCCCCAGCAACAGTTTTGTAGGAGACTTGCAGTACTTGTTTCTTCACACCGTTGATGAGAACAGCTACAAGCAGTACTGAAGGTTTATGAACCTGAAATTTTGAACCAAGAAATATCAGATCAGATCCAAATAAGATCATATAAGATCCAATAAGGTTCATATCAGCTCCAAAATTATGGTCAACTAAGATGGGAGATGCACAGTTTTCTTCTTCTTCAAAATTCTGAATTTTGGTGCATGCAATCCTGCAGGAATTTGCTGGAACATATAGATCATGGGGAGCGAATGGATCACTCTGGTAATCTGATATTTCTTCCAAAAAATACAAGGTATCACATATTTTCACACCAGCAGCAACATTAGAAGGAGAAAAATCAAATTTCTCTTCACTTTCGGAAGCAATTACTGGTAAATTTTGCACAGAATTCAAAGGAAAATCACCGGTGAATGTTTGCATGGAAGTGTAGCAGCATTTTTCGTCAATATCAGAGATTCGAATGTCTTCTTCTGTTTCAGCAATATGAGAATATGAGATATCAGAGATCTCATGAACTTCCGGAGCATCAGGAGAAGGAGTCACTTCATGGAGACTTTCTTCAATTCAAATTGAATGTGTAGAAGATTCTGCTTCATGTTCATCTTGAACAACTTCATAAGAGAGAGTAGAGGCTGAGAGTTTTGAGTGAAGAACTCTTTTGGTGCTGGCTGTAATCTCCAAAGTACTATTATGATCCTCATTGTGCTTGCCAAAGGTTCTGTCCAATATTGTCCAGACTTCCTTTGGGTATTCAGTAGAA
>LPNX011064111.1:904230-964598 GCA_001517045.1 Pseudotsuga menziesii
GATTGATTTAACTGATTGTAACCACCAGTTAGCAGTTAGGTGCATTAATGTCACACAGATCACCCCTGGAGTGCTCCAGTTAGTCTCCTTGACTGTAGGAGAAGGCTAAGTTAGCCTCCTTGACTGTAGGTAGGCATGGGAGTGACTGGGATGATGGTAATTAATGCTCCACTGATGTCAATTAAACTTAGGATAGTGGTTTAACTAGGCCAATTTGACCGAAGGAGTGAGTATGAAGGTAAATGTCTCCAACAAGAACCCACAAATCAGCTGGTGGGGAAAATATACAGCCACACCATCCACAAATCCATAGAGGAAAGGAATGTGTGAGTGAAGCCAGGAAAATCCTATGCGTGAGCGTGAGCAACCTCCGCTCCTACATGAGGATGACCAGACAATCGAAAGTGCATGAATGTCTCAGTACGGTCGTGGAAAGAGTGGTATGCCTACGGGAGTGATGGCAGTGGTTTCTTTGCCATTGTGTAGTCAACCGTGGGTGGAGTGTGCATGTAGGCAAGGACTGACAGTCCTGCCACACCCACTCCCAAACAATAACTGCCTCAACTACTCAGCAGCAGTTTTTAATGGAGGTGGTTGGGTAAGACAAGGTGGTGACACATGGCTTTTTCCCCATTTGCCAAGGTTTAACAATTTCCCCACCCTTATCCTTGTGAAAATAATGCCCCTTCTCAATTTAGTTGCCACGAGCGTAACTGGTCGCATTATTTAATTAAAGATGCATATTTACATGATAACAAAACTCAATGGGTATGCCGCATGCCCCGATATACCATCGGTGACAATTTAAATCTGAAACATAGCATAACCAATCAATGGTGGGGCCTTAGCCTTTAGCTCCGCACCATGATCCTTTACAATATATACATCATATACATCTAATGCAACGGGGTCAAAACCGGGGTGTTACATTCCCCTCCCCCTTCAATAGCACTGTCCTCAGTGCTTTACAAAATTTGAACAAAATGCTACACTGGTATCGCCTTAGTGTTCCGCAAAATTGAACAAAAATGGATGTGCCAATCGCATGGCATCCTCCAGCTCCCATGTAGCCTCTTCAGGTCCATAGTGCTCCCATTGCACCTTTACCTGCCCTATGGCCCGGTTCCGAAGCATTGTGACCTTCCTGTCGAGGATGCGCATTGGCTCGATTCGGAACTCTCCCTCGGGTTCCACCTGAATCACATCCTAATTTATCACATGGTTAGGATCATGTATATATCTCTTAAGCAAAGAAACATGAAAAACAGTATGAGCTCTAGTTCTAGCAGGCAATGCAAGTCTATATGCAACTGGCCCTATTCTTTCAAGCACTTCAAACGACCCACAATATCTAGGTGACAACTTGGCACAACTTCCAAGCTTCTAGGAACTCTTCCTTGCCCTCACTCTGAGGTAAACATGATCCCCAACACTGAACTCCCTGTTCACCCTATGCTTATCTGCATAGCTTTTCTGTCTGTCCTGTGCTGCTTTCAGCTTCTGCCCGATCTTTACAACCTCTTGCTCTATTTCCCTGAGCCATTCTGGTCCAAGTACAATCCTGTTCACTAGATTATCCCAAGTCACTGGTGTCCTACACCTTCTTCCATACAAAGCTTCATACGGACTCATCCCCAAGGATGCCTGCTGTCCATTGTTATAAGCAAACTCTACCAAGTGCAAGTAATCTTCCCACTTGGTTGGTTTGTCCATTACGTACATGCAAAGCATGTCTTCAAGCACCTAATTAACTCTCTCTGTTGGACCATCTGTCTGAGAATGGTATGCAGTGCTGAAGTTCAGCTTTGTACCCAAATCTGCAAACAACCCCTTCCAAAAATTTGAAGTAAACTTGACATCCCTGTCAGAGATTATTGGCTTCGGCAATCCATGCAATTTGAATATCTCCTTCATGAAGATCTTTGCAATGTCATCAGTCTTATGCATAGACTTAACCGGTATAAAATGCTCTGCCTTAGTCAACTTGTCCACCACAACCATGATGGAATCATGTTGTCTCCAAGTCATCGGCAATCCTGTAATAAAATCCATGGAAATAACTTCCCATTTCCATTCTGGAACTGGCAAAGGCTGCAACAAACTTGCAGGGTGTTGATGCTCAACCTTTACCTGCTGACATTTCATACACCTGGAAATGTACTCAACCATGTCCTTTTTCATTCCTGGCCAAAAGTACTGCTTTCTAGCTGTAGCAATTGTCTTCTAATATCCTGGGTGACCAGAATACGGAGCTTGATGGATTTCATCCATAACAGCTCTCCTCAAATCTACTACATACGGAATATAAATTCTACCTTTATAAGTGAGAAGTCCATCTTCTTCCAATTTATATCCCTCATACCTCTTCTCAAGACTTTGCTGTTGCAATTTGTCCTTTACCTGCTCATACAATTCATCTCCAGCAGCATGACTAACAATCTGCTGCCTCAAATCTGATTGGCAAATACTAAGAGATGGCACATGCATTCCTTGCATCTTCCTGCTGAGTGCATCAGCTACCTTATTCTCCTTTCCCTTTATGTGCTTCATTTCAAAATCAATTTCACATAAAAACTCCAGCCATCTTGCTTGCCTAGCATTCAAAGTAGGTTGATCAAACAAATACTTTAGTCCACAGTGATCTGTTCTAAGCTCAAATCTCCTACCCATCAAGTAATGTCTCCACATCTTGAGAGCATGTACTATGGCTGCAAGCTCTAGATCATGAGTGGCATAGTTCTTCTCATGTTCCTTCAACTTTCTTGACTCATAACATATCACGTGGTTGTCCTGCATAAGGACTCCTCCAAGCCCTTGTCCGCATGCATCGGTACACACCACAAAATCTTTTTCTGGATCTGCAACCTTCAATACTGGTGCACTGGTGAGAAGATTCTTCAACTGCTGGAAGCTTTCTTCACACCTCGAGGTCCATTTGAAATTCATCCCCTTCTTTTGCAAAGAAGTGATGTCATGTGCAACTTTGGAGAATCCCTCAATGAATCTCCGGTAGTATCCTACAAGTCCCATAAAAGATCTTACATCTGTCACATTTCTTGGAGTAGGCCAATTCATAATGGCTTCAATCTTTTTAGGGTCCACAGATATACCCTCTTCTGAGATAATGTGACCCAAATACTGAATTCTATCTCTATAGAAGTCACACTTGCTCAGTTTTGCATACAATTGATGTTCCCTGAGCAAATTCAATGTCAATCTCAAATGCTCTTCATGCTCTTCCTCATTGTTAGAATAAATAAGAATGTCATCAAGGAAAACAAGAACAAACTTGTCCAAATACCTGCTGAAGACACTATTCATAAGGCACATAAATGTAGCTAGTGCATTTGTGAGACCAAATGGTACCACTACAAACTCATAATGCCCATACCTTGTCCTAAAGGCTGTCTTATGAACATCTTCATCCTTGATTCTCACCTGATGGTAACCAGACCTCAAGTCAATCTTGGAAAATAACTTTGCTCCTCTCATTTGATCAAAGAGGTCATCAATCCTAGGCAAAGGATATTTATTCTTCATAGTAACCTTGTTCATCTATCTGTAATCGATACATAACCTGAGTGTACCATCCTTCTTCTTTACAAACAGAACTGGTGCTCCCCAAGGAGACACACTCGGCCGGATATACTTCTTTTCCAACAACTCTTGCAGTTGCATCTTCAATTCTAGCATCTCCGGTGTGCTCATCCTGTAGGGTGTTTTGGACACTGGTGCTGCTCCTGGCACGAGTTCAATAGTGAAGTCAATGTCCCTCTTTGGAGGAAGCCCTGGAATCTCATCAGGAAATACATCCCTGAATTCCTGTAACACCTGATAGTCCTCCAACCTCGGAGTTTCATCTCCTGATGCCTCCAAAATATAAGCTGCATACAACTGGCAACCCTTCCTACAGATCTTCTTTAACTGCATTGCTAAAACCTTCCTCACTAAAATCACCTTTGGAATACCTTTCACAACTACTCGGTTCCCTTCTTCATTCATACATTCAAAATTCTTATTGTAATAGTCAAGCTTCACCCTGTGAGCTTCTAACCAATCCATTCCAATGAGAACATCATAGGAACCAAGCGGTAGAACATTTAGATCTACACAAGTGACCAATCCATCCATAACCAATGGAAATTTCTCCACCACTTCACTAACCTTTCTCTTAGTTCCAGTGGCTAGCTGAACTAACCAAGACTTCCTATGCTTTACCTTCTTAAAAGCACAAATCTACACTACTCTAGGAGTGATGTAACTGTGCGTAGAACCAGGGTCAATCAAAATAGAAATAGATTGCTCAATAATCTTACCTGCTACTTCAACCACAGCTGACTGGTGATCTGCCTGGCAGTCCTCCAGTGCTGCATAGATCCTAGGGACTGCCCTTGCTACTTGACCCACTGTTTCTGCTTCTTGAAGGTTATAAGCTGGACTTGAACTCTCATTCTCGAGTGGACAATTCCTGTGCATGTGGGGTCCTCCACATTTCCAACATTGAAGTGGCTCTCTATTCTGTTGTGGATCTTTAGGCTTTTCTCCTGTCATCCCGACTGGCTTACTCGCAGCTTGGGATGGATGCTTTTGATGATTCCTGAAGCTAGAAGGTTTGAAACCTTTCTTTCTTTGGTCAAACTTTTCATTCTTCTTGTCCTTCCATGCCTTATGGTAATCCGGTTTACCTTTGCTTTGCTCATAGCAATACTTAGCTTTTCTTATTGCTTCTTCAAGAGTTCTAGGTTCATAAAACTCAATTCTATCTTTGTAAGACTGAGGTAATCCACTCAGAAAATGCTGGACCTTCACTTTTTCATCTCTGATGTACCAGACATACCTCAAGAGCTCCAAAAACTTATTTGCATATTATTCCATGGTCTGCTGTCCTAATCTCAACTCATGGAATTCCTTAATCTTGTCATCATAATACCTGTCAGAGAGGTATTTCTACTTGAAATACTTCTTGAACTGTTTCCACTTAAGTCTCCTTTCACTGATCTTCTTTACTTGCTTGAAGTGTTCCCACCAAATGGATGCTCTTCCATTTAGATTGAATATGGCAACTCTTGCCTTCATGTTTCCTGAATAATCATGCACTTGAAAGTACTTATTTATCCCAAGAAGCCAAGCTTCAGATTCTTGTCCAATCTTTACCTCACCATCAAATGTAGGAGGTTTAGCTTTCTTAAATTCATCACAAGAGCGATCCCTATGGTGTCTCTTTCTTTTCCTTTTATGAGAAGAAGAACTTGAATCCCCGTTGGATTCTTCAGAATCAGATGATCCACTAGAAGTCTTTCTCCTTCTCCTAGTACTGCTCTTACTTCCTTCTGGTCTTGTTGTACCTCGTCTAGAGTCTATCTTTCTTTGCAAGTCTGTCAAACTCTGCAACATAGCAGCATTCAACTGGTGCTGCTCTTCCTGGGATTTGATCAAGCTTCTCATGGTGGCTGCAACATCTGATGGTGTCTCTTGGAATCTCCTTCCATTAGACTCAATGTCATCATTTCTATTACGGACATTTTCTCCCATGGCATCTTGCGCATTCTCATAAGAATCCCTAGCATCATATCCGTCATGGGTTCTCATAACTGAACAACCACTTACTTATCAAAATGCACTACCTAGAATACTGCCCTTGAAGGTGACTATGATTCTGCAAACGTGTTAGTAACACAACTGTTAGATACATAACATTGATATGAATCATAATCACTTACCTTCTCTTGGAAAATTATAAAATTACAAGTTTTCCCAAAACATAGAATTTTTCTTCCTCAAGAATGTCTGTCTCAGGGGGACAACGGGGGTCAAGGGGGCACAAGATCGCTGCCACATTTCTCCTATTCAGCCCTGAAAATCCACTGAAAAACAGCTGAAAATCCCACTGAAAAATAGCTGAAATCTGCTGAGAAGTCCCACTGAAAAATTCAAAATTTCCCTTTTGCAGAATCGGATCTCATTCCAACTATCAATACGACGTTTCGGAAGTCAAAACAACTAACTTCCTCCCCTGTTCATCAGTGGTCGGGTGCACTGTTCATCGGAAGGATAGTTCACTAAACAACTGCAACGGCGGGTAGTGATCTCATTGTGGGTTCCGCAGACCATAACTCATCGGCTTTCGGAAGCTCTATCCACTAACCATCGCCGATGGCCGACGACTCCAAGACTTAGAATTTTTTTGAAATTTTCTCTTTCGCCGCTTGATCTTCTTCCGATCGGCAGCGCAACCTGATCGGTATCGGCAGACTCTTTTCGTCAAAAGACTAGTGCTCTAGACATCCGCAATGGCGGCGCACAAAACACTATCTTCTTCCGATAATCGACGATTTCGGCCTTAGAAAAAATTTTAAACTTTCTAAACTTTCTTTCTTTACGGCATCGACAGTCGGAGGCCCTACCCGTCGGACACGTAGTTGTCTAGCCATCCGCAACGGCGGGAACTCGATCATCTATTTTCCGCCGACAGACATTGAACACTTAGAAAATTTTCCGCTATTTTTCTTTCAACTGTCCTCCGTCGCGTGCGCTTCCGCCTAGCTCTTCCGCTACGTTGGAAGTCCTTCCCACTAAGTGTTTCGATGAATTGACTGTTCCACACTTAGATAAATTTGTGGAAGTTGCTGTCATAAAATTCTGATCTTTGCTGGGCAGAAAGAAATCCTGCTTCTGTCGCTGCATTTCTGTGGTCCATTCAGGCCCGTGCTGCAACATGAGCTCTGATACCACGCTGTCACATCCCCAACCCTCTGACCGGCGAAGAGGACACGACCATGGCGTTAACCATCTGGGCTAAGAGCCATATGAACACGTGAATTCATAAAAATGCTAAAATAGAATGCATTGCAGTAGAACATGCACAAATGCAGTTGTTTATCATACACAGCTACAATTATCTATCAGACACAGCGAAAACATCATACATTCATACAAGCATTCATTCAACATGTCCATCATAATCATTAACAGTAAATATAGTTGCAGAAGTAGAAATGGACAAGAGCACTTATCTTATGAAGAACTTGATCCGCAACCAGCTACGTCGCTACAACGTTCCACCCAACCATAGGCCAGCGTGCTCCTTAATCTCTCAGCAGCACTGCCACCCCCAAGCTGGGCATGATTCTCCAAGGAATAAGGGAACAAGCAGGCTTACACATAGCCAAGGATACACAAAGCATAGCCAGTCAACACAGTTGGGTTTATTAGGCCATCCAGGAGTTGGGAAAGGCTAAATGCTAGGCTGGTGAGCTCATTGCAGAGCCAAGAACACCTACACCAGAACTAGCCTGGCTTATAAAACACCCACACACACCCAACACAAGGAATTAGTCCCTTCTCTGCTACACAGTCCCTCAGGCCCTGCATTCCCTTCCAGTGCTATTCATGGGTTGTGGAGAAGAAAGCTAGCGCTCTAGCTCTGTCTGTGTGGTTTCCAGCCACCAGGTTTATCAAGCAAACAAATCCCCCATCCCTGCTCCCTACATAGTCTGAATACCAACCATTGCACGTATGAAATCAATTAGCTGTTATAGTTTAACAGGGGAAACGATTCCTGAGTCGTTCTTGGCCCTATCGTGGCCAAAATGACTCCCAATGAATTACAACAGGCCACTGAATGTATCAGTGCACACAATTTACAAAATGGGGGAAAACAACAGTCCCAAAATGTATCGGCATACAATACCAACAGACGTGAGGAACAACAGCACGTCCCAGGAAATGAATCCACCGGAAGACTCACACAGACCACACTGGGGAAGAATTTACAGTATCCCAGCCTGTGTGTGAGTAACAACAGCGCAAAACCCACAAATCAGCCGGTGGGGAAAAATACAGCCACACCATCGACAAATCCGTAGAGGAAAGGAATGCATGAGTGAAGCTAGGAAAATCCTGTGCGTGAGCGTGAGCAACCTCCGCTCCTGCGTGAGGACGAACAGAGAATCGGAAGTGCGTGAATGTCTCAGCACGATCGTGGAAAGAGTGGTATGCCTGCAGGAGTGATGGCAGTGGTTTCTTTGCCATTGTGTAGTCAAACGTGGGTGGAGTGTGCGTGTAGGCAAGGACTGACAGTCCTGCCACACCCACTCCCAAACAATAACTGCCCCAACTACTCAGCAATAGTTTTTAATGGAGGTGGTTGGGTAAGATAAGGTGGTGACACATGGATTTTTTCCCATTGGCCAAGGTTTAACAATTTCCCCACCCTTATCCTTGTGAAAATCATGCCCCTTCTCAATTTAGTTGCCGCGAGCGTAACTGGTCAGGTTATTTAATTAAAGATGCATATTTACATGATAACAAAACTCAATGGGTATGCCGCATGCCCCGATATACCATCGGTGACAATTTAAATCCGAAACATAGCATAACCAATCAATGGTGGGGCCTTGGACTTTAGCTCCGCACCATGATCCTTTACAATATATACATCATATACATCTAATGCAACGGGGTCAAAACCGGGGTGTTACATTTTTCCTTAGAGAAATCATAAAGGAGAAAACCCCGCAACTTCCTCAGAGATAGAATGAGCACCAATAGCAAAAGTAAAAACTCAAAAGTACAAAGATGATCTCTCACAACTGTTCTCTCTCACTTGTGCGTGCTACTCCTCTTGTTGATGTATTTGTAACTTCAGATTGTATTCACTTGAATATTTTAACTATTGTATTTATGTGGTCCCCGATGTTCCTATCAGGAGAATCATTAATGTAATCAAGTCATGTAAAGTCATAGAGGTTAACCCTCCTTTGTTAATCAAGGGTTAAAGTCCCCACAGTTTTGGGGAACTAGGGTTATTAGACTCTCCTAGAGAATCAGCCCTAGTAAGTTGTTGCCAAGTCGGGAAATAATATAAATAGAGAGTAAGCCTCTCTATTTATCATACAGTCACACACACTCAGTTGTAGCGCATGAGTGAGAGAGAAGAAGCTGTTGGAGATCATCTTACTATCTTTGGGTTTTAGTGCTTCCATTAGTGCTTATTCTATCTATGAGGAAGTTGCGGGGTTTTCTCCTTTATGGTTTCCCCGAGGAAAATCTTTGTGTCTATTGTCTCTTGTGATTGATTGTTGTGCATGTTATTCTCTCAGATAAGATCCTAAGATAATACTGTCTAATTGATAAAAATATAACATGGTATCAGAGCTAACCTGAGAAGAAGACACTATGCATTGCGAAAGCTAGGGATTACGTTTTGGGTCTCTGTCCACAATCCATCAACAAAAGGAATCTAGGATGAATCTCCATTGAAGGGCGCATCTTTCTGTCGAAGCAGAATCTGATTCTGAGCAATTTCGGTTGACCTACCACTACAACGGGAAATTAGGGATTTTCATAGAAGTGGAATTTTTGAGTGAGCCTAGGCCAGGATTTCTCTCCTCCTCAAAATCAAAGTTTAGAGACAAAAATCAAGGTTTTTGGTTGGGTATAACTATGGGAACGTCAAACCCTAATTTGTCATGGAACCAAAAAAACAACACTGCAGAAGATCAACTCCAGATCCAGTTTTCAGCTTCTCAAATTGGTAAGATTTAAATATCTTGTATTTCCATTTGAGGTTCTCTGTTAAGATGTGCATCACACCAAATTTGATGAAATGCTTGAGGGAGATGATAACTTCTGAGCTTGGAAGTATAGGATATCCTTGGTCCTGGAAGAAAATGAGTTGGACTCTTACATCAGTGAAGAGGTTCCAATTCCAGAGGGAGATGAGGCTAAGGCCTTACACAAGAAGAAATTGGTCATGGCTAAGAGGATTATTGCTGATTCACTATCAAGGATCACCTCATACCACAGGTGTCCTCCCTAAAGACACCTAAAGAAATGTTTGATGCCTTGACCAAGCTATTTGAAGGGAAGAACATAAACCAAAAGATGACTTTGAGGAACTAGTTGAAGAATGTGAAGATCCAGAATGCGGAGACCATACAGTCATACTTTATAAGGGTATCCTAGATCAAAGAACAACTTGAAGCAGTGGATGAAGAAGTGGAGAATGCAGAAATTGTGATGACCACCTTGAATGGTCTCCCTAGGTCACGGGACTCCTTCATTCAAGGAATTTGTGCTAGAATAAAGATAGTCACCTTCAGTAGGTTGTGGGAGGAATACTCACAAGAAGAAGCTCGAATAGTGTCCCGAGAAGAAAAAATGGGAAGTGAATATCAAGCTCTCACAGTACACTCCAAGATAAGCAGAATGGACTATCATCATCACAAAGGTAAGGAATCTCACCATAAAGATAACCCTAGAAGATTTAACAGAGATCTTTCTAGTATTGGATGCTTTACATGCGATGAGAAAGGACACATCTCTAGAAACTGTCCTAGAAACAAAGGTGGCCCTCAAAAGAAAAAGAACTACAAAAGAAGACATCATGCTCATGCTGCAGAGGATGATGAACCTTCCAAGAAGAGAGTCAAACAAGAAAGTGAAGATTCTTCAAGTGATGAAGAGTATGTTTTGATTTCTTCCCTCATGGGAATTGTCACACATGGGAGCAAGAATTGGCTTATCGATAGTGGGGATTCCAAGCATATGACAGGATTCAAAGAATCATTTGTGAAATTATCAAAACATGAGTCACCCCACAAGGTGAAACTTGGGGATGACTACCAATATCCAATAAAAGGTAGAGGTGAATTCTCCTACAAGTTCGACTCTGGAAATTCTATGAAGATGAAGGATGTCTTGTTTGTACCAGGACTAAAGAAGAAACTCCTCTCCATCTCTGCATTGGATGCAAAAGGCATGAGGGTTGCATTTGTAGATGTCCAAGTTCTTATGTGGCCAAAGGGAAAGACCATAGATGATGAGGTTGTGATTGGGGAGCAAGAGGGAGGATTAGACAAGCTAAAGGGCCAACTAGAACAAGCCTTGGTCCATGACTCAGTAGAGCCAAATGAACTTTGGCACACAAGGCTTGCACATGTGCACTATAGAGCACTACCACTTGCAAGCAAGGCTGTTGAAGGTATTCCAGAAATTCAGGCAAAACATGACAATGTCATCAAAGGATGTGCGAAAGGAAAGAACACAAAGAAGACATTTCCAAGTAGTGAGAGCAAGGAAAAAGGAATCTTGGAAATCATCCACTACGATGTATGTGGTTCGATGTCATCCAGTTCATTGAGTGGGTATGTATACTATGTTTCTTTCATTGATGATTTTTCTAGGAAGACATATATATACTTTTTGAAAAAGAAAGATGAAGTATTCAACAAGTTCAAAGAGTTCAAAGCCTTGATCGAGAACCACACAGAAAAGAAAATCAAGACATTTTGATTATACAATGGCAGGGAATTCACATCAAATGAATTCAAAGAATTATGTAGAGATTTGGGGATTAAGAGGAAGTTGACCACTCCATATAATCCACAATGGAATGTTGTTGCAGAAATAAAGAATAGAACGGCCATGGAAGATGCAATGGAAATGCTTCATGATCAAGATGTTCCCATGCATCTATGGGCAAAAGCTAATAGAATGACTATGTATGTACAGAACCATACTCAACATAGAGTACTCGAGAAAAAAACACCTAAAGAAGTCTTCTCCTGCAAGAAACCAGAAGTCAATCATCTCAAAATATTTGGTTGTCCTGTGTACATACACATTTCGAAAAAAAAGAGGACAAAGTTAGATCCTTGAGGGAAGAAGGGTATATTTGTGGGATATAGTGAAAGCTTGAAGGCTTATAGAATATACTTCCCAGGATTCAAGAAGATCGACATTAGCAAGGACATAACATTTGATGAAGACTCAGCTTACAAAAAATCTAGAAAGAAACCTGCAGAAGAACCTGAAGAAACAGAAGTACCCAAAATTCAAGATACAACTATGAACGATGCAACTCAAGAAGAAGATCGAGAAATAGAAGAACCCCAGGAACCTATAGATCCACCCCAGCAGAAGAATCCTCACAAAAGGAAAACTGCATGGGTATGAGAGGCTATCCAAGATGCAAAAAGATATGGGGCTCCACAATAAATGCACAGAGAAAGGAAGAAAACTAGGTCCTACTCCGGATATGTAGCCCTATTATGTGATATCATTGAAAAAGAACCTTCCAACTATGAAGAAGCGGCAGAGAAGAAAGAATGGAAGGATCCTATGATCGAGGAGTACCAGTTGATCATGAAGAATGATGTCTGGGATGTTGTCCCAAGACCAGAGGGGAAGTTTGTTGTGACTTCCAATTGGATTTATAAGATTAGGCATGCTGCAGATGGCATCATAGAGAAATATAAAGCAAGATTTGTGGCTCATGGCTTCTCCCAGAAAGAAGGAATAGATTACGAAGAAAATTTTGCGCCTATAGCCAGACACACTTCCATAAGATCAGTACTTTCCCTAGATGCAATGATGAAATGGAAGATACACCAGATGGATGTCAAGACTCCTTTCTTGAATGGTGTAGTGGAAGAGGAAGTGTATGTGGAGCAACCACTCGGTTTTGAGATACATGATAGAGAAACTCATGTGTGTAAAAAGCCCTGTACAGTTTGAAACATGCACCCAGGACATGGTACGGCGAAATTGACAGCTTCCTATCCAGTTTGGGCTTTAGCAAGAGTAAAACGGATTCCAATATTTACTACAAGGTTGAAGAAGGGAACCCAATGATACTCCTACTATATGTAGATGATCTATTTTTAATAGGTGAGGATGGGTTGATTGCTGATACGAAGAGGAAGCTTGCTGCCGATTTCAAGATGAAGGACTTAGGTATGATACACTACTTTCTAGGCATGGGGGTGTGGCAAAATGCAAATGGAATCTCCCCGAGACAAGGGAATTATGCAGTAGAGATCCTGAAGAGGTTCAAGATGATGGACTGCAAGGCCATGATCACACCTATGGCATCGAACCTGAAGCTATTGAGTGATGCTTCATCAGAGTCGGTTGATGCTACGATGTACCATCAGATGATTGGGTCCTTGATGAACCTGATGAACATAAGAGTAGATATTTGCTTTGCTGTGAACACATTGAGCTAGTTCCTAACAGATCCCAGACATTTTCACCTGATTGCTGCAAAGCATATTCCAAGGTACCTAAAGGGTACAGTTGATTATGGGCTCAAGTATGAAGCAAATCAGAAGATTAACATGGAAGGTTATGTGAATTTGGATTAGGTAGGTAGTGCCATTGATAGGAAGAGCACTTTGGGGTGCTGCTTCAGTATGGGATTAGGTGTGATCTCTTGGTTTAGCAGGAAACAATCCTATGTGGCACTGAGTATAGACAAAGCAGAGCATGTCGTAGCTTGTTCGGCTAGTTGTGAGGAATTATGGATGAGGAAGCTACTATCTAATTTGTTTGATCTCCAGTTGGATGCTACTTGTATATATTGTGACAACTAGAGTTGTGTGAAGTTGTTGGAGAACCCGGTGTTCCATGACAAGTCGAAGCATATCGAGATCAAATACCACTATATCAGGGATATGGTGCAGAAGGGAGTAGTGAAGCTCCAGTATGTTGCGATGGAAAAGCAGATAATTGATGTGTTGACCAAGCCATTAGCCAGAGGTAAGTTTGAGTACTTCAGGGAGAAGCTTGGTGTTCATTAAATTGATATTCATTCTAAGGGGAAGTGATGAGTCCATGGGCCTTTTTGACATGGTGGTAGGAAGGGCCTCCCATGGTAAAATGTAAGTGTTATGCCTTTTTGACATGGTGGTAGGTGGGGCCTCCCATGGTCAGATGTAAGTGCTGTGCCTTTCTGACATGGTGGTAGGCGGGGCCTCCCATGGTCAAATGTAAGTGTTGTTCCTTTCTGACATGGTGGTAGGATTGGTTCCTCCCATGGCCAGATGTAAGTACTGAGTGCTATATCCAGTATGAAAAAGGGCTGGATCTGTAGTGGAAATCCTTGCAGAGGCAAGGTTCTACATCCAGTATGAAAAATGATTGGATTTGTAGGGAAAATCCTTGCAAGAGGCAAGGCGTTGCATCCAGTATGAAAAAGGACTGGCTCTGTAGGAGAAATCCTTGTAAGAGGCAAGGTGCTGCATCCAGTATGAAAAAGGACTGTCTCCATAGGGCAAATCCTTAAGAGAGGAAAGGTGCTGCATCCAGTATGAAAAAGGATTGGCTCTATAGGGGAAATCCTTGCGAGAGGCAAGGTGCTGCATCTAGTATGAAAAAGGATGGGCTCTGTAGGGGAAGTCCTTGCAAGTCAAGGCAGTACATCCAACATGAAAAAGGGTTGGCTCTATTGATGAATACCTACATGGAGGCTAGGCCTAAAACTAGCATGAAAAAGGGATGGCTCTATAGAACTTCCTATGACGAGAATAATTGAGAGATAACACCAGTTGATCGAGATAGCTGAAGTAGTAATGATGATCCAGCTTTGACGATGATCCAGTGATGATCCAGACTTGATGATGATCTAGACTTGTTGCTGAGCCAGTGATGATCTACACTTGATGATGATCCAGACCAGATGTTGATCCAGAGAAGAAGACTTGTGCCGATGAATTGTGTCAAGAGAATACCTTCCTAGTTAAGAGGGAGTGTTGATGTATTTGTAACTTCAGAATGTATTGACTTGTATATTTTATATATTGTATTTCTGTGGTCCCCGATGTTCCTATCGGGAGAACCATTAATGTAATCAAGTCATGTAAAGTAATAGAGGTTAACCCTCCTTTGTTGATCAAGGGTTAAAGTCTCCACAGTTTCGGGGCACTAGGGTTATTAGACTCTCCTAGGGAAGTCATCCCTAGCAAGTTGTTGTCAAGTTATGAAATAGTATAAATAGAGAGTGAGCCTCTCTATTTATCATACAGTCACACACACTCAGTTGTAGCGCATGAGTGAGAGAGAAGGAAGCTTGGATAAGAGAGAGAATAGCTGTTGGAGATCATCTTACTATCTTTGGGTTTTACTGCTGCCATTGGTGCTTACTCTATCTCTGAGGAAGTTGCGGGGTTTTCTCCTTTATGGTTTCCCCAAGGAAAATATTTGTGTCTATTGTCTCCTGTGATTGATTACTGTGCATGTTATTCTCTTAGATAAGATCCTAAGATAATACTATCTAATTGATAAAAATCTAACACCTCTCTCACTACTGTTGAGTGAGTGTGTGTTTCAAATAGAGAGTCTCACTCTCTATTTATACTTGATTTCCACTTGAAAATTAATCTACATGGCTAAATTATCTAGGAGAGTCTAATAACCCCAATACAACTCAATTGTGGGGTCTAATTCCTCGACTTACAATGGAGGGTTAACCTCATTGAATTTACATGAAATAATTATATTAATGAATCTCCTGACCGGAGGAACAAACATATCTGTTGGGGTAAAATAAGAAATATACAAGTGAATACATTATGAAGTTACAAATACATCAACAATATGGAACCATACAAAGTTACACAAAAATGCAAATACACCAGAACCACCAAAAAAGGGAAGTCACTAGCAGAGAATTGAACACTCCAAAATCAAGCTAATTACAGTGGAATAATATTCTATCACTTTAAGGTATCTGACAAACTCTCTATGGCTCAGAGGCCCTCAAAAGAAAACATTAAGGAAAAAAAAATCCTCTGCTTTGTATAGGTCAAAGGCCCCTACAGTCTTTCTGAACATTTACACAAGTTGACATTGATATTCAGCCATGCAGTGTTGTACATAGGTTTATACATGTGCTCCTAGGGGTTTTGTTTGACTGGGTCTTCTTCCTATTCTACAATAGAAATCCACTCCCCATTCTCTAGTTTGCTGCTCATGGTGGCTATAGCATCTTTGTTTGTTGCATTACATTTCTTTCCAGGTTTCAAGCCACAAGCATTAATACCCATAATCATATTTGACTCCTTGAAACATGGATTCCCTCTTTTCCATGTTTTTGACAACCCTTGAACACCATCTTTGATTTATGAAAATCTGTCTTGTCGAATTTACCTTAAACAAATATGAAATTGGAAGTGGCTAAGGTTCAAACTTGGACAAGACTTGAACCACCCAGAACCAAAACCGCCTAATGATCAAATTGGAACCAAAATAAAGTTGGCCTGAAGTTGTCACATCCCCTCCCATCCACCAGAGAGAGAACGTGACCATGGTGCTATCGATCCAAGAAAACTAAGACCCATGAACATAAATATAAAATGCATTGAACTTAAACATACACAGATGCATAAATTATTAACATACAGCATAAACATTTACATTTCATTCATATCATTTAACATGTTCATATTAATCAATAAGCACATACAGTTGCAGAGATAAAATAGATAAGATATACTTATATTAGAAGAATATTTTCCCACAACTAGCTACGTCGCTGCAATGTTCCACCCAACCATAGGCTAGTGTGGTCATCAATATCTCAATAGCACTGCCACCCTCGAGCTGGGCATGATTCCCAAAAGGAATAAGGGAATGCTAGTAGACTCACACATAGCCAAGGTTTATCAAAATTCAGCCAAGCTAATGCAATTGGGTTTATAAGGCTACAAAAGAGCTGGAAAGGATAACTGTTAAGCTACTGAGCTCAACCCCATAGTTATGGACACCTGCACCAGATCTAGCCTGACTTCTAAATACCTACACACCCAACACAAGGAAGCATCCCATTCTCTACTACACAGTACCTCAGGCTATGCCTTCCCATTCTATGCTATTCAGGGTGTGCGAAGAAGAAAACCAACCCCCTAGATATGTCTGTGAGGTTCCTCCTCACACTAGGTTTATCAAGCTAGTTTAGACCCCATTTCCACTCCCAAACCAGTTCATATCAAACCAAAATATGCACACACAACAGAATACAAAATTCTGGGTTGAGGAAAGACGATTTTGACAACAAAACGAATTATCAAGATGGGTAAAAACAACCCCTTAGCAACAATTCGATTTCCATAGTCATTTATAGCCCTAACGTGGCCAAAATGAAGTCAACAACATCCAAAAACCGTGGGTGTCTTCTCCCACTCGTTATGCAAGTCAAAAACATTTTTCCTAGCAGGGTAATGAGGAAAACAACCAAAAAAATGCCCAACAGAGATCCCAGCTATTGACTGTTAGCAAAACAACTTCCTAGCCATGGGAAAAAATAAATGAAACTACAAAAACATGAATCAGAGTGCCTAGGAGCTCCAAAAAACGTGGGGAAGACAAAAATGTGAATGCATAAAGGAATGGGAAACATTTTTGGGCAATAATTTTCCCCATAAGTAAAAAATATTTTCACAAAAATGGCTCTTTCCCCAAGTTCGAATTTGGACCGCCATACCTTTCCCATCCCATGCAATAACTAACTCAACTAATTTATGGAAGAATTAAATGATTGGGCACACGAGACAAAATGGGTAGTTGACAGTTTGATGGGTTCTCCCTTTGACGTTTGGATTTTCCCCAATGACCCAAAGGTTTGAATATATCCCCCCCTTATCCTAAGGAAATCATGCCCCCATCTCATTATTGTTGCATTGACATAGCTGGTTGTGGGTTTTTAATTAAATTGCATATTTACATGATGTCCAAAATTATAATGTGCCGGCTAGCACAAAATACCATCGGCAACAATTTTTAATTGCCGAAACATAACACGCTAAATCGATGGTGGGATTTTTCCTTTAGCTCCACACCATCATTAATTACAATATATACATCATATACATTTAATGCAAATAGGGTCTGTTGGTCTGGGAAAGGATCACAAGGAACAATATCGCGCGCGCAAGTAGAGAAGGTGCATCACGCACGCGGCATAAAGAAATGAAGATCGCGAAGGAAGCAAAGGACCAACGCAGACAGAATGGAGAGGTGCATGGTGAAGGAAAGGCAAGCGCAGGAGCGCGCAAGTGATAACGATCGGAAATCGACATGTGTAAAATCCTGATCATGGCCCTTTAAGGCAGCGTAATCCTGCAGCTACACACGTATTAGGGGATATTTGTAAGTTAGGCTGATAGTGCCTCATGTCAAGTCGTAATCACCACAGCTATAGCCTGAGGGGCAGCTGATGGTGACAGTTAACAGACTGCCTATATGCAGTCGGCCCTACATGGCCATGTAAAATAGTATAAATAGGAGGGATTCAAGGGAAAAAAGGTTGGTTAGGTTTTTAGGTTGGTTGGTTGTGACTGCTTTTAGTTGGTCATAACTATATTTAGGTCCATTTTCCAGTGATTGTTCATATGTTCATTGGTGATCCATGGTGAAGGATGTCATGTTTGCTGTAATGTTGTAGAGATTAGAGGAAAGGAAGACTCAAGAAGAGTTTGGTATCGATAGGGGGTTGTTGAGCCATGGATCTGGCTGCTGTGTGCACAGACCACTAGGAGTAGAGGTAGGGTAGAAGAGAAAACCAGAGAGCACAAGAACCATAAGTTTGAGTCGTAGAGACATATCTTAATATTAGTTTGTATCATGCAGACTGCAAGGTGCTATATCCTTTTCTCATGCCAGATGGAGAGCTCCTTGGTGCAAGTTTTTCCCAGATGGGTTTCCACGTTATCTATTGTGTTTGAATGGATGATTGATGTGGTGAATGTTTATGTGAATGGTTATTATTTGATTTCGGTATAATGCTAAGATGTTGCTTAAATGTCTAAAGTTTCCCTATAATCAGTAGACGAATGTTGGGAAGGCGTCATTGAAATATACATGTATGTATTAGCCTGTGTGCTTCTGTCTGGAGTCACGACTTAAGTCATAAACGATCTGTTACTATGAGTCAGCTGCATTGCACAGGTTGCACCAGTTTCGAGGTGGAAAGAAATGACAAGTTGAGCATGATGACATATATTTGTGCTCGGTTGCGCATGACTGACTCCTCTGTCTAGCCATCCCGTTGCCTTCATTGAGCCCCTTGGCTGTAAGCCAAGGGACTATAATCCCTCGACAATCGCGGAAACATGGTTCTGGTGGTTACCCTTCGAAGAGATATCTCGGGTGAGACTGTTCCTGCTTCGCAGGTGTTTTCGACGGGGCTTGATCTATTGAGCCGATATCTTGGGTATTTATTGGGTTGAAGGGCCGCACAGAACCTGGGTCGTGTGATTTAGAAAAAGTGGCCAACAAATGGTTCCATTGACGGGACCTTATTGATCAAATCAAGGGAAATGTTGTGGCACCCGATGAATAAGGATATAGAAGATTGTATGGATTCTGAAACGCTAGCATTCACGCAAGAAGA
Source organism: Pseudotsuga menziesii (assembly GCA_001517045.1). Taxonomy (NCBI): domain Eukaryota; kingdom Viridiplantae; phylum Streptophyta; class Pinopsida; order Pinales; family Pinaceae; genus Pseudotsuga; species Pseudotsuga menziesii. Next base: position 923,402 of record LPNX011064111.1, read on the forward strand.
GAGCACCGGGACACGGTTGAGTGTAGAGAAATGGATAGATGAATATATATATTCTGATAGTCATGAGATATTCTTTTTCTAATTCCCCATTTTACTACATGAATGGCTATCAAGATTGGCGACTAAGTAGACAAATTTTCAGAGAAGAGAGATTGTTGAGTGGAGCAATCAGTTGGTTCAGGAGGTAACCAGTGTAAGTAACCTTATTTCTAAAGCTGTTGATTTTTGGGTTGATAGTATATTGCAAGGATATATTACTGAGTTTGTAGTAGATACTATAACCTCATATAGTGAAGCCAAAAGAAATTTTTTCCAAGGACCCCGAAGAAGATACTTGTTACATATTAGTACATGGATAAAAATGCTTGCCTATCATGAAGGGTATTTTGCAGCTTAGTTGAGTTGCACGCCTAAGAAGGAGGTTATGTCGTAGATGATCTATTGAGAAGATGGGAAGAGGTGATTTGAAATGTTCCTAGGAAGAACAGAACTTGAACTAGAAGTTGGAGTCTCAAGAAGTGGAAGAATATTCATATCAGGAAAGAGAAGGAAAACTGAAAGGGGATGATGGAATCCTAGTTGGTTAGAGGGAAGCGAACACGAAATTCGGTTGTACAAAGATGAAGGGTCTTGCGATGAAGAGGAGGACTATAGCCCAATTTCAGAAGGACCAGAAGATTCTGAGGATCTGAGGGGACGTCGAGGTCAGGACATAACTACATAACCCCAGCAATATCACCAGAGTTAAGATATAGAGTTTCATCCCCAGAAAGGACTGCTAATATAGGTAGTGTTATCCCTACGACTAGTGTGCGAGAAGGTACACTCCCTGTGAATTATGAACCAGAAAACCTCGACGCCAACTCAATGGTTGCGACAGATGTTACATTACCCACATTTAATGGGAATGGAACGAAAGACCCAGAGAAGAATTGGTTCCTATGTGAAGCTGTTTGGATGGTGCGTTTAGTCCATAATGCATACATAAAGAAAGCGCTGATGATCCCAACCTTGAGGGGTCATGCGCTAGATTGGTTCATGAAGTTCTGTGCTACACCAATCAGAACACCCCAGAATACCCTTGAAGAGATCTGAGCTACAATGATCTCTGAGTTTAGGAAACCTAAATCAGAGTCATAGTGTATTAATGAGATTAAGGAGATTAAGCAGGCTCCGACAGAAACCGTGTGGCACTTTGATCAGCGGTTCAAGACGATGATGGATAAATTAAGCTTACAAATGTATGATGTGTAGCATAAAGAGTGGTTTATTGCTATGCTACTACCACACATCTGAGGGCCATTAATGCAACATAATATTGAATCACAGACAGAAGCACTAGAACTGGAAATGAAGTTAGAGGCCTCGCCCATTGGCGACGGTGCTGCAGGAATGGTGCAGATCCAGTCGCAGTTGGCCAATTGGACGATACAGCTTTAAGGCATTAAGAAGGGTAGAGAAGCACAAGAATATTTATGGTGCAAAAAATGTAGGACAGATGAACACACTAAGGATAACTGTCCGTCCTTCCTGAACTACTTCGCATCAGGTGCACCCAACCCATTAAATGTCCATGGCTTACCATGGTGTGACACATGCTAGTCAAGAGGCCTCTGGGATGAAGAATGTTTATATTTGTAAAATGTTGTGAGTACCCCTGTAAACCTATTATGTAAATTTTGTTGATCAGTAGGACATGATGAGAAAGATTGTAGAGCATATCAACTCTTAAAAGAAAATACTGTCGACACCTACTTAATGAAAAATAAAGGGTTCGCTCAGGATGAACAGGCATAAGCCTCGTATTATCCTGCGTAGTTTCGACCTAACCAGTACCAACCGCCGTACATGCTTCAACAGCCATACGCACAACAAAATCCCTATCAACAACACTACTAGTAGAACCAGTACCCACCACAACAACCACAATTCAGAGGAAGAGGTGGAAGCGAAGGATTTGGTAGAGGAAGTGGTCAAGTTACATGCTATAACTATGGAAAACTGGGTCACTATGCTAGATATTGTTTCAATCCTTTGAAGACATGTTCATACTGTAAGGGATAGGACCATAATGTCGAACAATGTCCGCACCTGATCGTAAAGTGGAAAGAAAGGACCATTGCAGCACCTAACCCTCGACAAAACCCGAACTCAAATGAAAATGTAAATGTTCAGATGATTTGTATGAACCACAAGACCTGAACATCGTTGTCATAACTCAAGGAGGTGACAAGACTAGAGCGGACTAGGATAAACCGCAATAGAAACCACAACCACAAGTGAGGCCAGTGGTGCAGAAAAAAGAGCCACCGATCGTCCAGAAATAAAAAGAAATATTCTAGGATGTACAATCAGAATTCATCATCCTAGAAGTGCTGTTGACTTCCGCAGAAGTCAAGGACATGCCTGAACGGTTTCAACACATATTGCAAAAGAAAGCTCCACTAAAGGTTAGTAAGCTAAGAACCTTTCTGTCAAGTTGTTTAACACTAATACAAGATAAAGATGCTATTGCAGAATTGCAAGCAGTGATAGAAGAGATTTCTGTAGAACCGCAACCTGAGAAGAAATTTAACCAAGTACAGAAGAAATGTAAAACTGGTTGCGAATTGAGGATGAATGTGCAGATAGGTGACTACGACATGCGATTATATCATATTGGATATGGGCTCAGATGTCAATATTTCAACATGAAAAATGTGGGAAAGTATGGGAAATTCGCGCTTGGATTGGTCTCCTATCTAGTTACGACTTGCCAATCAAGCGAAGGTCCTACCCATTGGCCAGTTGAGCAATGTACCCATTGATGATGAAGGATTGCACACATTCGCAGACTTTGAAGTCATTAACATTGTTGATGACACGAACCTATACCTTGCTTTGCTGGGAAAATATTGGGCCATAGACAATCAGACCATCATAAATTTCAAGAAAATGATCCTCTGATTCAAAGATGAGGAAATGAGGGTAGTATCACCCATAAATCCATTTGAGGGACAAAGATACATCGAGCCTGTCTACAATGAGGGATAGGGTGACTACCTTGACCATATATACAATGTCATAGCTATGCAGGAAGATTATACCAATCTGACAATAGATGGAAACCTGAGCTGGAGATGCGTGAGTTCATGTACATCTGACTCAGGTGAGGATTTAGAGGGTTAGAAAAATAGATTACATGAAGTCTCTAGGAGAAGGTGTGCAATAATTAGAAGGTCCGTGCGATAGGTGGAGACTGAGTTAAGGGAGATACCCACCTATGAGGGTTTCATATATACATTGGAAATGACACTTGAAACCTGGTATACTTCTGCAGAGCTGCAACAAGGAGCCTAGCAGGTTGCACATACAGTTGAATTTTCTGACAAGCACCCTACAATTGACGTTGCGCTTTATACGGAAAAAGGGAGTATAGTTGATGAGATCCCTAACAAAGAGGCTAATTCTCACTAATGCAACGCAATTATTCAGTATTATAGTTTAACTAGAGACCCAGATGATGATCTGATTAATATCAACAAACCATAATCAGAGGGAAAATGATAAGTAGAAGGAATTAGCATTTCAAGCGGTCAGTTCCTCCAACCCCTGAAAATCAAGAAAGTACGTACTAGATCACCAAAGAACCCAAAGTGCACCAATAGCCAAGATTATTGGGATGATGAAGCAGTTGCAAAGATTGCATATCTACTGCATGAGTATCAGAATGTATTCCTTACCAACTTCGCAGAAATGAGTGGAATAGTGAGAGACTTAGGGGAGATGAAAATACCCTTGCAACTAAGTGCTCAACCAAGTAAGAAACAACAAAAGGCATGGCATGATCAATATATCAGGCTTAAGCCATTTGAAGAAGGAAGACTTGTCTTACGGTATGACAACAATTTGGTCAAGCACCTGGGCAAGCTGAAAACACATTGGCTAGGGCCATATAGGATTACGGACATTATTGATGAGGGTGTAGTAAAAATATATAAGTTAGATGGTATCTATGTCACAGGTATGGTGAATGGAAGTCGCTTGAATCCGTACTAAGACCCTCATTACATCGTGGGTTAAAATGTAAAAAAAAGAGAGGCCAAAAGATGTAACCTACTCTGTCGCAGGATTGCGACAGAACCACCATAAAAGCATAAGAGTTAAGTCCAGGAAATGAAGCACATAAGAAGCAAGCCACATAGTGAACTCAAGCAAGGAAGAGAAAGCATGGAAAAATAGAATAAAGAAAAAATCTGTTAGCACGTGGAGCAAAAATAAAAAGCGGAAAAAGGATGCAAAAAGCAGGAATGACAGGTTGGTCGACATTAAGCTACGAATCCCTGACAAAGATATTGGCAGTAGTGACAGCTAAGTAACATTAATTCAATGCAGTATGAGGAACCAGGTGATGTACTTTTTGGTCCCATCACCCGTCCTCGACATAACTTCCATAACTAGCCTGACAGGTACAACCCAAAAATAAAGTTACATAAGTTAATGCAGTAAGTGTCGACAGAAACAATCTGGGAGGACGATTAGACATTGACCACCTATCAAGTGATGATTGTAGGACACGGAGTGCCGGATAAATATTCAGCTTCCCCAACAAGCATTCTGTTACGCACAATTATCTTGAGAAAGCCAGAGCCACGCGATTACAAAGCTAAACCCTCCTATATTTGTTCAATTACGCTGACGTCCATGGTAATTAACATTCCCAGTGACAGTGAGGCATCCGAGGCCACTGTTATCTCTAGTTGCCCCATTAACGAGGATCAAGAAATAAAATCATTTGCGGTACAAAAACCAGAGACTGACCCCATGGAAAGAACATGCAATCAACAAATAGCTGTTGCACTTGATAGAGAGCCGAGGTGACCTGATGAGACGCATCCAGGGGAGGCGTCTAGACCACCACCACCACCATAGTAAAGAAAACACAAGGCTCCAACCACTTTCGAGGAGCGAGGAAAGGCACTTGTTGGTGAGCAAATAGAAGATATTAGGAATGAAGGCATGCTACCACAAAGAGAGCCGGAGACAGAGTGGGTTGATCCAAATTTCCCGCATTACATTTGACCAAGGAGAACCAATGCAGAGGAGGGGGATCTCCCAAAGAAGGCAGTGACCACTCTGGTATCACCACAGATTCCTAACAATGTTACCTTGCTAAAGGATATCCTACCTGAGCTAGCTAGGTTGAAGTTTCAAGACTTTGACACTTAGTAGCAGGAAGGACTATAGATAACAGAGTGCATGGTCGAAGAACAGTCTGTCATAAGTAATGCCAAGGTGCTTAGGCCAAAGGACTCGACTGAGGGACTTTCCCGCTCAGGTATGAGCAACATGTTATTCATGCCTCACTTTGTCCATAGCATACAAGTCAATACGTACGTAAAGCAGTTACTGGTCTGCTTCCATAGAGGATACCTATGGATGGATCAACCCTATCTGGTCGATGCTGAGTTAATTTGAAGGATCACGGGTCTCCCAAATGAAGGTGTCGATCCTATGTCATAATAGGCCAAGAAATATGTTAACCCTATCAAGTGGAAGCATATCCTTCAGCGAGTGGGTCGGGGCTTCTTGATTGGTCCCATTTAGGACAAAAGTGTGCACGTTGCCACAAAGATCCTATCGTGTAAGATATTCCACAAGGCGATACCCACTCAATGTTCCACAACAGTGGTGGAACTAGCAGATTTATGTGTGTTAGGAGGAAGATTCAATTGGTCACGATACCTGTTGAACGAACTCATAGACGATGCACTACAGGCCCAACATGAGGACACCTGCAAATTCCACTATTCTTGGCTACTGATCCTAATTTCGTTCACTGTGTGGGGTAACCCACCAGACTACGTCAAGATGGATGTCCCGCTACCTTACCTTAGGGAAAGGTACCAAAATATGTGGGAAGACAAGGTGGACAATGATCACCAGAAAGATAACAACATTGCATTCTTTGTCTACAGAGAGGTGCTGCATGAAGTTGTCCGAAAGTCCCACAGAATCTACTCTGCGATGGTACACAGGTTCGTCGCATTCATCAAGTTTCAAGTCGATGCACATACTATAACCCTGCTACCAACAAAGGATCCACTCAAGAAGGTGCACCATGTAGAATACATTGTCATAGATGAGGATGTAGATGCAATTATTAATCTTTGGCCAGAGGAATGGCGCGGCCCACTAGCAGAGCCGCTCCTGGAGGGCAGAATGCAGAGGAACCGCCGCTTCACCAAGTCAATGGTGAAGAGCATGAAAGCGGTGACAACCAAGATGATATGTCATAGGAACACAATGAGGACGATCATAATATTGATGACTTGGACCATTATGCATCAGAGCGCCCACTAGGTCAACAACATGTGCAGACATAGACGCATGCCCAGCAAGAAGAGGGCCACTCGTCCCATAAAAATCAGAAAGCTGAAAAAACAATGAACAAAAATACATTGACCGAAGATGATTTGCAGGAACTTGCTGACGCTGTTGCTAAGGTCACGCAAGATAACCTTGCTAGTATGAAGATGCAGCAAGTAAATATTGCTAGCCAAGTTGAGGGCCATCTCAATAAGTTGATAGAGGCCATCCAGGATGTCAAAGCTATAGTGGAGGCCAAGACATATTGTGTTGCTCCCAGTATTCAGCTAGTTATAACAGCATTATTGCCTCCAATTAGAGTGGTAATTCAGAGGTAGGCATTGGAGGCAAACATAGAGACAAGCGCAGGTCTTGATGATAATAGTGCATAGATAGACTTTTCCAAGCTAGCCTTGGAGGAAGCCTGTGACATTCAGCAGGCAAGCGTGTCCAAAATTCGGCTAACGGAAAATGATGTTGCTTACTAGGTAGCAAAACAACAGAGGAAGGAAAAGCTGTGCAAGGCCTTGTTGAAGGAGAAAGAGTAGGAACTACAGGGGCGCATCACCCTTCTTGTCAAGAAAGAATAGGAAATACTAGCATGTGAGCAGAACTGCGTCGCATTGGTGGATTCTATCAAGAATTCCATTGTAGTATTCCCACCAGAAGTGGGGCAAGAAGACGAAGACTGCCTGTCTAAAGTAACCAAGCTTGCAAAGATCACACTGGATCTTAGGAAACAAGTGGAGGAGCTGCAAGCCAAGAAGATGCCAAGCACACTGCCAGAGGTGCTTAAGGAAAGAAGAAGAGTAGTGTCTGAAGCTGCTGAGAAAATCAGAGAAGGAGAAACCCTCTATGCAAAGGACGCATATGCTATCACTACCATTTGGGGAGCACTGCTTGAGGATGAAACAAATGAGATAATCAGGTAGAGTACGTGAGAGGCAGATGAGAAAATTAGCACTACCAAGACATAAATGAGGAAGCTACCCCTGTAACAAAAGGTTAACAAAAATGCAGAGATCAAGAGACTGCAACAAGAGCTGCAGACCCTTTGCGAGCAAGAAAAGGCTAGGGAAGTTGAGTTTGAGACACATCAGTCGGCAGCTAAATGGATCATAGACATTATTCAACCTCTGTAGAAAAATATTCAAGGCATAATACAATCAATAGAGGTGGAGTCGTTGGAACATGTCCATTCCGACCGTGTTGACCAGCTGGACACGTAAGTAGAGGAAGTTGTAGAAGAAGTTTCTAACCTTCGGCAGATGACCCGATGCTCCTGCTATAAGATATGGTGCCCCTAGAGAAAAAATCACTTGGTCATGTTGTTTGAGCACCAGTTAAAGTTACAAATGGGTTGGGGTGTGTTATGGTGAGTAGCCCTGCGGGCTAAAGCAGTTGCTGCATCCTTCTATGTGTCGGGTATCTCCAAAGATGGGAATAAGAAAGATGGTAACAGTATGCAAGTTAATTCGACCCAGCTAGAAGTCTCTGGAAAAGTCATCCTTGGATATTTATTCATCAATAGGTTAGCAGCCTTGTCTACGACACCAGAGAGGACTCCGGTAGGGACTAGAGTTCTTTCCCCATTTGACAAACTCTGTGGGGTAAGAACCAGAGTCCTTTCCGCATTTGACAAAGTCTACAGGGCTAGCTAGCAGGATCAAGTTCCAGCAGTCTAGGAATGGTCTCCATGTGTCGAGGGATCAGGGAAGGGCCACATGGCCAGATACGGCTTGTAAACCATGCTGCTGAGGTGAAATTCGTCAAAGTTTGGAGAATCAGTCACCTCCACCACCCTTGCTTGCGGGGATTTTCTGGTTTTCAATATGGACAATCCTTCAAATACCATATCTATGGAAAAGAGGGTGGTGAAGAGCAAGATGAAGAAAAGATAAAATCAAGGAAGAACAACAAGAGAACAAGGCGCAACAAGCATGCGAAAAACCCCAGGGGCCTGAGAATGATAATAAGAATTGGATTGCTTTGTCGGAATAGGACACTAGTAACCCTTGGTGAAATTGGAGGCAGACTATGATAAGATGATGAAAGATTCCTAGAGCAAAGACAACAATATTGTTTGTTGGGATGTTGGTTTCAATAAGAAGCGCATAGCTTACTTTGTCTTCCCAAATGGATTCATAATTGGAACTCCCCATTAAGAGTCTTTCGATAGTGCCAAGGAAGAAATTGTATCAATGTTGTAGCCTAACAAATATTTTAAATATAGAAAGAATCCGTGGTGCAGGAAACATAACCAAAAAAAAAATTACATAAGGAACAAGGGTCGCAAGCCATGAGGCAGGAAAAGGTGCACAAGAAAAAAAATTTACTTTGCAAAGGCTTCTGCGCAGATCGCGCCTCCTCACATGTCCATTGCTTCGTGGCTCAGGAAGGGCCACATGTGAGTGTTGGGGGACTGTTGGCCTGGGAGAGGAGCAAAAGGAAGAATCTCATGCGTACATACAGAGAAGGTGCACTGCGCGTGCGACATAAAGAAAGGAAGATCATGAAGGAAGCAAAGGACTAGCGTAGACAGAATGGAGAGGTGTGCGGCGAAGGAAAGGCAAGCGAAGGAGTGCACAAGTGATAACAGCCGAAAAGAGACAAGTGTAGAATCCAAATCATTGTCTGTTAAGGCAACGTAAGCCTGCAGCTACACACGTATGAGGGTATATTTGTAAGTCAGGCCAATATTGCCTCGTGTCAAGTCATAATGACCATAGCTATAGCCTGAGGGGAGGCTGATGGTGACAGTTAACAGACTGCTTGTACGTAGTCGACCCTACGTGGCCATGTAAAATAGTATAAATAGGAGGGATTCAAGGGAAAAAAGGTTGGTTAGGTTTTTAGGTTGGTTGGTTGTGACTACTTTTAGTTGGTAATAACTATGTTTAGGTCCATTTTCCAGTGATTGTTTGTCTGTTCATTGGCGATCCATGGTGAAGGATGCCATGTTTGCTATAATGTTGTAGAGATTAGAGGAAAGGAAGACTCTGAAATATTCTTGTAGCGATAGGGGGCTGTTGAGCCGCGGATCTGGATGCTGTGTGCATAGACCACTAGGAGTAGAGGTAGGTTAGAAGAGAAAACCAGAGAGCATGAGAACCATAATTTTGAGTCATAGAGACATATCTTAAGATCAGTCTGTATCCTGCATACTGCAAGGTTCTATATCCTTTTCTCATGCTAGATGAAGAGATACTTGGTGGTTTTTTCCAGATGGGTTTCCATGTTATCTATTGTGTTTGAATGGATGATTGATGTGGTGAATGTTTATGTGAATCATTATTAATGTCTTTCTATATAATGCCAAGGTGTTGCTTAAATGTCTAATGTTACCTTGTAATCAATAGACGAATGTTGGGAAGGCGTCATTGAAATATACATGTATGTATCGGCATGTGTACTTCTGTATGGAGTCACGACATAAGTCATAAATGGTTTGTTGGTATGAGTCAGCTGCGCTACATAGGTTGCACCAGTTGCGAGGTGGAAAGAAAGGACAAGTTGCACGCGATGAAATATATTTATGCTCGGTTGTGCACGACTAACTCCTCTGTCCAACCATCCCATTGCCTTTGTTGAGATCCTTGGCTACAAGCCAAGGGACTATAATCCATTGACAATCGCAGAAACATGGTTCTAGTGGTTACCCATCGAAGAGATATCTCGGGTGAGACTGCGCCTGCTTCGCAGGTGTTACCAACAAGGCTTGCTCTGTCAGGCCGGTATCTTGGGTATTTGTTGGGTTGAAGGGCTGCACAGAACCTGGGTCACGCAAGTTAGGAAAAGTGGCCAACAGGGTCAAAACTGAGGTGTTACATTCCCCTACCCCTTCAATAGCACTATCCTCCGTGCTTTATGAAATTGAACAAAAATGATACACTTGTATCACCCTCAGTGCTCTGCAAAATTAAAGAAAAATGGATGTGCCAATCACATGGCATCCTCTAGCTCCCATGTAGCCTCTTCGGGACTGTAGTGCTCCCATTGCACCTTTACCTACCCTATGGCTTAGTTCCGGAGCATTGTGACCTTCCTGTCGAGGATGCGTATTGACTCAATTTGGAACTCTCCCTCGGGTTCCACCTGAATCACATCCCAATTTATCACATGGTTAGGATCATGTACATATTTCTTTAGAAAAGAAACATGAAAAACATTATGAGCTCTAGTGCTAGCAGGAAATGCAAGTCTATATGCAATTGGTCCTATTCTTTCAAACACTTTAAATGACCCACAATATCTGGGTGGCAACTTGGCACAAATTACAAGCTTCAAGGAAGTCTTCTTTTCCCTCACTCTGAGGGAAACATGATCCCAAACACTGAACTCTCTGTTCACCCTGTGCTTATCTGCATAGATTTTCTGCATGTCGTAGGCTTCCTTCAATTTCTGCCTGATATTTACAACCTCCTGCTCCATCTCCTTGAGAAATTCTGGACCAAGCACAACCCTGTTCACTGGATTATCCCAAGTCACTAGTGTCCTACACCTTCTTCCATACAAAGCTTCATATGGACTCGTCCCCAAGGATGCTTGTTGTCCATTTTTATAAGCAAACTCTACCAAGGGTAGATAATCTTCCTAGTTGGTTGGTTTTTCTATCACATACATGCAAAGCATGTCTTCAAGCACCTGGTTAACTCTCTTTGTCTTCCCATAAGTCTGAGCATGGTAAGAAGTGCTGAAGTTTAGCTTTGTACCCAAATATGCAAAAAACCCCTTCCAAAAATTGGAAGTGATCTTGACATCTTTGTTAGAGACTATTGCCTTAGGAAATCCATGCAATTTGAAAATCTCCTTCATGAATATTTTTGCAATGTCATAAGTCTTATGCGTAGACTTAATCGGTATAAAATGTGCTGCCTTTGTCAACTTGTCCACCACAACCATGATGGAATCACGGTTGTCTCCAAGTCATTGGAAATCATGTAATAAAATCCATGGAAATAACTTCCCATTTCCATTCTCGAAATGGGAAAAGGCTGCAACAAACCTGCTAGGTGTTGATGCTCAACCTTCACCTGCTGACAATTCATGCAACTTGAAATATAATCGGCCATGTCCTTTCTCATTCCTGGCCAAAAATACTGCTTTCTAGCTGTAGCAATTGTTTTCTGATATCCTGGGTGATCAGAATATGGATTTTGATGGATCTCATCCATAACAACTCTCCTCAAATATGCTATATTTGGAATATAAATTATGTTCTTATAAGTAAGAAGTCCATATTCATTCCAATTTATATCCCTCATACTTATTTTCAAGGCTTTGTTGCTGCAACTTGTCTTTTACCTGCACATACATTTCATCTTCAGCAACATGATTAACAATCTACTTCGCCAACTTCGATTGGAAAATACTAAGAGATGCCACATGCATTTCCTGCACCTTCCTGCTGAGTGCATCAACTACCTTATTCTCTTTTCCCTCTATGTGCTTGATTTCAAAATCAAACTCACATAAAAACTCCAACCATCTAGATTGCCTAGCATTTAACATTGGTTGATCAAATAAGTACTTTAGACCACAATGGTTTGTCCTTAGCTCAAATTTTCTGCCCATCAAGTAATGCCTCCACATCTGGAGAGCATGTACTATTGCTTCAAGTTCCAGGTCATGAGTGGCATAGTTCTTCTCATGCTATTCAAATTTCTTGACTCAACATATTACGTGGTTGTCTTGCATAAGGACTCCTCCAAGCCCTTGTCTGCATGCATAAGTACACACCACAAAATCTTTTTTGGGTCCGCAATCTTCAAGACTGGTGCACTTGTGAGAAGATTCTTCAACTACTGGAAGCTTTCTTCAAACCTCGATGTCCATTCAAAATTTATTCCCTTCTTTTGCAAAGAAGTGACTGGATGTGCAACCTTGGACAATCCTTCAATGAATCTCCTGTAGTATCGTGTAAGCCCCATAAAAGATCTTACATCTGTCACATTTCTCAGGGTAGGCCAATTCATAATGGCCTCAATCTTTTCTAGGTCTACAAATATGCCCTCATCTGATATAATGTGACGCAAATAATGAATCCTATCTTTATAGAAGTCACACTTGCTCAAATTTGCATACAACTTATGCTCTTTGAGCAATTACAATGTCAATCTCAGATGCTCTTCATGCTCTTCCTCATTCTTAGAATAAATTAGAATGTCATCAAGGAAAAGAAGAACAAACTTTTCCAAATACCTGTTGAAGACACTATTCATAAGGCACATAAATGTAGCTGGTGCATTTGTGAGACCAAATGGTACCACTACAAACTCATAATGTCCATACCTCATTCTAAAGGCTGTCTTATGAATGTATTCATCCTTGATCCTCACCTGATGGTAACCAGACCTCAAGTCAATTTTGGAAAATATCTTTGCTCCTCTCATTTGATCAAAGAGGTCATAAATCCTAGGCAAAGGGTATTTACTCTTCACTATGACTTTGTTCAGCTATCTGTAATCAATACACAACCTGAGTGTACCATCTTTATTCTTCACAAACAGAACTAGTGCTCCCCAAGAAGACACACTCGGCCTGATTACTTCTTCTCCAACAACTCTTGCAGTTGCATATTCAGCTCTAGCATTTTTGATGTACTCATACTGTAGGGTGTCTTGGACACTAGTGTTGCTCCTGGAACAAGTTAATTGTGAAATCAATGTCCCTCTTTGGAGGAAGCCCTGGAATCTCACCAAGAAAAACATCCATGAATTCTTGCAATGCAGGATAGTCCTCCAACTTAATAGTTTCATCCTCTGTTGCTTCCAGAACAGTGAGCTGCATACACTCTGCAACCTTTCCTACAACACTTCTTCAGCTGCATTGCTGAAATCTTCCTAACCAAAATCACCTTTGGAATGCCTCTTACAACTCTTGGGTTCCCTTCTTCATCCATGCATTCAAAAGTATTATTGTAAAAGTCTAGTTTTACCCTATGAGCTTCTAACCAATCCATTCCAATGAGAACATCCTAGGAACCAAGTGGTAGAAGATTAAGATCAACATAAGTGACCAATCCATTCATGACCAACAAACATTTCTATACCACTTCACTAACCTTTCTCTTAGTTCTAGTGGCTAGTTGAACTAACCAAGATTTGCCATGCTTTACTTTCTTGAAAGCACAAATCTCCACTACTCTAGGATTAATGTAATTGTGAGTAGAACCAGGGTCGATCAAAATAGAAATAGATTGCTCAACAATATTACTTGCAACTTCAACTATAATTAACTGGTGATCTTCCTGGCATTCCTCCAGTGCTGCATAAATCCTAGGGATGACCCTTGCTACTTGACTCATTGTTTCTGCCTCTTGAATGTTGTAAGTTGGCTTTGTATTCTCATTCTCAAGTGGACAATTCCTGTGCATGTGGGGTCCTCCACATTTCCAACATTGGAGTGGTTCTCTGTTTTGTTGTGGTTCTCTGGGATTTTCTCCCACCACTCTGGTTGGCTGCTTCTCAACTTGGGATGGCTGCTTCTGTTAATTCTTGAAGTTAGAAGGTTTGAAACCTTTCTTCCTTTGGTCAGAATTCTCATTCTTTTTGTCCTTCCATGTCTTATGATAATCCATTTTCCTTTTCTTTTCTCATAGCAATACTTAACTTTCCTTATTGCTTCTTGAATATTTCTAGGTTCGTAAAACTCAATTTGTCCTTGTAAGATTGAGGAAATCCACTCAGGAAACACTAGATCTTCAATTTTTCATCTTTGATGTACCTAACATACCTCAAAAGTTCCAGGAACTTGTTTGCATATTCGTCCATGGTCTGTTTCCCCAATCTCAGCTCATGGAACTCTTTAATCTTATCATCATAGTACCTGTCAGAGAGGTACTTCTGCTTGAAATACTTCTGGAACTGCTTCCATACAATCTATTTTTCATTAATATTTTTCACTTGCCTGAAGTGCTCCCACCATATGGATTCTCTTCCACTCAAATTGAATATGGCTACCCTAGCCTTCATGTTTCCAGAGTAGTCTTGGACATGGAAATATTTTCTCATTCTAAGAAGCCAAGCTTCAACTTCTTGTCCATTCTTTACCTCACCATTGAAGATAGGCAGCCTTGCCTGCTTAAATTCATCACGCGAATGGTTCTGGTAACACATCTTCCTCTCATTCTTATGAGAAGAAGAACTTGAACTGATAGTGGATCCTTCAGAGTCAGATGACCCACTAGGAGATCTCTTCCTTCTTTTGTACTACTCGAGAGTGAGCCTCTCTATTTATCATACAGTCACACACACTCAGTTGTAGCGCATGAGTGAGAGAGAAGGAAGCTTGTATAAGAGAGAGAATAGCTGTTGGAGATCATCTTACTATATTTGGGTTTTACTGCTGCCATTGGTGCTTACTCTATCTCTGAGGAAGTTGCGGGGTTTTCTCCTTTATGGTTTCCCCAAGGAAAATATTTGTGTCTATTGTCTCCTGTGATTGATTACTGTGCATGTTATTCTCTTAGATAAGATCCTAAGATAATACTATCTAATTGATAAAAATCTAACACCTCTCTCACTACTTTTGAGTGACTGTGTGTTTCAAATAGAGAGTCTCACTCTCTATTTATACTTGATTTCCACTTGAAAATTAATCTACATGGCTAAATTATCCAGGAGAGTCTAATAACCCTAATACAACTCAATTGTGGGGTCTAATTCCTCGACTTACAATGGAGGGTTAACCTCATTGAATTTACATGAAATAATTATATTAATGAATCTCCTGACCGGAGGAACAAACATATCTGTTGGGGTAAAATAAGAAATATACAAGTGAATACATTATGAAGTTACAAATACATCAACAATATGGAACCATACAAAGTTACACAAAAATGGAAATACACCAGATGCACCAAAAAAGGGAAGTCACTAGCAGAGAATTGAACACTCCAAAATCAAGCTAATTACAGTGGAATAATATTCTATCACTTTAAGGTATCTGACAAAATCTCTATGGCTCAGAGGCCCTCAAAAGAAAACATTAAGGAAAACAAAATCCTCTGCTTTGTATAGGTCAAAGGCCCCTATAGTCTTTCTGAATATTTACACAAGTTGACATTGATATTCAGCCATGCAGTGTTGTACATAGGTTTATACATGTGCTCCTAGGGGTTTTGTTTGACTGGGTCTTCTTCCTAGTCTACAATAGAAATCCACTCCCCATTCTCTAGTTTGCTGCTCATGGTGGCTATAGCATCTTTGTTTGTTGCATTACATTTCTTTCCAGGTTTCAAGCCACAAGCATTAATACCCATAATCATATTTGACTCCTTGAAACCTGGATTCCCTCTTTTCCATGTTTTTGACAACCCTTGAACACCATCTTTGATTTATGAAAATCTGTCTTGTCGAATTTACCTTAAACAAAGATGAAATTGGAAGTGGCTAAGGTTCAAACTTGGACAAGACTTGAACCACCCAGAACCAAAACCGCCTAATGATCAAATTGGAACCAAAATAAAGTTGGCCTGAAGTTGTCACATCCCCTCCCATCCACCAGAGAGAGAACGTGACCATGGTGCTATCGATCCAAGAAAACTAAGACCCATGAACATAAATATAAAATGCATTGAACTTAAACATACACAGATGCATAAATTATTAACATACAGCGTAAACATTTACATTTCATTTAACATGTTCATATTAATCAATAAGCATATACAGTTGCAGAGATAAAATAGATAAGAGATACTTATCTTAGAAGAATCTTGTCTCGCAACCAGCTACGTCGCTGCAACATTCCACCCAACCATAGGCTAGTGTGCTCATCAATATCTTAGCAACACTGCCACCCCTGAGATGGGCATGATTCCCATAAGGAATAAGGGAATGCTAGAAGAATCACACATAGCCAATGATTTATCAAAACTCAGCCAAGACAACATAGTTGGGTTTATCAGGCTACAAAGGAGCTGGAAAGGCTGACTACTAAGCTAGTGAGCTCAACCCCAAAGCTATGGACACCTACACCAGATCTAGCCTAACTTATAAAACATTTACACACCCAACACAAGGAAGCATCCCCTTCTCTACTACACAGTCCCTCAGGCTATGCCTTCCCATTCAGTGCTATTCATGGCGTGCAAAGAAGCAAACTAGCCCCCTAGATCTGTCTATGAGGTTCCTTCTCACACTAGGTTTATCAAGTTAGTTTAGACCCTATTTTCACTCCCAAACTAGTTCATATCAGAGAAAAATATGCACACACAGCAGAATACAAAATTATGGGTTGAGGAAAGACGATTCCAGCAACAAAACGAATTATCAAGATGGGTAAAAATAGCCGCTTAGTAGCAATTCGATTTCCAGAGTCGTTTATGGCCCTAACGTGGCCAAAACAAACTCAACAACACCCAAAAATCACGGGTCTCTTCTCCCACTTGTTATGCAAGTCAAAAACGTTTTTCCCAGCAGGGTAATGACGAAAACAACCACAACTTCTGACTATTAGCAAAACAACTTCCTAGCCATGGGAAAAAACACAGGAAGCTGCAGAAACGTGAATTAGAGTGCCCGGGAGCTCCAAAAAATGTGGATGCATGAAGGAATGGGCAACATTTTTAGGCAACAACTTGCCCCATAAATAAAAAACGTTTTCCCAAAAATGGGTGTTTCCCCAAATTCAAATTTGGACTACCATACCTTGCCCATCCCATGCAATAACTAACTCATCCAATTTCTGGCAGAATTAAATGATTGAGCACAAGAGACAAAATGGGTAGTTGACAGTTTGATGGGTTCTCCCTTTTACATTTGGCTTTTCCCCATTGGCCCAAAGGTTTGAATATCCCCTGCCTTATCCTTGGGAAATCATGCCCCTATGTCATTATTGTTGCATTGACATAGTTGGTTGTGGGTTTTTAATTAAATTTTATATTTACATGATGTCCAAAATTATAATGTGTCGGCTACCACAAAATACCATCGCCAAAGATTTTTAATCGCCGAAACATAACACGCTAAATCAATGGTGGGCCTTTTTCTTTTAGCTCCACACCATGATTAATTACAATATATACATCATATACATTCAATGCAAACGAGGTCAAAACCGGGGTGTTACAGAAGTGTAATGGATTGGGTTCAAACAAGGATGAGGAGAATGAGTGAAATTTGAAGACTTATCTAATGCATTCTACCTCTATCATGCTCCATATAATCATCAAACCCTACCATGTATTGCAGCTACAACATTTCAATGTTTCATCGCTACGTAGAACCCTATAGGGTGCCAAGAAATATTCCTTAAGAGCTGCAACGATCCTAAAATTTGAAATTAGGCCTCTTATTGTTGTTCATTAGGGGTGTAACTAACCCATAATTTTTGAAACCCTCTTTCACATTATGTTTCTTGAACTATTAAATGCAATTGTTCTATTTCTAACCAGGGATGCTTATACTCTTCTCAAATCTTCCTAATGGTCATTAAAGTTGTTTGCTACAAATATGTGAAGAAAATTCACCCTAGAACAAGGTTGAAACATAACTGTTGTAGGTGACTATTTAGGCTATAAATATTTCCTAGATTTGATTTGTCTTTCTTCAATACTGCTAGAGTACCCATAGTTGATTCTCTCATGCCCAAGACATTGTTAGAATTGATTGAAAGTGTACAAAATAGCATCACTTCTGAGTAAATCTAGGGAATTAACAAAGTTTGATAAAGCATAAATTAATAAGCAAATACCATAACCAAACCCTTTGACCTGTCTGCTCTAAGATCAAACCTGCAGAGCTTAAGAATCGTTGAGTTATATCATTTCATTGACAGTGAACCTAACATTTTTT
Source organism: Pseudotsuga menziesii (assembly GCA_001517045.1). Classification (NCBI taxonomy): domain Eukaryota; kingdom Viridiplantae; phylum Streptophyta; class Pinopsida; order Pinales; family Pinaceae; genus Pseudotsuga; species Pseudotsuga menziesii. Next base: position 941,551 of record LPNX011064111.1, read on the forward strand.
CTACCAGAACCTTATTCTTACTCTTATACCTACCAAGCTCAGGAAAACCTCTCTATTAGATAGCAAGGGATATTTCTGTTCATACGAGCATTCGAACCCAAGTTCCTTTGATGCAATTTTTTTTTTATCTTTGTAACTAATAGAAATTTTTTCCTGCCATCCTTCTAGTCGTATGTTTATGGCTTAGATGAAACTCACCTAGATACACATAGTATGGTTGGGCACCATTGCATAAACCCAGTATTCCAAATAAGAAGCAAGCCGACAACTTGTTCAACCTATATTTGGTTAGACGAATGCTAGTAGTTCTATGGTAAACCAAAACTAGTAGTTTTCAATAATTGCAGTGAGTTTCAGTGAGTAGTTACCTGGTAATTTTATAATTATCCTATCAGAGTATACCCTCTCTAGAAGTCTGGTTTCTTCCCTGTTTACTATAGAGGGTTTTGTAATTGGAGTGAGGGTTTTATGCAAAATCATCATAAACCTATCAAACAAACGCTTCACATCATTCATGGAAGCAAAAAATACAATGAAAACAAATAAAAATATAAAATGCCTTTTGAAAACACACAAATTTAACAACCCCAATATGAATTTAAGCATAGAAATTAACCCAATTGGATGTGACAAGCAATGGCCGAGGGGTTCTCGTCATTGATGAGCGTCTTCAAGCAATGGCTGGTGGAAGAATCCCAAATCCTACAGAGCCCGTCATAATTGCTGGAAACTATTGACGACCGATCCCAGTTGAAGTGAATGACCGTCACGGGGTCTGAATGGGTAGGACAAACATTCAAGAATTTCCTTGTCCTCACATCCCAAATCCTGATAGTTTCATCAAAGGATCCAGAAACCCCCTCTGATTTCATTTAACACCCTTTCACAGTTTGTAGTTAGGTCGATTTAGTGTTTTTCATAGCGTACCTTCGCAAGCCATGCCAAAAATCCCTTGACTCCAAATCTCCCTAGCTCTCCAAATCACCCTAGCTCTCCCTGTTCTTTCTCGTCGGAGGTCCTGTGGATGGACGAAATATTTTTTTTTGTTACTTTGTTGGGTGGATGAACTATGGTAATAAAAGAGTTGGTTTCCAATAAAGAGGGATTAAAGAACAAGAATAAAGTTTATTGATAGAGGTAAATAAATAATTGCAATAAAATATAGGAGTTGATTTATTCCCCCATTAACCCCCTTTTAGTTATATGTACAATTCTCTCAAATCCCTTCTCTTAGTTATGGAGAAATAAGATAATAACACCAACATCAACCCTAACTAGGAGGAATGATTATGTATACCAACTGAACTAAATATTGACAAGGAGGGACAACATAGGCATCAAATTTTTCTTTAAATAACTATAAATAACACTCACTACTAAATCAATTATATGTCATCTCTCTTAGTTGATTTTATATTTGGGTAGGGGTTGGTTTCCCTATTGCAAAGGAGACTCTTGAAAAAGATATCAAATTTTTTGGCAAGTACATTGGCTTCAACACCTCGCAAATGATATTATTGAAAAAAATATCGCAACTTTGTACAAGTCCATTAGGCTTAACACCTCAAAGGGTAGGAAATCCCTAGGATAGAAAATCCACTTTGGGTGTGATTGGGACGTCTTAACCCTGGCTAAGTCACAAATTATTGGTATATCTGGTTTGCATGATGTCAGGTCTACTTTTCGGTTATAGTGGTAGTTTGTTGAATTTGAACCTAAACCTTTCCAAGGTAATCATCTCCAGTGATTGATTCCTATGGCAAAAAAAACACCTCCATCATTAATAGTCCCTTTTATAAAGATACCATTTCCTTACAAAATTTATTGAATAATTTACAACTAAACTACAAATCTTAAAGGATAAAGCAATTATTGAAATGACATATGTGGCCAGTTTGTTTACTACAAACATGAGGTAAGAAAAAGTAGTTGAGTATAACCTTATAACGATAAACCTCAATCCATAACCATAATACCTAGATCTTTCACCATCACCCCTCTACAAGGCCCAAAGGGAGAGGGGCCTAATATTTGTGTTTTTATCACTCACAAATCGTAACTCCCTTGACTAGGGCTTGCTAATTGTGACAAGATAGATCAATTAGTTTTCCTTTTCAAGAATTGTTTTAAACCAAAATATTACATAAATAAAGGTACATGGACGATAGGGAAGCCTATAAGGTTAGTCAACTAATTGATACTAGTGGGGATCAATTATATTCGTTCTTGCCTTATTAATTTACAAAATTCAATTCTTGCATTATTGTATAAGCATCCACTTAATGGACAACTAGTTGTCAATAAATGTGTTCACAATTTTTTTTCATTAATCTTAACAAAAAGGACATAGCATCCAATTTATCTAGTATTGTATAAACATCCATTTAACCCTTCACTTAGTACATATATAATTCCTTATCCTTAACACATCAATAATTTTATTCATTAAAAAGCTAACATTGAAGAATAAAAGGGGCAAGAATTTGTAACCAATGTTTTTGTAGCACATCCTTACCAGTTAGGCTATCCCTATTCATTAAGTTACTCTTGTTGACTTGACATCTTTGACGATGTATTATATCTCATTTATTCTCAAGTTGGACTTCGTATCATTCCATCACTTCTTGTGTTAGACATCCTTATAGAAATGTCCTCAATGGTTTCCTCCTAGGATGTCTCTAGATGCCAATATCCATTTGGACATGATGTATTTCCCTTTCTACCATCTCTATTTTTATTGACAAGATAGCACTCAAGGGTATCCTTGACAAGAGTATGATGATGTTGATGATGATGAGGATGATGAGGATGGCGATGCTGAGGATAATGATGATGATGTTAATGATGATATTGATGACGTCGACGATGATGATGATGATGATGGTGACTATGATGATGATGAGGATGAGGATGATGATGATGGCGACGATACAAACATAAAGTAAATAAAAAGTTGTGTAAACGGAAACACACCATCGTGTAACAAAGAAAAACTTAAGCACCTAAAGTTCCTTTGTCATGGTCATAAGAATATTAGGTTTATTATAGTGTGATATAACACATTAGCGCATACTGCATTGCATCATCAAGGAATAAACCTCACCACACACATAGCCACATAGTTGGGCCACATGGGGGAGAGACATCCTCACACTATTGCATAAGAGAAAATGACCTCTTGTTCATCATTATTGGGCTACAATCAATCTAGCTGTATGATAAAGGGTCACAAGTCACTAAGACAATATTGGATTACAACACTAGTATCCCTCTAAATAATGCTCATAATACTCATTTACATACACATGTTAGTATTTATCCAACAATAACCACTAGATTTAATCATATTCACTTTCAATTATGCTACTATTTATAAACAATTTACAGTTATTTATGTCACATTATGTTATCAACTCACTTTATTCAATAGATGGTAGATTAGTAATATGTGGAACTTGTATAGGAGAAATACAAGGATCAAGTGCACATGTCTTAAGGATCTTGGCAATTTAAATGATTTTAGAAGTGGATAGGTTTTAGCCACAGATAGAAACCAAAGTATAGCATTATCCACCCAATGAAGTGTAATGGATTGGGTTCAAACAAGGTTAAGGATATTGTCCACATGCATTCTAATCTTCATCTAATGTTCCTAAATAAAGTTGAGAACCATTCAAGGCCTGTAAAAATCGTATTGTGCAGCTTAGGTATCCTGAATTGGAATTATTTTAGAACCATCACTTAAAAATATTTTTGGAAGAAGATCTTACATTTTGACTATTAGTAACATGAAGAGAAAATGCTAGAAAACATTGTACCTCAATAAATATCGACATCTTTCAAAAGATACTTGGTATGAGTTTCTTTGTTAAGATTGCAACATTTCAGACCTAAAATATGCTCTAATGACAAGTATTCTACAACTTCACTCTATAAATCAATCATCTTTTTTAAGCTATGTTTTTTAACATTTTTAATTTAAAAGAATAATATTAAAATCACTATAATTATTACAAATGTAAGATACATACGGAATTTACGATTTTTTAAAATGTGTTTTCCATATTAATAATTATTTCCAATTTATTTCATGACCATGAACTTCAATTCTAACGTTAGAATAGGTTTATAGATTAATACCTCAAATGTTCCTAGAAATAAAGTGTCCTCATGCAAACCTTGTAAAATTGGTGGGGAATATAAGGCATATCATTAAGGCATATGCATACTATTACTTTTATGATTGACATGGTTATCTTACCATAAATAATTAATATCATTGTTAATAATAGTTGTTAATGAGGTTATGGAAAGATCTTGATATATAAGTAATTGGTAGCTTCATGTAAGAGGGTTGATATTGAAGGTGATCATGATGATGACGATGAGGATGATGATGAGGATTATGGTGATGATGATGATGGTGATGATGATGACGATGATGTCGATGATGATGATGATGATGATGATGATGATGATGATGATGATGATGATGATGGTGGTGGTGGTGGTGGTGGTGGTGATGTTCTCATGATGATGGACATGATGATGATGATGAGGATGATGATGATGATGAGGATGATGGTGATGATTATGATGAGCATGATGACAATGAGGATTTCAATGATGACGATGATGATGACGATGATGGTGATGGTGATAATGATGTCGATGACGACGATGATGATGACAATGATGGTGATTCTGATGATGATGCTAACGATGATGATGATGAGGATGATGATGATGAATATGGTGATGAAATCTAGGTAGTGTGTGTGCAATATAGGCATGCAATTTTCATGCTTTCATCCATAATACTATAACAATGTTTTCCTACACCTCAATTTAGTTTCATTGACAAATTATGAAAAACATAAAGGGAAGAAAAAATGGGGAACAAAAATGCAAAGAAAGGAAAACTATAAAGTAGACATGACAAATTCATGTATTAGGATGTGCATTCATAGTTATTTATGAAATACCAGAAGTCATCATTGAAGCTTCTCCCTCTTAGGAGGTGGGGCCTTATCAGAATTGGTTGCCTTATATTTGCAAGATATCATGGATTGTTCAAACCCTAATGTATTTGGTAATTGAATGGATACCAAAGAATCACATGGATCAATGACTACATGCATTCTTCTACATTGGTAGGGTCAGTGAATTTTTGTTACTTGTCATGGACATGGTCTTCTTCATGGGTTGTGTAGGAAGGTCAATTCCAACCAATGAATCACATGGACTAACAAATATGGGTGAAAATAATACATGCATTTCCAATTGAAACTATGGGTGAAAAGAATACATGCAAATAATCCAAGTGTTTCCATACAAATAATGCAAATAAAACTTCATTGTTCCTTTCGTCGCTAAAGCGACGTTATGGAACTTTCATTGCAATACAAACAAAATTTCGTCGCTATTGTGACGAAAGGTCCATAACGTTGCTATAACGACGAAATTCTGGGGCATTTTCAATTTTTTCAAAAAATTTAAACTCTTTTCCCACGAAAACAACATTTTTAAATTTTTCGTGGATAGCTTTTGTGGGAATTTTGAGCCATATGTAGTAGTGGGAGGGTGTGTTTTGCCACTTGGATGAAATGGTTAGAGGAGGTAAAGGATTTCCAAAACAAGTGGGATACGCCAATATAGGTGTCATACTTCCCTCCCACGAATTCAAACCTCCTCCCACCATTATCTCAACCCCCAAAACATCCTCACAATTGGTAAATTCTCCCCCTTGGGCTTTGAGCTTCTTTTTTGCTATAAAAGCAGGGTTTTTCTCCTCAGTCGGGAGGATGAATTGAACCTCTGCCCTTTGTAATCACGTTGTTGATATTTTGATAATAAATATTGAATTATTTGGAGTCTAGTTTGTGATTTCATTATGAGCTTGTGACTTGGTCAAAATATGAGGTGAAATCTATGGAATTTCATGCTTTATTTATTTTGTATGATGTGTTTAGATCCAATTAAATTTCAATAAGTATTTGGTGTTTTCAAGTTACTTATGTTCATTTTACTATCACAATTTTGTAGGATTATCAAACTATAGTTGTTTATACTTATGCTCTCCTTCTTCTTTTTTATTAATGAAATAATTGGATTAACCTTGTTCTTTTGAGAAATCGCCTAGTTTTTTGCAGATTTGTCTCAGAGTGAAGGGGTTTGGAGCTCGGTTGAATCCAATTATCTTCACGACATCCTTTTTGTTTTGTTTATAATACAATTGTTTTTCAGATCCCTCTCTCCTTCATTTCTTTCAAGCACAGGCTTGGGAATTCAAGTCGTCTTCTCTATTAAATTCAAGATTTCTTCTTGGTTTCGGTTACTTGATGCTTAGTAAAATTGGATAAATCATTATATATACAAAATATTTATTTATTCAAGCATAGATATCAGATCTAGATTCATTTTTAAATATTTATCTTAAACTAGATCCGTTTCAATCTTTGAAAGTGCCATCCTTGAAGGCCTAACAGATATCCAAAAGAATAAGATAGGGACGTGCATCTCAGCTATGAAACTATGGCTCAGATTAGAAAAACACTACTCCAATAAAGAAGAAGAATTAGAGGTTATGGAATTAATGCTTGAATATCTAGCAGATCTCCAAAAGGAGAAAATAGGAAAGTGCAACTCAATTAAAGAATTTATGTTCAAAATAAATAACCTAAACTTAGACAAAGAACAAGAAGTAGAAGACAACCCCATAAAAAGGTGTGTACAAGATCCAGGTAGGTATGAAGGTAAGTCCCCTGAACACTTTGTTTGTAATGATTTCAAATATATATGTTTATCAGGCATAGAAATAAGAGCTATTCTAAATTCATTGAATGCAACACTTCGGATTATGATGAAAATCATTGCTCTCTGATAGGTGATATTATGATAGATAATGAAATTGATAATCTTTTGCAAGAAGTGAAAAATATTTGTGAACATAACCAGGTATTGCAAGAGCAATTGGACAAAGACGAGAAGAGGAATCAAGAAGAATCTCAAAAGACCACATAGACTCTAATTAATCTGAAACTCCAAGTCAAAGAAGTTACCAGAATCAAAGAATCCGTATCCAAATATTTGAAAGACAAACTTGAGAATTCAACCACATAAATTGAAAAGAAATTAGAAGAAATTGTCAAGCTCAGAAGACTGTTAGAAGAAAAAGAGTTAATCTGCGAGCTACAAGACACAGACAGTGAGATAAGTTCCTACAAGACTAAATAAATATTGGAAGAGAAGTTAAGAAGAAAACAAGAACTTGAAATCAAATCCTTGAAGGAATATTTATGGAAGGTATGCCTGACAAACTTTGAATTTGAAAAGGACCTCTCAGAACTCAAAAAGGAGAACCATGCACTCAAAGGTCAATTGCAACAATCCCATGAGGATGATCATAATTCAGAAGGATAGATGGAAGAAAATATCCTTGATCTGAACAAACAGGTAGAAAATAGAAGAACATCTAACGAGAAAACTCCAAGAAAATATAGAAATTTGTCAAAAGAAAGAATTGAAGATCCTCTCTCTGAAGGAAGACTTGGACAAAACAATTGCTCAATTAAAGACAAATTCAAATATCGATAATAACAGTGAAGACTCTATGGAAGAGGAAGAAAATGTTAGAGTTTTTTTATTATAGATTATAGCAGTATATCTTAATTGCATTTATCAATAGGATCACTATAATATAGACAAAGCACACAATAATAACACAAGTATTATTCGCCCGGGAAACCTAGTTAGGAAAAATCCAACAACCTTCATCTAGAGATGATAATTCTGAGATCAGAGCACAATGAAGAAATAAAAAGAAAAATATGGAAATTCCTTCCAAATATGAAACCCTAAAAATCCGTCTACTTCTGAGCTGCTATGTAATTGTTGTCTTTCCCAGAAAACTGCGAACTATTGTGTAGCTGTTGCACTGCAGTTGTGTGCTGAAATGAGGAGGGGAGCCTTCTATTTATACTATTTTTCCACCCAGAAAATAACTGGGGCCGGCTTCACTTGGGGGTGCAATAAATAATTTTATATTTTATTATTTTATTTATTCTTTTATTGTTGGATTTTATCCCCAAGGATTACATTGTTCTTTTTAGGGTTTAGATGAATAATTATAACAAGTTCAACTGCTGAAGGAGGATAATAAGAATAGATTCTGAAGTTGCACAAAATCCAACACTCCCTCTCAATAAGGAAGGTATTCTTCTGTCTTCATTAGCATCATCATCATCTGGGTTTCATCTATACATCTATACAGTCTCCATAATCTCTAAACGTACTGAAGGTTGTCTTCATAAATTTGTTCTATCTGTATATCTGAGAGATAATATTTTTCTGCCTATCTGTCTCTACTACCGATGGAATACTTCCATACCTAGATAGAGATGCAAGATGAGCACACATGCACAACCATCTACTACATGTTCATCTCATATGCTGGTGGGGTAATCCCATACATGGCTGAGAACCTAAACAAGTAGAGGTACCTGTTCAATCACATGACCATCTACTACCTATCCGAATCATCTTCTAGTGGGATTTCTCCCATTCCCAGCTGAGCACTTGGACAAGCAGAGGCACTTGTGTGAACCCGACCATCTACTACCTGTCCGTCTCATTAGCCGATGGGATTTCTCCCATACCTAGCCGAGAACCTGGATGATTAGAGGTACCTGGGTGAACCCGACCATCTACTACCTGTCCGTCTCATCTGTCGATGGGATTTCTCCCATACCTAGCTGAGAACCTAGACGACTAGAGGTACCTCGATGAAAGTATGGTAAATGTCTCTCAATCATCTCTCTCTTCTAATCCAAGTCTTCCGTGAAGGTATTTAATATTAATTCTGGTGAGAGGCTTCGTGTGAACATCTTCAGTTTGGTCATCTATCGAAATATACTAGAGATCGACCGCACCTTTCTGCACCATATCATGTATGAAGTGATAATGAATATCTTTGTGCTTTGACTTGTCCTGAAATACAGGATTCACTGAAATCTACACACAACTCTGGTTATCATAGTGAATCACAGATGGCTCTTGAATTTGGCCAACAATCCTGCAAGAAGTTTACGAATCCAAATTGCTTCTTTGTCTACTGAACTAGCATAAATTTACTCAGCCTCTGCAGTACTGAGTGCTACTCAGTTTTGCTTCCTATTGTACTAGGAAATTACTGTTAAACTCAAACTAAAACAACATCCTGAAATTATCTTCCTATCTGTAGTGCATCCAGACCAATATGAGTCTATAAACCCTTACAATATTAATTCACAATATGATCCATATTGTAGATCATATCCCACATTGCCATGTAAGTATCTAAGTACATGTTTTGCAACAATCCAGTGAATATGCCTTGGTTCGCACATGAACTGAATGAGAGCATTCACAGCAAAAAAATGTTTGTTCTAGTGTTCGTCAGATACATCAAGGACCCAATCAACTGGAAATACATGGTGGCATCAATCAAATTTGAATCTGAAGCAGAATCCCTCAACTTCTTCAAATTTTTGCATCCATCGGAGTAGCTATGGACTTGAAGTCCAACATTCTGAATCTCTTCAACATATCCATGGTGTAATTTCCTTGACCTAAGAAAATATTCTTCTACCTTTATCATACTCCTAATCCCAAGAAGTATTGTTTCAACAATATCATTGAGAAAGGTTGTCTTGGCATCCATCTGATACAACTTCCATCCTATAGATGAAATGACAATTATAGATTTGATGGAAGTATATCGATCCATAGGAGAAAATGTCTCATCATAATCGAATCCCTATTTCTGAGAGAGACCTATGGAAACAAATCTAGAATCCCATCTTCTCCACATGGAACTTCATTCTCCTCTTCATTCTCCAAAATCTGTCGTTCCCATATGGGTCTTTTCCGGATTACTGCCATATCTGTGGGAGCATCATCTTGCTCAACTTGATCAATGGAACTAATATATTTATTCATTTCTTCAGACTCCCTCTTAATGTTTGGAGGGGAGATGATCTCATCTCTTCATCGTCATTTATCTCCATATCTGGTCCTCTTCCTTTCGGATAGCCATTTCTTCTTCAAAGGTTAACATCCTGACTGACTTCGATTTGCCTCGATCCCGGGATGCATATTCTGTTATCCTTTGAAGACTTGCAATATCCCATGAATTTTTCCTTCTTGCATGAAGGTTCTAACTTGAGCACATGAATGTAGACTGGAAATTAATTGTCCATCCTGGTGATGACCAGGTTCATCAAGAATCCTTCAATTTCCTTATTTGAATCATGACATCAGTGTCGTCAGGTTTCTATCATGTGTAATAGAATAGAATCCTTTTCTTTGAGGGATAACTCTATCTGTCTCTCAAAAGTCGATTGAGTAAATATTGTTGAAGCAACATATAGACTGACATTTGTAGAAGCTTTCTTCTTCTAATCACCAAATCTATGCATGAGATTATTCTAGGTTTGAGAGTCATAATACATGCTTCTAGAGGTCTACTTTTGTTCCATCTGTATATCAATGGGATCACTTTTCCTTGTAGATCATGGCATTCCCTAGAAGTCAAATCCCGTCAGATGGTTAGCAATGTTTCCTAATCAATGTATTAACAAAATAATGTAGGAAACCTTTTAGTCAATGCTTCGACACACCACACGTAAGGCCATTTTTGAATGCTTATGGTTTCCATTATATCATATTGTTAAGAGTGTGTACTACTCCAACTATGTTATAAAGGAGCTGTCATCCTAGATGGGTTGTATAGCATGACGGGCTATGTAAACAATCATGTGTATAAAAAATACTATATGAGCCTACTTGTTAACTACCTTATTTTAGAAATGTAGATCTATGTAGAACATATTAAAAAACAACTAGATCTTAATCTACTAGAGCATGTAAAATAAAATACTTATCTTTTTTAGTTGTGTGGGTGGGATTCCACTGTGAGGGCCCACCGGTCTTCATATACTTCTTGATGATCATCACAATCTAGATATTCACATAATATCGTAGAAGAAGAACTCTGAATGATCATCCTTCCTTGGCTCCTTATGAGGAGGGTCTTCTTGTACATCAGCAATTGAAGCTTCATGCTTCCTTTTGTGAGAACTTCAACAACTACTGGCATACTGACCGTATTTATGGCACATGTAGCATTGGATCTGAGATAGATCCTTCTTTTGTTTCTTCTGATCTGGGGGAGGACTTGATCATTTTTCTTGATACATGTGAATGTATGGATTCCTTCCCCTTCCTAGCCTTTCTTGGCATGAGATATGACTACTTGATTTTCCTCAGGTTGAGTGCCATGAAGTATTTGGCGTGCTGTGATTCTCATTTCTTCCTGAGTGCATTCTTCCCATATGTTATCAAAATTGGGCAACTTGGTTCGACCACTTATATTTTGGATGAAATACTCCCAAGATGATGGGAGACTATTTAAGGTGGTCATGACAAGATCCTTTTCTTCAAGATTGTCTCCACTGGACTTTATCTTTTCACATTCATTTTCTTCAAGAATAAGTGAAATCCTATACTTCCAAGTTCGAAAGTTATCAGCTCCTTCAAGCTTATCCTTAAGCTTGGTTTTAATGAGAACCTCAAATGGAAATACAAAATATTTATATATTGCCATTTTGAGATGCCCGAACTAGATCTGGAGTTGATCTTCTACATTGTTGGTTTTCTAGTCCGGGGTCAAATTAGGGTTTGACTTTCCTGGAGTTTTACCCAACCAAAAATTTAGATCTTGGTCTCTAAATTTCTATTTTGAGGAGGAGAACAATCCTATGCTGGGATCACTCAAAAATTCCACTTTTGTGAAAGCCCTAATTACCTGCAACAGTCACAGGCCAAAACTGAAAATGCTCAGAATCCAATTCTGTTTCAACCAAAAGAGGTGCCTTCCTTAGAGAAAAATACCCAAGGCTACTTTTCAGCCAGAAAGTTGAGTGAAGACCTTGAAAGATGAAACCCTATTTTCAATAGGTTGCCGACAAATTTATGGCAATGGCTTCTTCTAGTATTGCTCTGATACCATGTTAGAGTTTCTTATAAATTATAGTAGTATATCTTAATTGCATTTATCAATAGGATCACTGGAAGATAAACAAAGCAAAAAACAATAACACAAGTATTTTTCACGTGGGAAACCCAATTGGGAAAAACCCAACAGCCTTCGTCTAGAGATGATAATTCTGAGATCAGAGTACAATGAAGAAAGAAAAGGAAAAATATGGAAATACCTTCCAAATATGAAATCATAAAAATCAAACTACTTCTGAGCTGCTATGTAACTGTTGTCTTCCCCAGAAAACTATGAACTGTTGTGTGCTGAAATGATGAGGGGCGCTTTCTATTTATACAATTTTTACACCCATAAAATAACTGGGGCCGACTTCACTTGGGGGTGCAATAAATAATTTTATATTTTATTATTTTATTTATTTTGTTATTGTTGGATTTTCTCCCCAAGGATTACATTGTTCTTTCTAGGGTTTAGATGAATAATTACAACAAGTTCAACTCCCAAAGGAGGATAATAAGAATAGCTTCTGAAGTTGCACAAACTCCAACATAAAATACTAACAATTATACATGTATTCTTAAAAGATTCCATGATCAACAAGAATCAAGAGAAGTTACAACTCAGATATATCCTATGATGTTCAATGGCTACTGTTACAAGTGCAATAACTATGGTCACAAATCCATCCATTGTAGAGATCATGAAAACATCACACCAAGAAGTGTTGTAGTACCACAACTTATGCCCTAGTGCCATAGAAAAGTGTCCTTGGTGGGTTGAAGAGATTGCAAGAGTCCAAATGACCCTTTCAGTGGTCATTTGTGTTTATTGAGGTCATGGTACCCCAATAGAAGGTATAGAAACCCCATAGGTGATGTCATGATGTATCTTGACCCTTGGAGGTCTCCTGGTGTGTTTGAGGTGGTTGAAGAATAATATGAAACCCCTTGCTTGATGAAGAAGCCCTTGGACCCACATTTGATGGATCAATGGTTCTTGTCCCCTTAAAGGTGATGATGTGGTAATTAATGACTTGGAACCCTTGATGAAGATCATGATGCCCTCATCACTTGGCGATGGAGTCCTATGTGATGGGTTTGAGGTCCATGGAAAATATCTTGTTTAAATACTATATGATATGTTTGAAAGAGTCCTTGAAACCCTTGCATGTGGTGCCTTGAGTCTTGAACCATGGTGATGTATGGTGCTATTTTTTGTTATATGGCTATTGGGATGTAGATGGAGGTATATCCCATGTATGTGCCTTGATATGTTGAAGAAGACTGAAGAATACTTTGAAACTCTTGTAGTTGGTGGTATGGTATTTGGCACCCTCATGTGTGGGTTCTTTGACGTCTTGGACATATTGAAGAATTAACGGTATTAGACAAATAAATTGAAAATAAAAACTTCATAGGGAGATATTCCTCGTCAATCCATTTGCGTTGATATGTGGAGCATATTCTAACTCCTTACGGTTGAAGAGATATGACTTTTTGAAGTTGGTGTACCCCACCTTTTTTGATGAGCCAACCAAACAAAATAGAATTTAATTATTTGTAATTTTGAATTGCATGTTGGCCTAGTTTGAGGTAATAACTTTCCTCCAAAACCTATATAAATAGAATATCAAACATTTCATTTTCTCATCAATTGGAATTTCACAACTCTTGGGGAAAAGTGCAAAATTTTGTGGAGGATAGATTTTTGGGCATCTTTACTAAAATTGGCATAACTTTCTCATACGGAATCGAAATTTCAAAATTATTGGCTCGTTGGAATACTTGTTATGAGGGCTATGTGATCACAAGATCTAGAGTTTATTTTGGTTTGTCTATTTTTTCTTCATCTTATGATCTTCAAAAATTTATGGCTCATGCTTATGGGTTTCTCTTGTGATGGCGCATGTCTCTCATGGATCGAGTTAATCTTTGATCTTAGTATGTGAGTGAATATATTGGTATATATATTTGGAGTCATTGATTATTTTATGGAGGATATGGTGATTGTTATCTTAGAATATATTTTGATATAGATCTTGATGATTATCTTGGATATTGTTGGCATATATTTTGGTGTTTATCTTGATTGTTGTATAGTGTAGTATTGAATGAGAAGTTGACATGTAAGTAATAGATCTTGTGAGTGATTTCTTTGATCAACCTAAGTGTTTTCTATGAAAATTAGTTTGACAAGTGCTGATCATTGTGTCTTTGACCTAAGTGGAGCTGGACTGTTATTGACTATTAATGACAACATTTGACAGTATTGTAAGTGACTATTTGCTTGATACTTGATTGATTTGTTGACTTGATTTGTGTGGAGTGAAAAGTCCTTTTGTGTAAAAGAGTTTATGAGACTAGTTGAATTTGACATAGTTGGTTAAGTCTTATCTTCTTGGCTAAGATTAGTTGGTTGAGGTATATCATGTTTAACTGTCAAGTATTTATTGACTGTGATTGAGGTCTCATTAAGTTGAGTGTGACTGCACAAAGTTTGGTTGATCGTATGTGAAGTCTCTTGGTTGCTAAAATGTGTCTCTTGATGAACTAGACCAGGTAACATGGGTTCATTGACTATCAGAGCACTTGATTAGATTAACACAAGCATATGATTTATTTGACACAGGTACACAAGCATCTTGGTACATTTTGGTTTAGTTGAGAAAGATTGGCACAAGTTTCCTTATGTGTAGTTGGTTTGACATAGATTGGCTGAGTTTTATGAGCAGTTTGTTTGACCCAGGTGGGCAGAGTTTGGTGTGCACTTGGTTAGATTCATATTGACCGAGTTGAATGATGTAAGCAACCGATTGATTGGTACAACTTGATTGGACAGGTTGATAGTAAAGGTTGATGAACAGTGTGATACAGTGGAAAATGATAAGTTGATGAGTAATGATCATATGATGAGCAATGGTTAGTAGTGGAAGTGGTTGTGCAGTGTGGTATAGATTGTGCAATGTAGTATAGGTGTTCATTAGTAGGTCTCCAGGATCAGGGTGATCATGGTTCATCAGTTTCTATCTTCATATCAGGGTGGAAGGACGGGGCAAGGAAAGGGGGTTGTAGACAGAGAACTAGGGAGTTGTAGATTCCTTCATGTTGTAGCTTGTAAACTAGGGGGTTGTAACTCCTTCTAGATGTAGCTGGAGAATTGAATTCATTGTAATAAGTGGGTTGTTTCCTCCTTCTAGTTATTTCTGGAAAACTATTATAAACGCTTTTGTGGTTTTCCCCCCAGGACTTGGGTTTCCACGTAAAATATGGTGTTCTATGTTTCATGTTATGCTTCTGATGTGGTGATGATGATAATAATGTTGATGATGATATAATGATAATGTGATAATGCATAATATTGAATAATTTATTGATTGCTAATAAAATTGAAAAAGCAAAAGCAATAGAAGCCAAGCACATTGATTCACCCCCCCCCCCTCTCAATGTATCTGGTGTGTCCAACAATTGGTATCAAAGCGAGTATTCACCAGAAATTATTACCAGCTTGAAGTACTTCCTTCACACACCATGGGGTTCTCAATGAATGACGTACCATTGACCCGTGAGTCAAATTAATACTTGATTTGGAAAATGAGAATGAAGGCTTATTGTTGAGGCAATTGGTGTATGGAAGTCAGTTGTTATTGGATATACACCTCCAAAGAAAGTAAAAAGAGAAGCAAAGAAAAATAATTCTATGGCTATGGAAGCCATCCTTGAAGGCCTAACAGATATCCAAAATAAGAATATAGGGAAGTGCATCTCAGATAAGGAACTATGGCTCATATTATAACAACACTAATCCAATAAATATTAAGAAGCATAGGCTATGGAATTAATGCTTGTGTTGGTGCCAGAAATTGTTCTTAGACTACTAGAAGAACAAGCCAACACAATCTCAAATAAAAATAAAATAAAATTGGTTTTTAGAGTTTTGGTCTAAAACTTCATCAGCAAGGAGGTAATAAACATCCACAAGCTAATATAGAAATAAATCATGCACAAGTTAGATAATCTGGGGATCAAACACATCCCAATAAGCCATAAAAATTGCACATGAAATACTAATTTCACCCGCAAGCTACAAGCATTTACATGAATAAAACCTTTAAACACGAAATGAAATTGTAAACTGAGCAATCAACCAGATCAGAAATGAAACAACATGACATGTAAAAGGGATTATCAGTTTATATATAATCAATAACAGTCATCCACTTACATAAGAGTTATCAATGCTAGCCTGAGATATCACAACTCAAAAAGCCTGTCCTCGAGTCAAAATTCGAACGCCTGCACTGTATGCCTCTCCTCCTTATATAATTACAAAGATATAATCTGAAGTAGTTCCATATTCACTTCTTTAGCTCGAATTTGAAACTAATCAGTAGTTACATTAATCAACTTTCAAATATTAAAAACTAATTGGCTAAAAATAACAAAATCGAATTTCTCAGAAATTTGGCGAATTTCTGAAAACTGGGTCTTAAATACACCTCCATATCTCTCGACCTGGGATACCTGTGAAAAAAATGAGAGAGGTTTTTTAAATGAGTCTGTTATGAACAAAAAAATCTCTTGGTTTTTAAAAATTCCCCTTCAATTGATCGTAATATGTGCTGAAAATTTGTGACTAAAACATGAAATTATTAAAATTAATAATTCAAACCCTGAAAATAGGCCACAAAGATGAATTCGAATATCTCAAACGATAACAGATGTTGCAGAACTGAGAGAGGTTTTTGTGAATGAGCTTGTTTTGGACAAAAAACTATTTTGGTTTTCCATAATTCGTTTCCATCACCTCGTAATAGGCCCCCAATGATAATGACAAAAACAGGAAAAACAGAGCTGCTACAGGAATCTCCTTATGAAAACATTTGACAAAGGAGTAAAAAATGAGGGTTAGATTATAAATCAAAACTTGAAATAAACTTTTATTATAATTTTTTGAAAGCTTAAATATATACATATTAACTAATAATCCCAAAAGACAAACCTTAAATCTAAAATAATGAAATAATTCGACCATTAAAAGCATTAAATCCAACAAAAATTACTGATTGTCAAAAATTCTTAAAATCAACATAAAATGTAAAATCATTTGAAACCAACGGTTGAAAATTAGCACAAAAAGAAGAGATAAACTAAGAACAAGATCTAGTTATAACATCTGGCTCTTGCTGCGGGATGAATTCCTCCTTGTGAGGCTTCAAGAACCTGTAGACGTTGTGCCTTATTCATTGGGTAATGGAGTCATTTACCAAATCTCTGCAACTTTATAAAACTATGAACACATACCTATGAAATGAAAAAATACTGCTACAAACCAGCATACTGAAAAGAATCTACATACTCGTATAACGAGCTTATTCTGCGATTAACTCCTACTTCTAATAGGAGGAAACAACCCAATCAAGTGTAATCATACTTCCAGTGAAGCCAAGAAACCATTTGACTGAGAATCATAATTCCATGCATGCTACTGTTTGAGAAGACCCACAAAAGATGTGATAAATGCAATAAAGAGTCTGTAGGCAACTGATACTTACGACTGGAAATAGGAAGTATACCAAAATATGGAGCATTAGAAACCTTTGAAAAATACAACTCCATCCAAGAAGCCACAGGATCATTAAACTCATGCAAAATTATTCCTTCATGTTGTTCAAAAAGAATAAACTGAAAATGGGTGTCCTCAATTCTCAATACTCCATGAGATAATGCAATAAGAGAACAATATATAAAATCTTTGACTCTGTTGAGGTTATCATGTTTTATATCTTCCACTAACTCAAGTTGTCTGATTTCCAAAGAGTGCTGCTCAACTAATGAGGACTGAAAGAATGGTTGTAGTATTTCTTTATATCCATAAAAAATGGAATTTTTTCATAATGGTTTCGAGCAGCAAAGTTATCATGGCCATGGATATTAGACACATCTAATATTACATTCAAAGTATCTACAATTTCGCTGCTATGAATTTGAGAGTCAAAGCAATACATAATTTTTTCTTATTCAGTAAAAAGTTTGGAATATAATTCACCTACAATCGGTTTTTGCTGATCATGGAATTTTTGATTTAAAACTTCAATATCTTCATTATATTCATCATAAAGTGAAGCATTTTCTTCCTCTCCATTGCTGTTCTTTTTAAACTTTGGCTCAAGAATGGAAACCAAGGGCTCTTCAAACTGCTTCTCGACCTTTAAATAAAACCCTTGATAAAAACTTGATCAAATAAAATTATGAAAGTGACCATAAGTCATGAATGGCAGCTTATTTCTTATATCAATAATAAGAGGTTGAAGAGCAACAACTTCTTCATAACATGATAATCTCATAGCAAGAGCTAGAAAATTTATACTATAATCCACTGAAAGTATATTATCATCTAAAAAGTCAGCAAACTGATATGAAGAATCAACATGTTGAGGCCTGGAAATTCGCAGGCAACTACAGCAAGGGATTCTCCCCAATCAACGTTCCCAACTAGCCCGTGATTGTTTGGTGTAGGGAATCCGTCCGGTTTGCGGTCCGACTACCGTAGGTCAAAAAACAAAACTAAAAGGTTTTACTGGTTGCGGCCCGGTCCACCGTATATATATTTTTGTATTTTTGAATTAAAGTATGATATGCACGTGCCTAATTAACATGTAGGGTGATAAAGCATGCCAGGAGTATTCACAAAGTGATGCGCAGGTTCTTACCTCTCATCTTAGAACTCACAAGCATCTAAATCACATACACAGAAATAAATCAAATCTAGCTAAACTATCTCTAGAGAGCTAGATATTAATTAATGAGTAATGAAGCACTGTCCACGTGTTATAGCAGATCACAGATAGCTGTTCTTATAACCAAAACATATAAACCTGAATGAAATTATACATGATAAGATAGCTCATCAATAGTTAAACAATCCCATTACTCATAGTGGAAAAATATCACAGAATGTACTGGAGAACATTCAGACAAGAACATAGGTTCAAAAAGTTAGAACACCCTCACAGTTAATGAAAAACCGTCGAAAACCAAATAGTTCCCATTCAACATCGTTCATTTAATCATATTGATACATTCCACATAGCACTTTCTCCAACAGGTGAAATTTGCAATTCCTGGTTGTAAAACGAAAGAGTTCCTCTTACAAGCGATAGTTTACAAATTTTTTCTAGGGGAAAAAGCCCCTGTAAGTTCTAACTTTCAAATATTTAAACTAAAACAGTTGACCGCTTGGGCTACCCCCAAACGTGTGACCTTTCGGTCCCTCAAAACGTTTCATATCCCTACTTTATCTTTTCTGTGAACACTCATGATCCGCTTGGTAACTGATAGATCTTCCAGGTCTGCGCTTTTGTTGCTATCGATTTTGCCTTCTACTTCACTTGCCCTCCTTGCAATCCTGCTGGTTTCAGTTCGACCTTTGCCAAAACTGCCCAACTCCCTTCTGCCACTTTTTGACCAGCTATACCTTCGTGCCGCGGTAGTCTAAACAGCCTCTTGAGTTCACCTATAGTTAAATGACATGCATCATTCATTGGGATTACATTCTCAAAAACGTCAAATTATATCAACCCAAAAGGGCTAAGCATCAAGAGAGGCCATGTATTGCACTACGGCTATGAGAACCCTAATAAGGGCCGGCACCACCATCTGGTCCATACATGAGTTCGAAACCTTCACCAATGATGGAAAAAGAAAACTCATCGGTGGCTCGCAACACTAACAATGACAGGGTAGACTCATTTAAAGCCGCATAAGCGGGTCTTAACAGGCGACGGGCACCGCGAAACCATTTAATCCTATCGAATTCGGAAGAGTTATGATCTAAATGCGGGCCGGAACACTTCCATTCGGAAATCAGAAATACACACATCGAAAGACAAGTGCTTTGCACAGCCGTAACGGTAGAAGAAAAAGGGCTACGGACATGCGATTGAAAACCAACACGCATCGGTGGGTGGAGCACTTTCATATTGATTACTTAGCTGCTTTGGGAGCCGCAATAGTGGAAGATAAACATACAACAACCACCAATCAAAACATACTTTGACGCTCGATCAATTAAAAATGCTAAGTGTTTGAAACAACCTTTAAAATTTAGCAATGGTCGAAAACCCTATTTTACCTCCGAAACAACGGCTTTCCAAAGAACAATTGGTCTGATCCATCTTTGACTAGTGAAAAGAAAAACAAAACAGACCCCAAAATACGCAACCCACAACCATTACAAACATAAGCAATTTCTGAAAGCAGGACGAGAGTTAATCTTCAAAATAATTCGAAACTAAAGCATGACCCAAAAATTCATGGATCCAAACATTAAAATCATGAGGGGGACCAAAATTTGAAAAAAATTGGGGAAAACAGTTGCAGCTGCAACAATTGGCGATTACCTGGTGAACCTAGATCTCTGGACGAATATTCCTTGAGTGATAGACTGTCTAACATCAAATGAACTTATTGAATTCTTCCATCTATATGGATTTCTCAAATGGAAAATGTATGTACTTTTAATCATTGATGATAGTCCGATTTGGGAGAGTGGAAACCAAGACTTTTCAGGTCAAGATAACTCTTTTGAGGCCTAAAGATGAGTTTCATTGTTACCTCTATCTTCGGGTAGCTTCCGGCTTGGACACCACAGGATTGTAGCATATGGTAAACAAAAATATTCATTTGTTCCTCATTCCCATGCCACTTTAGCACTTTTCGTGCTTTTGGACTTTGTCCTTTTCATATGAGTCCTCCTGTATGCCTTTCTTTCTGAATTTTAATTCAAGATCCTCTATCCCAAGTGTCCTTTTGTGTGAGAGGTGTGAGTCATGTTTTAGCTCACGGACGGAGAGGAACTTTTGGCGATTTAGTACTTATATGGTTCCGCATTTGTTTTGATATACAATGCTTTCATAGGAGTTTTTTGACTCTTATTTGCCTTTTGGCATTCATTTCTTGGCATGGGATTATTTGTATCTAATACGCTGTTTACCTTGCTCCTTTCCATGGGCCCTTTGTTGTCACTCCCTAGGACATTTTAAATGTGACATGGATGGAGCCTCAAAATAGTATTCCAGACCCTTTGATTATGTTTTATTTCACAAGGGTTAAGCAGGACTTAAATGCATACATAGCTATTCGAGGAAACTGCTAAAATGGAAGAAGTTCTTTTAGATAAACAACAATACACAGTCTTATACCCAAGAACTTTAATTAGTCCAAAATTCTGATATTCCCCATGCAACCGTGGGTTTTATTGAAATCGGTAGAAATTTAAACTAAAACAAAGCTGAAAATCATGACTCAAAGAAGAAGGTCAGGCCATATTATTTATATACAAAATAGAAGAACAAAAAGAATCAGGAAAAATAAGGTTTGAGAACTGAGCCATTTAATGGCAAGTTCTCTTTCCACCCTTGTAAATCTTGCAACCTATAAGTTGAAGGGCCAAGCTTTGCTGCAATTTGGAAAGGACCTACCCAAAACTGCTGGAATTTCATATGTTTTCCTTTCTCATCATGGGGGTGGTCCCACTTGAGGACCAAATCTCCCACCTCAAAGTCTTTTGTTCCTGCCTTGTGTTTATCGAACCATCTTTTTATTACCTCTGGTTGTTGCTTAAAGTGCTCTCTGGCTTTAGATCGAGCCTCTTCTACTTTCAGGAGATTATATATCCTCATTTGCAAGACTTCATCATCCGACCCTCTAGATTCTTGGGCTATTATGGAGGAGGGTAACATGATATTGGGGGGGAGAATGGCTTCTTTACCATACATAAGGGTATATGGGGAAACTCCTATTGAAGACTTGGGGGTGACTCTATCAGCCCAAAGAGTGTTTGGTAGCGCTGAGTGCCAGCTCCTCTGGTTTTATATCACAGTCTTCTTTAAAATCCTAATTAGATTTTTGTTAGTAGATTTAGCCAAGCCATTTCCTTGTGGATAGTAATTAGCAGAATAATGAAACTTTATTCCTTTCTCATTAGAAAAAGCGGTTAATTTAATCAATGAAAAGTAAGTAGCATTATCAAAGACTAAAGAAACTGGAACTCCAAACCTGGTCATAATATGGTCCTGCAGGAAGTTGATGACCGCTTCCCCATTTATTTTGCGCAGCGGGATGGCTTCGACCCAGTGAGTGAAGTAATCGGTTGCGGTCAGAATATACTTGTGTTGTAAGGAAGAGTTTGGCTTTATCTCCCCAATAATATCCAACCCCCATTGCTCGAACGGCTCTGTGATCATCACAGGCTTCAGTGGTCCAGCTGCTCTTGATTGTCTTCCACTACACCTTTGACAAATGTCGCACTTCCTGACATGGGCATGTGCATATTTGAAAAGTGTGGGCCAATAATAACCGGCTCTGGGAATTTTGTGAGCTGTAGTATCTCCTGAGAAATGTCCCCCAACAGGCCCGTCATGCAGATCTGTCATTACCTTCTTTGCATCTTCTTTCTCTAAGCATCTAAGAAGAACTCCGTCGTAATTTTTTCTGAATAATATTCCTTCAACAATTTGATAGGAAGCTAATTTAAGACACAATGCTCTTCTTTGCTTAGAATTCCAATGTTCTGGTAACAATATTGTCTGGAGGTAATGCACGAGGTCTCTATACCAAGATTCGGGGGCTGTGAATTGAGGACATACATCCAGCAGATGTAATTCAGCCTTGTCTTCCCAGGCTTGCTCTTCATTGTTTCCATTTTCAGTCATTATTTTGCACAATCCTTGCCCTTTAACTATGGCAGCCAGCTTGAACTTGAGGTCATACTCTTGAAGAACTGTTACCCAACTACCCCTTCTTTCTCCTAACTCCTTCTGTACAAAAAGAGACCTTACCGCTGGGTGTGGGACGATTACCTTGGTTCGTTTTTTAAAATGTAGGGCCTGAATTGTTTCATTGCTTTAAACACTGCCATTAGAGGAATTTTGGGGTCTAAAATGGGCCTCCTAAGGAAAATAATAAAATAATAGTTAAAATAATAAAATAATAGTTAAAATAATAAAATAATA
>LPNX011064111.1:964741-1042090 GCA_001517045.1 Pseudotsuga menziesii
ACCCCTCTACCCCAAAAACAACAAACTTGAAAAAACGTGATGATGACATCATCATCACGTTTTTTTAGGTATTTCTTGTTTTTGGGGGTAGCGGGGTCCGTCAAAAGTATGCAGTGTGGGTACTCATTGGATGCGGAATCAAAATCCACATCCAACGAGCTCTCCTGATCGAAATTTGAGTAAAAACACAATGAGATATGTCGAAAATACGAACAAAAAAGTAGTTTTTTTTAATGACAAATATGTCAATTCAACCATTATGGTTGACTTATTTTATTGAAATTCTATTGGTTCTTGAATTCTAACTCACAAAAACTTATTTTGGCACGTTTTCTTATAAGGCCCATTTTAGACCCCAAATTTCCTCTAATGGTAAGCTTGTTTATCAATAGCCGGGTAATTTAGTTCGTCCCCTTGTAGACCAGTGCTCATAAATGATATGGGGAACTCATCTCCCCCATCTTGCTTCTGAGTAAGCACAACTGCTAGCGAATCATCAGATGCGAACGTGTACAAGATAAAATCTTTATCGAAATCCGAGCTCTTTAGGGAGGGTGCATGCGCAACAACAGTTTTAATCTTTCTAAATGCATTCTTTTCAACCTCAGTCCACTTGAATTGTACACTTTGTTTCACCATTTGCTGCAGAGGTTTGACAATTTGAGCGAAGTCCGGCACAAATCTTCGCACGAAGTTTATTGTTCCCATAAATGATTGCATCCCCTTTATTATGGGGCAAAGGGATCTGTTCAATGGCCTTGATCCTTTCTGGGTCTATAGAGATTCCCTTCTTTGAAACTACGTGACCCAACAACTTACCTTCCGTAACAGCGAACACACACTTCTTGGGATTGAGTGATATACCATATTTTCGGCAGCGTTCAAAAATATGCTTTAGATGAAACGTGTGTTCTTCTCTCCTTTTTGAGAATATCATAATATCATCGAGGTACACTATAGTACTACGGCCGATCAAACCATGAAAAGCTATGTCCATAGCCCTTTGGAACGTGGCTCCAGTGTTTATAAGCCCAAAGGGTATTCTTCAGTGAGCGAAGGTTCCCCACCTGGTCCTGAATGTTGTCTTCAATCTGTTGTCTTCGGCTACTAATACTTGATTGTAACCCGAGAACCCGTCTAATAAAGAAAATAGCTCAAAACCTGAGACCATTTGTAGTAGTTGCTCCATGGGTGGAACATGATAGTTGTCTTTATCCGAAGCACGATTCAAATTTCTGAAATCCACACATAGCCTAATTTCTCCAGTTTTTTGTCTCACAGGTACTAGATTTGAGACCCATTCAGAGTGTCTAACCTTAAAAATGATTCTAGCATCCAATAATTTCCTAACTTCACTTTGGATTCGAGGCTCCAACTTTGGGTGCATTTTCCTTAAAGGTTGTTGATAAGGTTTGACTCCAGATTTAATGGGGATAACATGCTGGATGATACTTGTGTCATATGTATTCAAATCTTCGTATGTCCAGGCGAAAACATCTTTATATTGATTAAAAAGATTGATGAACTTGTTTCTTTCTGCTGGTGAACAACATTTGCCAAGATTCACATATTTAGGATTCGTCTTGGTTCCTAAATTTATCAATTCAAATTGTAGAGATGAGCTGTGAGTCTTCATGTTTGTTGGTCTTCTAAAATTTTCATTTAAATCGAACATTCTTTCTAAGGTTCTGACTCCTTTAGGAATGAAATTATCATATTTCAGCTCGGCCTGATGTTCTTCATCATCTATAATCGCCCCTTTAAATACCTCTTCATTTGTTAGGCATTCTATAATCTGCTGATCGTCATCGAACACTCGTAGGTTGGTAATCATATCAGGGACTGAGGGCCTGAAAACCAATTCAATGGAGCATCGATTATTAGTAGGCACAAGCCTAGCAGCTGATGTGGCCAACAAGTCAGTTGCTGTATTTTTAAGTCTTGGAATTGATATAATAGTAAATGCGTTAAAACATTTGGGTAAATCCCATAACTGATTTTGATAAGCTTTTAAGTGAGGAGAAATACAATGTATTTGATTCCGAATCTGTCTTACAATTATTTCAGAATCTCCAAAAGCTTTCAGATTAGTTACTTTTAATTCAATTGCTTTCTTTAAACCTTGCACCAATGCTTCATATTCAGCCTTGTTATTTGTACATTCAAACTCTAACCTACATGAAAGAAAATGTTTGTTCCTCTTGGGGTCAATCATGACACAGCCGGCCCCTGACCCTTCTAACGTCTTAGAACCATCAAAAAACAATGTCCAAAAATCGCTAACTATTTCATGAGAATCTACTTCTACTGCAAAGTTTACTATTTTACAGTCGATTTCATCAGCCTGTGAAAATCGAAGGAGATCAGGCTGAGCGTCTGACGTGTTGCTGGCTTCTTCTGCTTGGTAATTTCTCGGTTCCAACTCAATAAAGTAATTTCCCAACATAGAATCTACTGGTTCATTCTTTTCCTCAAGTTGAGTAACGTTGTATTTCATGTGAGGTTCCCTCAATATTTTAATTTGATTCGGGATTCCTTTATATGGCAGCCACAGATGCGACCAATCCGAGGCAAAATATCTGTTTAATTTTGCCGACCAGTCTCTGCTTAGAACAAGCCCATAAGCGTCTGGTATATCGGCCACCACGATATCAATAACTTGGCACACTTTATCATTTGAAGACAGGTGGACTAGGACATCCTCCATTTCCCCAATTACTTTCACATTCGTCCTATCCAACTGAGCAACCCTCCAAGTGGATGGCTTAGGCTGCCCATTTATCCTTTTACAGACTGATATTGGAATGACGTTAACCGACGCCCTTGAGTCTACCAGGAAATTATGTACGTTGTGATTAAAAATTTCAAAAGTGAGGAGGAAAGGTGGATTCTTGTTCTTAGACTTATCCCCAATGCTTGCTTCCCTGATTTCTTCTTCTTCCTTGGATCGATTGTCAGTGGGAAGACTCTCATCCGATGCTTCAAGTGCTTTCAACAGTCTTTCCTTCTGCTGCGGCACTTTACACATTTCAAATAGTGAGACATTCGCCTTTACCTTCTTAATATCTTCCATGATGTCATAATCCATCTGCGGTTCGGTGGGATGTGGCCTATCAACATTCATTTTTTCTTCATGGGGCTTGGCGAACGTATCATTCTTCCTAGGATCTTGGCTGGTAATAGTGAATTCGGGAATCTTGTTAGCCGAGGAATTATTTTGAAATTTCTTAACATTTATCTGCAGCCTTTTAATCTTTGGGAGTATGAGACTGTCTTCTTTCACCAACCCTTGGATTCTTGTTGTTACATTCGCTTCCACAACGTCCTCGTATTCCTGATTTCTTTCTTCCACAGCATCGAATAATGAGACAGAGTTCCACAGAACCATGGTCTCATCCTCTTGTTCTTTCGTTGATGTATTCCTGTCTTTTCTTTCCTCGTCTCTATATTCTGTTAATTTAGAGTCCAACAGCTGATTCATCACTAACGTCATCGAGTTTATCCATTGAGGATGGTTCTTTTCAGAGTGAGGTTGTTGGTGGAAAGTGCAAAAATTGTCCATTCCTACCTCTGTTAAATTCATAGATGCCGAATTGTGCGGAGGGGGTTGGGATTGATTGTTGTCCTCTTGTTTCTTGTAATAGGGCTTGTAGAACTTTTGGGCTTCCTTTTCTTTCTCCAAGTCTATGATTCTGTTAGAAATCTTCTGCATCATTTTTTCCATACTTTCAAAATCTGGTGATTGCTCTTCCTTAGGCTTGTTAAACAACAAGGCTTTCCTTCCCACACTTTTCTCTCCTGATTGTTTTGGATAATATTCAATACTTTCCCTTTCAGCCTCTACTTTCTCCGCCTCCTCATAGGTCTCTGCTAAAGTGGGCTTGGCCTTCATTTTGGCGAACATGGCCAACTCGGGTCCCAAAGCTGAGGTATAATATTCGATCAGGACTTTATCTGAAGGTCTGTCAGCTTCAAAAAAATTCTTGAGGTAGGCTGCAAATCTTTGGATGAAGTTGTGCACCTTCTCCTTTCTCTCCTTATTTAAGGCGCATAGTCCTTTCATGAGGGCTGCATGGGTCTTTTGAGTCACATACTTACTTCTAAAAATCCTCTCAAAGGTATCCCAATCTGGGATAGAGTTTGCCGGCAAACCAAAGTACCACGATGCTGCAGCTCCTTTGAGGGTGTGCAGGAATATTCTGCAAACTACATCTTCATATTCCCCAGCCCTTAACCCTTCTATTTCCAGATAGAAACTTTGCAAGTGGTCGTCTACTAGTATCTTCTCACTTGGGTCGAATTTGGGTAGCATATTTTTAGAGGATTGAGGTAAATCATGCAACGGAGGTGTTAGGTTTAAAGGTGATTGGGCTCTCCAGGCAGGTGGTGGATTCGGTGGGTTGGGTGGTTGATTTGTGTTTACGCCTACCATGAGTCTGGGTGGAGAGTGAGGGGGTGAGCGAGTATGAACAGGAGAACTGTGAGAAGTATCGGGATCTTCTTGGTTCAAGGGTAGTACAATTTCATGTAGGGCTGTTTCTACAAGTTCTTCCCAATCCCCAACCAGCACTAAGTATTCCTATATAGGACGATATTTCCTTTTATATTCTCTTCTGGGCAATTCAGGGATGATTGTAAATCCTCCAATCTTCTTCACATATGCCCTAGTGTGTCTTCTCAGATTATTAACAACTTCATTGTCGACAGAATACAAATTTTCTCTACCCTCTTCTTCCAGAATTGGATTAGGAAACACACTGGCTTCTGAACTGTTACCGGTGGAATAGTTTCGGGAAAACGAGTTTCCTCGGCCAGCCATGCACTGGCGGCCCTCCTTCTAGTGCCAGAAACTGTTGAGGCTTGGAAATTCGCAGGAAACAACAACAAGGGATTCTCCCCAGTCAATGTTCCCAACTAGCCCGTGACTGTTTGGTGTAGGGAATCCATCCAGTTTGCGGTCCGGCTACCGTAGGTCAAAAAACAAAACTAAAAGGTTTTACCGGTTGTGGCCCGGTCCATCGTATATATATTTTTGTATTTTTGACTTAAAGTATGATATGCAAGTGCCTAATTAACATGCAGGGTGATAAAGCATGCTAGGAGTATTCACAAAGTGATGCGCATGTTCTTACCTCTCGTCTTAGAACTCACAAGCATCTAAATCACATACACATAAATAAATCAAATCTAACTAAACTATCTCTAGAGAGCTAGATATTAATTCATGAGTAATGAAGCACTGTCCACATGTTATGGAAGATCACAGATAGCTGTTCTTATAACAAAAACATATAAACCTAAATGAAAGTATACATGATAAGATAGCTCATCAATAGTTAAACAATTCCATTACTCATAGTGGAAAAATATCACAGAATGTACTGGAGAACATTCGGACAAGAACATAGGTTCAGAAAGTTAGAACACCTTCACAGTTAATGAAACACTATCGAAAACCAAATAGTTCCCATTCAACATCGTTCATTTAATCATATTGATACATTCCACATAGCACTTTCTCCAACATGTGAAATTTGAAATTCCTGGTTGTAAAATGAAATAGTTCCTCTTACAAGCGATAGTTTACAAATTTTTTCTAGGGGAAAAAACCGCAGTAAGTTCTAACTTTCAAATATTTAAACTAAAACAGTTGACCGCTTGGGATGCCCCCAAACGTGTGACCTTTCGGTCCCTCAAAACATTTCATATCCCTACTTTATCTTTTCTGTGAGCACTCATGATCCGCTTGGTAACTGACAGATCTTCCAGGTCTGCGCTTTTGTTGCTATCGATTTTGCCTTCTACTTCACTTGTCCTCCTTGCAATCCTGCCGGTTTCAGTTCGACCTTTGCCAAAACTGCCTAACTCCCTTCTACCACTTTTCAACCAACTATACCTTCCCGCCGTAGTAGTCTGAACAGCCTCTTGAGTTCACCTGCAGTTAAACGACATGCATCATTCATTGGGATTACATTCTCAAAAATGTCAAATTATATCAACCCAAAAGGGCTAAGCATCAAGAGAGGCCATGTACTGCACTACGGCTATGAGAACCCTAACAAGGGCCGGCGCCACCATCTCATCCATACACAAGTTCAAAACCTTCACCAATGATGGAAAAATAAAACTCATCGGCGGCTCGCAACACTAACAACGACAGGGTAGACTCATTTAAAGCTGCATAAGCGGGTCTTAACACGCGATGGGCACCGTGAAACCATTTAATCCTATCGGAGTCAGAAGAGTTATGATCTGAATGCGGGCGGGAACGCTTCCAGTCAGAAATCGAAAAGACATCCACATCGGAAGAAAAGTGCTTTGCACAACTGCAATGGCGGAAGAAAAAGGGCTACGGACACACGACCGAAAACCAACATGCATCGGTGGGCGGAGCACTTTCATATTGGGTACTTAGCTGCTTTGGGAGCCGCAATGGCGGAAGATAAACATACAATAGCTTTCGATCAAAACATACTTTGACACCC
Source organism: Pseudotsuga menziesii (assembly GCA_001517045.1). Classification (NCBI taxonomy): domain Eukaryota; kingdom Viridiplantae; phylum Streptophyta; class Pinopsida; order Pinales; family Pinaceae; genus Pseudotsuga; species Pseudotsuga menziesii. The sequence goes on from LPNX011064111.1 coordinate 971,227, forward strand.
GATCAATTAAAAATGCTAAGTGTTTGAAACAACCTTTAAAATTTAGCAACGGTTGAAAACCCTATTTTACCTCCAAAATAGCGGCTTTCCAAAGAACAATTGGTCCGATCCATCTTTGACTAGCGAAAATAAAAACAAAACAGACCCCAAAATCCACAACCCACAGCCATTACAAACATAAGCAATTTCTGAAAGCAGGACGAGAGTTAATCTTCAAAATAATCCGAAACTAAAGCATGACCCAAAAATTCGTGGATCCAAACATTAAAATCATGAGGGGGACCAAAATTTGAAATTTTTTGGGGAAAACAGTTGCAGCTGCAACACAACACAAGCGTCATTTATGTCCTTGTTCATATGAAAATCTGAAAATGATGAAGAAAACTATCTGAAATCTGAATGATACCTACATTCTTCTTCCTGTTCATAAGCTTGTATATCTTCAACATGAGCCTGATGTTGAAGCATTTTGCAAGCTTGGATTTTCTCCTCCACTCCTTTTGCATCCTCAAACAATTGTCTTCAAGATGATGATTTGCTTTCTAACAAGAAAAAGACAAGATATGAATGTTGAGCCATTACATAATATACCATAGCAAGTTTTTCCGAAGGTCTAATCTCCATAGGAATACTGATATAAAAAAATTGAAACATCCAATTAAATTTAGTAATTGGCTCATCATTCTCCCTTTTCAAACTATAAAATTCGGAAAGAAATTGATCATAAGATTTATTCTTACCCCAATACTTCAAAAATACATCATGTAACTCTTCTCATGATCCGATTGAATCAACTTTAAAATTTCGAAACCAAAACCCAGCATCTCCAACAAATGATTTCAAAAATAACCTCATGATAACATACTCATGCATGATTTCAAAATTATCAATGAAATTATGAAAAGATCCTAAATGCTTCTCTGCTGTAATATGGTCTTTTCCAGTAAAATGGGGAAGACATTCAACAAAGTAGGAAGGGAAAGGATGTAAGAGAGATGGAAGCCTAATAGGTTTAAACATCTTCTGTCTAAGTCTAGACTGAAAATCTGTGAGTTGAAAATGAGGCTCAACAAACTATTCACAAGTTTCGGTAGTGATGGTAGAAGGTAATGGATCAGCTTTATTCTCTACAAGATGACCAGAATAATCGAGTTCAAGAGATATGGGTATATGTATATCATGTTGCACATGTATTTCAAATGAAGGAATAGGATCAACATCAATAAAACAAGAAGAATGCATACTTTCTTCTTCCAAAGAGGGATATGTACCCAAAGGTTTATGATCAATGGCCCTAGACAAAACAAAAAATAATTCTTTTGACATGCAATGGGAAAGATAGGAAAGAACTAATGAATAAGAACAAAACCTCATGGAGGAAAGTAACAAGCTGATACCCAGTCTTTCAATTTGGCCTCTTCATTTTTTTGTCAACAAAATTCTCCTTGCAGTGGAATCTTTAATCGTGGAGTCGCTAGGCAGATGATTGCAGTCTATCTCTATGTCCTCTTGTCTGCCATCAAGAGTCACATCTGTGTCATTGTGGTTCTTCTCGGGAAAGATAATCTTGATTTCTGTCCCTGGCAACGGTGCCAAAGATGTTAGTGCCAGAAATTGTTCTCAGACTACTAGAAGAACAAGCCAACACAATCTCAAATAAAAATAAAATAAAATTGGCTTTTAGAGTTTTGGTTTAAAACTTCATCGGAAAGGAGATAATAAACATCCACAAGCTAATATAGAACTGAATCACGCACAAGTTAGATAAATTGGGGATCAAACACATCCCAATAAGCCATAAACATTACACATGAAATACTAATTTCACCCACAAGCTACACGCATTTACATGAATAAAACCTTTAAACAAGAAATGAAATTGTAAGCTGAGCAATCAACCAGATTAAAAATGAAACAACATGATAGGTAAAAGGGCTTATCAGTTTATATATAATCAATAACAGTCATCCACTTACATAAGAGTTATCAATGCTAGCTTGAGATATCACATCTCAAAAAGCCTCTCCTTGAGTCAAAATTCGAACCCCTGCACTGTGTGCCTCTCCTCCGTATATAATTAAAAAGATATAATCTGAAGCAGTTCTATATTCACTTCTCTAGGTTGAATTTGAAACTACTCAGCAGTTACATTAACCAACTTTCAAATATTAAAAACTAATTGGCTAAAAATAGCAAAATCGAATTTCTCGGAAATTTGACAAATTTCTGAAAAATGGGTCTCAAAGACGCCTCCATATCTCTTGATCCGGGATACCTGTGAAAAAATGGAGAGAGGTGTTTTTAAATCATTCTGTTATGAACAAAAACCTCTCTTGGTTTTTAAAAATTCCCCATCAATTAATTTTAACATGTGCTGTAAATTTGTGACTAAAACAGGAAATTATTAAATAATTCAAACCCTGAAAATAGGCCACAAAGATGAATTTGAATCTCTCAAACGATAATAGTTGTTCCAAAACGGAGAGAGGTTTTTGTGAATGATTCTGTTGTGGAAAAAAATTCTTTTTTTTTCTCCATAATTCGTTGCCATCACCTCGTAAGATTCTCCCAATTATAATGACAAAAACAAGAAAAATAGAGCTGCTACAGGAATCTCCTCATGAAAATATTTGACAAAGGACTAAAAAATGAGGGTTAGATTATAAACCAAAACTCTGAATAAAATTTTATTATAAGTTTTTGAAATCTTAAAGATATACATATTAACTAATAATCCCAAAAGACAAACCTTAAAACTAAAATAATCAAATAATTCAACCATTAAAATCATTAAATCCAACAAAAATTATTGATTGTAAAAAATTATTAAAATCAACATAAAATGTAAATCATTTGAAGCCAACGGTTGAAAATTAGCACAAAAAGAAGAGATAAACTAAGAACAAGATCTAGTTATAACAACTTGAATATCTAACAGATCTCCGAAAGAAGAAAATAGGAAAGTGCAACTCAGTTGAAGAATTGTCGTTCAAAATAAATTAGCTAAACTTAGACGAAGAACTAGAAGCAAAAGACAGTCCCATCAAAAGGTTTGTACAAGATCCAGGTAGGTATGAAGGTAAGTCCCCTGAACACTCTATTTCTAATGCTTTCAAAGAGATTTGTTTATCAAGTATAGAAAATAAGAGCTATTCTGAATTCATTGAATGCAATACTTTAGATTATGATGAAAATCCTTGCTCTTCGATTAGTGATATTATTATAATATTGAAATTACTAATGTTTCACAAGAAGTGAAAAATATTTGTGTATAGAAGTAGGTATTGCAAGAGTATATGCACAAAGCCGAGAAAAGGAATTAAGAAGAATCTGAGAAGGCCACACATACCATAATTAATCTGAAACTCCAAGTCGAATAAGCAACCAGAATCAAAGAAGCCATATCCAAATCTTTGAAAGAAAAACTTGAGAAGTCATCCACATAAATTGAAAAGCAATCAGAATAAATTTTCAAGCTTAGAAGACTGCTAAAAGATAAAGAAAAACAGTTAATCTACAAGCTACAAGACAAAGACAGTGAGATAAGTGCCTACAAGACAAAAGAAATATTGAAAGAGAAGTTAAGAAGAAAACAAGAACTTGAAATCAAATCCTTGAAGTAAGAGTTACAGAAGGTATGTCTGACAAACTTTGAATTTGAAAAGGACCTCTCAAAACTCAAAAAGGAGAATCATGCACTCAAAGGTCAACTGCAACAATCCCATGAGGATGATCAGAATTCAAAAGGGCAGATGGAAGACAATATGCTTGATATGAACAAACATGTAGAAAAAATTAAAGAAAATAGAAGAAGATCTAATGAGACTACTCCAAGAAAAAATAGAAATATGTCAAAAGAAAGAATTGAATAACCTCTCTCTGAAGGAAGACTTGGAAGGAACAACTCCTCAGTTAAAGACAAATTCGAAGATCGATAATAACAGTGAAGACTCTATGGAAGATGAAGAAAATACTAACAGTTATACACGTATTCTTAAAATATTCCATGATCAACAAGAATCAAGAAAAGTTACAGCTCATAGATATCCTATGATGTTCAATAGATACTATTACAATTGCAATAACTATGGTCACAAATCCATCCACTGTAGAGATTATGAAAATATCACACCAAGAAGAAATCAAGATGGTTTTTCTGTTCAGTGTTACAATTGCTATCGTTATGATAATTTCGCAAAACATTGCATGATGCAAGGACCAGTTAAAGTTTGGAGAAGAAATCAAGTTCAATCGAATGATATGAACAATCACCAGCCTACTAAATTATGGAGAAAGAAGTTAGTATATTGCACCATTGATCAAAATAGAAATGATGAAAATCTTGGGAAAAATCAAATATTGTTTTGAAGACTATTGACGTGTGATATGAAGAATGTGTAAAAGTATATATGTACATGATTATCATATTTGAGTATCGTAGTTGGTTCCAGTAGTATTCGTGTGACATAATACAAGTCCACCAAAGTAGCATCAGTGATAAGAGAAGCAACATTTCCAAAAGAAGATCTTTCTTCCATTAATGCAAACATGAAGAAAAGTTGGAAAGGAATAGAAAGTTGATGACAGGGGGAGCATGGTCTAAGGGGGATAAATATGGTCAAATAATGTTCCCATTTCCATTGATGCCAAAAGGGGAGAGAAGTTGTGAATAATGGGAGATTGTTTTGAAGAATATTTATGGTGTTCCCATCAATGACAAAAGGGCAGATTGTTGATTAAGTTGTCATTGATGCCAATGTGTCTTGGTGCCCCTTGAGAAGCTCCTGAGGGTTAAGTAAGTGTTAGTGTCTAAAGATATCTTGTCCAAGCCCAAGTTTGAAGCCCTTGGAACCCTTGGGACAATGGCAATAGCCCTGAACAACTTGTAAAGTGTTTAAGTACCCCAAAGATGTTTTACGATTCTCCAATTGTTTCTTTAGTTACCCAGTAACACAACTTATGCCCCAGTACCACATCTTATGCCCCAGTACCCTACAAAAGTGTCCTTGGTGGGTTGAAGAAGTTGCAGGAGTCCAAATTACATTTTTCAATGGTCATTTGTGTTTATTGAGGTTGTGGTACCCCAAGAGAAGGTATAACAACCTCACAAGTGATGTCATGATGAATCTTGACCCTTGGACGTCTCCTGGTGTGGTTGAGGTGGTTGAAGAAGCCTATGAAGCCCCTTGTTGATGAAGAAGCCCTGAAGGATCCCTTGGACCCAAATTTGATGGATTAATGGTCCTTTCCCCTTAAAGGTGATGATGTGGTTATTAATGAATTGGAACCCTTGATGAAGATCATGATGCCCTCATCACTTGTGATGGAGTCCTATGTGATGGGCTTGAAGTCCATGGAAAGTATCTTATTTAAATACTATATGGTATCTTTGTAAGAGTCCTTAAAACCCTTGCATGTGGTACCTTATGCCTTGAGCCATGGTGATGCATGCTCATATTTGTGGTTATATGGATATTGGGATGTAGAAGGAGGTAGACCCCACATACGTTCCTTGATATGTTGAAGAATACGTTTAAGAAGACTTTGAAACTCTTGTAGTTGGTGGTATGGTCTTTGGCACTCTCATGTGTGATGTATTTGATGTCTTGGACATATTGAATAATTTAGGGCTATTATTTGAAGAATTTTCAAATAAGTCCTTCATAAGGAGATAGTCCTCTTTAATCCATTTCTGTTGATATGTGTAGCATCTTCTAACTCCTTACAATTTAAGACATGAATTTTTGAAGCTGGTGTACCCCACCTTTTTTATGAGCCGACCAAACAAAAGAGAATTTAATTATTTGTATTTTTGAATTGCATGGAGGCCCAATTTGAGGGAATAAATTTCCTCCAAGACTTATATAAATAGAATATCAAACATTTCATTTTCTCATCAATTGAAATTTCGCAACTCTTGGAGAAAAGTGCGAAATTTTGTGGATGAGAAATGTTTGGGCATCTTCACTAAAATTGACATAAATTTCTCATACGGAATCGGAATTATAAAATTATTGGCGCATTGGAAATTTTGTTATGAGGGTTGTGTAATGACATGATCTAGACTTTCTTTTAGTTTGTCTATTGTTTCTTCATCTTATTATCTTCAAAAATGTATGGCTCATGATTCTGGTTTTCTCTTGTGATGACACGTGTCTCTTATGGATAGAGTTCATCTTTGATCTTAGTATGTGAGCCTATATATTGGTATATATATATTTGAATTCATTGATTATTTTATGGAGGATATGGTGATTGTTATCTTGGAATATATATTGATATAGCTCTTGATGATTAGCTTGGATACTGTTAGCATAGATTTTGGTGTTTATCTTGACTATTGTATAGTGTAGTATTGAATGAGAGGTTGACATGTAAGTAGTAGATCTTGTGAGTGATTTATTTGATCAACCTAAGTGCTTTATTTGAAAAATAGTTTGACAAGTGTGATTATTGTGTCTTTGACCTAAATGGAGCTAGATTGTTATTGATTGTTAATGACAACATTTGACAGTGTTGTAAGTGACTATTTGCTTGATTTGTTGAATTGATTTGAGTGGAGTGAAAAAACATTTTGTTTCTAAGAGTTTATGAGATTGGTTGAGTTTGACATAGTTGGTTAAGTATTATATTCTTGGATGAGGTTAGTTGGTTGAGGTATATTATGTTTAACTATCAAGTATTCCTTGACTGTGATTGAGGTTGGTCGTGGTCTCATTGAATTGAGTGTAATTGGACAGAGTTTGGTTGACCGTATGTGAAGTCTCTTGGTTACTGAAATGTGTCTCTTAATTATATAGGCCAATTAAGTAGGGTTGGTTGACTATTAGAGCACTTGATTAGATTAACACACATATATGATTGATTTGGCACAAGTTTCCTTATGTGTAGTTGGTTTGACTCAGATTGGTGGAGTTGTATGAATAGTTGGTTTGACCCATGTGGACAGAGTTTGGTATGAAGTTGGTTAGACTCATATTTACTGAGTCATATGACGTGAGAAACATATTTATTGGTACAACTTGATTGGACAGGTTGATTTTACAGGTTGATGAGCAGTGTGATACAATGGACAGTGAACAGTTGATGAGCAATGGTTAGTATTGGTAATGGTTGTGCATTGTGGTATAGATTATGCAGTGTAGTATAGGTGTTGATTATCAGGTCTGGAGCATCAGTACGGTTCTATTTCAACAATTTTTATCTTCATTTCAGGGTGGAAGGAAGGAGCAAGGAAACGGGGTTGTAGCATCCTTCCGGTTGTAGCAGTAGAACTAGGGAGTTGTATCTTCCTTCAGGTTGTAGCCTGTAAACTAGGGGTTTGTATCCTCCTTCCAGTTGTAGCTGGAGAACTGAATTCATTGTAATAAGGGGGTTTTTTCCTCCTTCCAATTATTTTTGTAAAACTATTATAAAGGATTACATGATATTTCCCCCAGGACTTGGGTTTCCACTTAAAATATGGTGTTCTGTGTTTCATGCTATGCTTCTGATGTGATGAAGAGATGACAATGATAATAATGTTGATGATGATATAATGATAATTTGATAATGAATAATATTGAATAAGTTGTTGATTGTTAATAAAAGTGAAAAAGTAATAGAATTTGAGCACATTGATTCACCCCCCCTCTTAGTGTAAATGGTGTGTCCAACACCACCCCCCTTAGCTTCATTAGGAGTTTTTCCTAAATAGAGGATTCAAGATCAAGTGACAATACTTGACTTGATACTTTCCACCAAGGAAACACCTAGCATATTGAATAATTTTGTTGGGCTTAACCCCCAGGTGTGTGAAAGGTGGCAAGACCTTCTAAACTGTTTTCTCTATGTTTCTCAACTATACTCTCATCCCTTTCTACTTTTTTGAAGGCCTTATTGATTTGATACCAAGAGTATCTATTGCTCATGAATACCCTTTGAATATGTTCCTTTTCTTTTTCAATATGATCCCTATCACATATCTTCATGGATCTAGTGATTAAGGCATTAAGGACAGCCATCTTTTCACTTGGGTGATGGTGTGATCTAGAAGCCATAACATTTTCACATTCAGACACTCCCTGGGAATTAACATAAGTGTTAGGCTCACCTATTTCAATAAATCATGCCATTAGTGCAACACTACCATGCTATTCTTGACCGTGGGTCTACCAACCAATACTAACAACTCCAACATAAAGTCCAACAACTTCAATTGTTTTAGCATCCCACCAAGGTAGACAATTTAGTGGTGCTTCAAGTTAGTCATTGTTAGTAAGTTAAGAAGCTGTATTGGAATTCTCAGTCGATGTAGACCAACTACCACTCAAATTAAGAGTGAAATTCGATTAATTGGATGAAAATTCAAAGAAGAGTACAATCGATCTAGATTCTTTAGAAATATTAAAAGAATCACCATGCAATAGACTAGACAAGGAGTTCAATAACTTAGTACCTGGAATATTTTCATCAAATAATCTCACATTTTTTTCAAAATGATCTATTATTTGAGAAATCCAAACATTCGATACGATTTTGATTCATCAAAATATCCCATCAAGATGCAAGCATGACAATCTGCATCCAATTTCTTCTTGTAGTTATAATTAATATGTGTCCAAGCAACACATCGAAAGGTTTTGAGGTGTCCAGTAGAGGGTTTTTATTTCTCTCCACTTCTCAATTGGAGTCTTGTCACTACCAACTCTAATCGAAACAAGGTTTAGGATATAGTTTGAACAAAACAAAAATTCTACCCAACATTTAATTAGAAGGTATTTGGTTTGTAGTAGGGATTGTACCAATTATACAAAAGTCCTATTCTTTTTCTCTACGACTCCATTATGTTGAGGGGTGTGAGGGACATATATATAATGTACCCATTTTTTTACATACTCATGGTCACACCTAATCCACTCAATTCCATGGGTCATAGTGGAGAAAAATTAAATAAATTAATAAGGAGTTACATTATTGGCCAAAGTTAGCTTAGGTAATTAATTTGTTGCATTAAATTAGAAGTGGTGAAGATCATAGTTTGATTAATTAATTATTATTAATTTTTTTGAGTTGTAAATGCATAAAAGGGACCATGAGGGTTCATAGGGAAATAAGGATTTGAGTTGTCACATATAATAGGAAACTGGAAGAAAGAAACACAATGAAGGGTGTCAACAAAAAGAATGAAACAGGAGAAAAGAAGGAAAATCAGAAAGTAGTGAAACGTAGGCAAGTGCATAAAGTAGGCCATTGCACAAAGCAGGAAAGTGCAGAAAAGCAGTCAGTTGTGAAAAGCGGGAAACATCAGTAAATCAATGGAGGGTGCAATTTCCAAAAAGGAAGAAAATATAGATAGTCAGGAAAGGAAGGACAGAAAAAAGGAAAGAAGGACTTTCCTATATAGTTCATGAGGGCGCATTGGACAATATGCTTTGCACAAGAAGTCATCCAGTCTATAAATACAAGTAATTTCTCCCTACTCACATATTTTTGTAGTCTATGTTTGTGAATGAGAAATCTTTGAGCTTCTCTAGGCTTTGGAAATGTGCCCTTATCCAATTGTGAATATGTGTCCCATAGTAATTATTCCAATTTTCTTATATGATTCAAGTGTAGCCTATCCAGGCATGGAAATATGAGTTGTGGGTCCGATACATCTCTTTTTATGAAGGATTCGAGCCTCTAAAATTTATGCAAAGAATTATATAGTTTGATGTGGAGTCGTAAGGAGTTTCAGCTAGGAGGAGAGCAGTAGGATGGTTGCACCCCCCTATTAGATATATCAATTTATTTAGTGCTTCACATGAGATATATAATTATGATAATTCACCTTTGGTTCTAATCCATTATTCCTATATCTTCTTACATTCTCTCACTCAAGGATTTTGTTCCTATGTTGTAAGAATCCCGGAGTTGAGCTCTCTTTGTAAGTTTTGGGATCATAAACACTTTTAATGATGATATAAATATAATAAGGATATTGATTCAAATTTTTATAATGTGTTTAATATTTGATATATGACTGATCATGATTTCATGAACCTTTGATGATGTTTGAATGTCTCTATTTCCAAAGCTTGCTCTTTATACATTGAAAATTAACTAGTTTAGTTGTATCTAATACTAGAAGACATCTGTGAGACCAAATTCAAGTTTGTTAGTTATTTCAGGCCTTTAACAACTTTGCGAATACATTCCAATACTTACCACCAAAATTTGTGACCCTTAGCCACTATTAGGGAATCCCTGGATTGCAACTAGTTGTCTAGTCCTGGTTGACATTATTGATTGTGAGACCTAAAATTATTACCAAATAATTCCTAAGCCTAGACATATGAACCAAATATCATATATGACAATAAATTGAAGTTATAAAATCCTTCCCAAGTTGAAACCCATCATCCTTGGTTCTCAAGAAGTGTTAAGCAGAATATGTAGTTTACATATGTTGGGGTTCCCAAGAGCCTTGGAGTAGAATTCAACCTTGCTGATGTTAGAAACATAAATGGCCCCAGTCCATTGTGTAAAATATCCTTAAGCTAGACCAAACCTCAAATCCTTCGATCCTTTTATCTTCCTTGTTTTGTCTAGGTCTTTGGAAAGGAGAGTTAATGTCCAATCAAATCTGATTAGTACATTACAATATATTTTCAAAGAAATGCCATTTTTCAAGAGTTATTCAAGTTGTCAAATCACATATTCACCACCATTGTCTAATATCAAGCATTTGATAAGTCGACCACATTAATTTTCAGCCAATGCCATAAATTCCTTAAATATTTCAAAGACATGACTATTATTCTTGAAGAAATATACCCAAGCAAATCCAAAGAAACCATCAATGTAGGTTAGCATATAATTCAAACCCACTAATGAAGGTTTGTTTATGCAGTAAAAATCACTGTGAATGAGTTCCATTCAATCTTGTGCTTGTCAAGTTTTCTTAAAATCAAAGAGTGCTCAGTGATGCTTTCCAAGCACACATCCTCTACAAATTCCATCAGGTGGAACAATTTTTGGATATTAGTAACCATATTCTTAGTTACCATCATCTTCAAACTTTGAAAGTTCAGATGTCCATGTTGTTCAATATAAATTCGAATCGTATCAGTAGTCTGATCAATGAGTGCATTCGGTCAAAAATCATTAACCTTGTCATACAATGACTTCATCTTACTCCGAATTGCATGAGGGTAGTCAATCTTTTTTGTATGAAAGTGAATATCCCTTGAAATGTAGTTCATAATCACCCCAATTTCTTCATTCTTAATTCTATCGATGAAAAAATTAGTCTAGTCATCTATCGTATCTAGAATAGTGATATTAATATATTTCCATAGTCCCTTTCCCTTCAACAAAGTTTCCATATTTGGTTCCCACAATACATAGTTATTCCCATCCAGAATAACAAATCTCATATTAGAAGTCAATATTATGATAAAAACATATTTGATCCAAGTTCAAAGAAGGAAGGTATTAGTCAACAAATCTTTAGGCTAGATTCGATCAACTCTAGATCTGACTTGGTACGATTCACAGACAATAGGATAAGTAAAAACAATAGCTCTAATACCATGTTGGGGACCTCCCTTTGAAAAATATAACATACAATAAAATAATAGAAGGGATAAGTATTTCAAAAAGAGAAGTGGTGTCTACAGACACCATTTACAACACTTAAGAAGAATGCATTATGATTAGAACATCACAATGCACTCTTCAACATCAATTTAACTCTTTATCAATACAATCCATAGGGTCATTCTTTTATGGTATCCATATAAACAAACTCTCTTGAAGTGAGGATGATCTATTCCACAAATAAGGGCCATTGGTTCTAACTATCTATAGGAAATACACAACATCCCTTTGATTAGTCAATTACTTTTTTTAGCCAATCGCTTCCTCGTCAACCATTTTTTCTACCGCTCATCCAACCTTTTAGTCAAGCCTCTAGTCGATTGATCTACTCATTGACCGTTGTCTTTTAACGAACAATATCCAAGATATCTAGAGGTGGGATGACCCTCCGTAATCTTTGGTTCCAACACAGAACTAGTTGGTAGGACTTTTTCATTTAGAATTTGTGACCCGAGGTCGCACCTCTTGCCAAGAAACCCACAACCTAGTCCAAATTTTTTGGTTATCCTTCATTATTTTTTATTTCGCCAAGACAAATAGTGGTTAAAGGTGGACAAATATAGTTAAAAAGGTTTAAATTTGTTGGAGACATTTACCCATCATGCACACTTAATTTGGTCAATTTGGCCTTGTTAAACCACTATCCTAAGTTTTATTGACTTAATCGGCATCAGATGAGCACACTATGACATCAGCATGAGCACACCCACGCCTACCTTCAATCAAGGAGGCCAACTAATCCTTCTCCTTCATTCGGGGAGGCTAATTGGGCTTCCTCCTTCAAACAAGGAGCACTCTGGGGGTGATCTGAGTGTCATAAATGCACATAATTGCTAACTGATGGTTACAATAAATTAAGTTAAGTGGTGAAGGCGCCTCCACTCATTATATTGATTATTTTTATTAATATTTATGAACTGGAGTTAACTAAGGTGCCTCCAACCACCTCTGATGACCAGTTTGACTTCAGTTAACCTCATCGAGGTTCATTGGAGTTAATGATGCACTACCACTTGTTGGTTGGCATGCAGTGACATGTGTTTGAGTTACTTTCAGTTAGACTCAGTCATCCATTGCACTTTGACTTCAGTTAGGTCTCAGTTGAGTCAATTAGGCCTTGATCAGTTGGTTAAACAAGTTTGTTTACTGTGGCTTACAGTCAGTTAAGCTACACCCATTCATTCAATTCGAATGACCTCCTTAGGAATTCAAATTTTCTTGGCATTCATCCATCTTGCATGATTATTTTATTGTATTATTCATTCTTTATTGATTATATAGAGCTACTACTTCCATTGCAGCACCATTATGCCAATTCTATGCTTAATTGTCTGAAATCTTTGTGAGACTGTGTTTTTAGTCCCTACATCACTGTGACAGATTAATATGGTATCAGATCTCATGGCAGGATGAAGCTCAGATCTCTCAAAAACAAGGTTTTTGACAGATATTGGATGAAAAATTGAGCAAAGCTCAAAAATTCCAGCACTGCACTAGAAGCAAAGGCTTACCACTTAATACCCCAAGTTAGGAAATTGTTGATCAAGCTTGCTTGATCAACTATGCTGGGTGTGATGAAATCCCAAACTGTGTAGGCTGTTTGACCTTATAGTGCCTCTTTTGTTGTGATTTGCAGGTTTTAATAGGTGAAAAGCATTCGCTCTAGCAGTTTGAGATGGATTCCTCCGTAGGACTCTTGACTCTGTTCAATTTCCATTTATGGAAAGGAGATATGGAGATCCATCTACAAGCCAGAGGATTCTATTGGGTCACTATGGATATTGGAGAAGAGCCTACTTCTGTGATAGACAAAGCTAGATTCTTGGACAAGAAAGTTGAAGCCTTCAGATTCTTGCGCCTCTCTGTTTCTCAGGATCTTCTTTTCCATCTCTTGGGATTGAATACTCCAAAGGAAATTTGGGACAAATTGGAAACCCTGTATGGAAAAAATGATGATTTGAGAGTATACCAGCTTGAAAATGAGTTGATGTCTCTGCAACCTTCCAATTTCAAGACCTTGAATGATTTTTCCAGAAGGTTCAACCACATTGTCTTACTATTGAAGCAGTGTAAGGTGGAGAAGGAGGATGATTGGCTCATCCTCTGCATTCTCTCCAAACTTGGAGTTGATTATTTGGTGTTTGTCTCAACATTCCATGCGGGGAAGCTCAGAACCCCTGGATGGAATATGCCTTCTCTCAATGCCTTCATTGAGTCCCTAACAAGTGAACCTGATAAGCTTGTCTAGATGGGGATCATCAAATCCTCCCGTGATCTATCCCTCCATGTCTTGGGGCCCAAATATCTAAAGAGTAAAGGAAAGCACTAGAAGAAGCCAAAAACCAAATTCAAATCTCCTAAGCCTAAATTTGAAAACCAGTAGCATGAAGAGCCTTCTGGCTTAAAGAAGAACAAAAGCAAAGGGCATCATGGAAAGGAAAAAGTCAAGTGTTCATACCGTGAGAAGGGCTTCCACCCTAAACATGCCTGCATGAAAAATAAACTTGATGAAGCTACTTCTATTCTTGAGAAAAATCACATCAATCTTCTGGAAATATTTTGGCAGAGAGATTAGCAAGATCGGGAACCACAGCATGAAAGAGGTCATGTTGTCATGGGAAGCACTTCGAAGTCCAAATCTCTCTTGATAGATTCTGTAGCTTCAAATCACATGATGGATGAAAGAGACTCTTTCTCATATTTGGATACCGGTAAATCCATTCCCATCCACATGGGAAATGACTCCACAATCATATTCGAAGGACAAGGTACTGCAGATCTTGAGCATGGTTATTTTTCCAATGTTCTCTATGTACCATTTCTTGCATAAAACCTCCTAACTGTTTATCAAATGACACATATGGGAGTTCCCAAGAGTGTCTCCTTTAGCACAGATGATGTAAAGATCATAGAACTTGCATTCGGAAAACTTATAGAAAAAGGCCTTGCAAACCATCGTGCAAAATCCTACGAGTTCTCCCATTTTGTGGCGGATGCAAAGCCCACCGCATTGCTGAATCATGGAAATGAGGTTAGTAGACTGTGGCATGAGAGGTTCAGACACCTGAACTTCAAATACTTGCATCAATTACAAAACAATTCTATGGTTGAAGGCCTCCCGGTCATCAAAGCTACCACTGGAATTTGCAAGGGCTGTGTTGTTGGAAAGCACCATGAGCATAAGTTCGATCGGGGGAAGGCAAGCCGAGCATCATGCATATTGGGACTGATACATTCTGATATCAGTGGTCCCATGCCTATCACATCCATGAATGGATCAAGGTACGTTCTGACTTTCATTGATGACTTTTCTAGATACACATGGGTTTTTTTATCAAAAAGAAGTGGGAAGTCTTGGAAAAATTCACTGAATTGAAGGCCTTGATTGAGAATGCATCTGGAAAAAAGATCAATATTTTCAGATCTGATAATTGCAGGGAGTATGTCAGTAATGAGTTACTACATATATGTTCCCAAAGTGGTATTCATATCCAACATTCAGTACCCTACACTCCCCAGTAGAACGCTGTAGCGGAGAGGAAGAATCGGTCTCTCAAGGAGATGACCACTTGTATGTTGGAATCAAAGAAGTTGGCTGCAAATTTGTTGGCTGAAGCCATGCATGCTGCAGCATACATTTAGAATAGAGTGCCACACTCATCCATGAAAGGGAAGACCCATTTCAAAGCATATTTCAGACACAAGCCGGATGTGTCGAATCTGAGGGTGTTTGGGTCCACTGCATGGGCCTGAATTCCGCTTGATAAAAGGAGGGGTTTGCAACCGAAAAACATCGAATGTATGTTTATTGGATATCCTGATGAATCTAAAGGTTTCAAGCTACTAGATATCAAAACAAAATAGATCATCATTGAAAGGAGTGTCATGTTCGATGAGCCTCTTCAAGAGGTAGAACTAGTGAAGGAGAAAACTGCTGAATTTCCTTCCTATTCTACTGAATATTTGGATGATGTAATTGGGGGTGATGAAATTTATTTGGATCTTCTGATTTCTGATATTAGTGAATAGAAAACATCAAATGATGAATCAGAACCTGAAGTACAAAATAATCTCCCAACTTGGGCCCAACAGACACTCTCCTCCGCAAGTGATAACATTGGAAATCCTGATGATCCAAGGAGAACCCAGTTTGATTTCCAAAGAGCAGGTATTGCGCTCTCTTGTCCTAATTATTTTCTGTACAAATATTTTTATTTAATGATAATTTAAGACCCTAAGAATTACTACCATGCTCAGAAGGATCCGAGATTGTAAGTTGCCATGGATGAAAAAATGAATTCTCTTCAGAAAAACACTACTTGGGAGCTAGTTTCTCTTCCTCCGTGGAGGAAATTGGTTCAATGCAAGTGGGTGTTTCAGACTAAGGTTGCTGCTGATGGAAGCACCTGAAAACATAAGGCAAGTCTGGTAGAAAATTTTTTCTCCCAAGTCCAAGGTGTGGACTACCATGAGACTTTTGCACAAGTTGCAAAAATGGACTCCATTCGCCTAGTTTTGGCAATTTCTGCATCTAAGCACTGGGAAGTGCATCATATAGATGTTAAGTTTGCCTTTCTGCATGGAGATCTTAATGAGGAGATATACACGAATAATTATAAGGGCTACATTTCTGATCCATCTTTGGTTTTCAAATTAAAGAAGTCACTATACGGGTTAAAACAGGCCCCAAGAGAGTGGTATTCCAAGATGGATGCATTCCTTCTCTCGCAAAACTTCCAAAGGTGTAAATCAGATCCGAATGTGTATATACAGCAGTATGATGGCCATTTGATTATCATTGTTTTATATGTTGATGACGTACTGATTACAGGTAGCACAGTTACTTCTATTTTAGTCATCAAAACTGCTCTCCACAATGCATTTGAAATGAGCGATTTGGGGCTCTTGAAGCAATTTCTGGGGCTCGAAATTGAGAAAAATTTTGATGGGATATTGGTCACTTAGTACAAATAGATATCAAAACTGTTAGTCAAGTTTAACATGGTTGAATTTAAGGCTTATCCACTCCCCTTCCTTTCATGGATCATCCTTGAAGAAGGAAAAAGCACACCTCCCATGGACTGCACTATTTATCGACAGCTGATAGGTAGCTTGCTCTACTTGACTCATTCTCGGCCTGATATCTGTTATGCCATGAATACTGTGTAAAGATACATGTAGTAGCCTCATGATCTTCATTGGAAGGAAGCCAACAGGATCCTCCAGTATATTCAGGGAACTAGAGCTAGAGCTGGTTGGTTACATAGATTCCGGATATGTCTTCATGTTTGGTGGTGGCCCCATTTTCTGGTCTAGCAAAAAGCAGGCCACCATAGGATTGTCTTTAGTAGAGGCCGAGTACCGAGGAGCGGTGGATGCTTGCATCCAAGTTATTTGATTGTAAGGAATTCTTTTAGGGTTTGATCTTGGTAGTACTTTGTCCATTGTCCTCTTTTGTGACAATCAACGTGCTATTAAGATATCCATAGATCTAGTTACTAGGCAGAGGAACAAGCATGTAGAGATACACATGCACTATATCAGGGAATTAGTGCATGACAGGACCATCATTTTGCAATACTGCCCTACTGATGAGCAGATTGCAGACATCTTCACCAAGAGCTTTTCAGAAAAGAAGTTCACTTACCTCCGTTCACTGTTGGGGGTGAGTTCATCAGGGTGATCAGACTACTTTCAGTGTTCAGCTTGAGGGGGGGTTTTTCCCATTGGGTTTTCCCTCTTTTCCTCACTTATATTTATTTTTGAGCATTGTTTGAGTTACATTAATGTACAGGGTTACCTATGGCCTTTTTTGCTGGGGCCCTAGCATTTCATGCACTTTATGTTTATACTTCTCTTGAGTATATCTTAAGGGGGGGTGTTGGAGACATTCACCCACCATGCACACTTAATTTGGTCAATTTAGCCTTGTTAAACCACTATCCTAAGTTTTATTGACTTAATCAGAATCATATGAGCACACTATGACATCAGCATGAGCACACCCACGCCTTCCTTCAGTCAAGGAGGCCAACTAAGCCTTCTCCTTCATTTGGGGAGGCTAACTGGTCTTCCTCCTTCAAACAAGGAGCACTCTGGGGGTGATCTAAGTGTCATAAATGCACCTAATTGCTAACTGATGGTTATAGTCAGTTAAGCTAAGTGGTGAAGGTGCCTCCACTCATTATATTGATTATTTTTATTAATATTTATGAACTGGAGTTAACTAAGGCACCTCCAACCACCTCTGATGACTAGTTTGACTTCAGTTAACCTCATCAGGGTTCATTGGAGTTAATGATGCGCTACCACTTTTAGGTTGGCATGTAGTGACATGTTTCTGAGCTACTTTCAGTTAGACTCAGTCGTCCATTGCACCCCGAATTTAGTTAGGACACAATTGAGTTAATCAGGACTTGATCAGTTGGTTAACTAAGTGTGTTTAATGTGGCTTACAGTCAATTAAGCTACACCCATTCATTCAATTTGAATGACCTCCTTGGGAATTCGAATTGTCTTGGCATTTATGCATCTTGCATGATCATTGTATTGTATTATTCATTATTTATTGATTATATAGAGCTTCTACTTCCATTGCAGCACCATTATGCCAATTTTATGCTTAATTGTCTTAAATATTTGTGAGATTGTGTTTTTAGTCCCTAGATCACTCTAAAAATTTAATAAAATTAACTACTATTATGATCCTCCAAAACTATAACCTATTCACTAATTCATAAATGGAAAGGAGAGCATACAAGTTAGATATAAATATTATTTTTTACCACTATTTTTCCTATAAAAGTAGCCATCACAGTCATCAATTTAGATCATCCATCTCCATGTACTAAAAGAATCGTTATGCTACTAGAAGTTTTCTAGAAAGAATGAAAGAAGCAACCTCTTTCTTTCTACTTTCATCATCATGTGATCCTTCATTAATCACCTAGTTTGAGATTGGGATTGCAAATGATATACATGAACTGTCCCTTGTATTAGTTGTGGAGGATCTTCACCTTCTACAATCTATACCAATGCATGATTATACCATCCCATTCTTCATATAATAATAGAATCTCAATCTTTTACATGTTGCATGTTTCTTCTAATGGCTAGTTTTTAGATCTATCTTGAATTCATGTTTAAGATTTGATGTTTTTAGTTTAATTTAGTTTATATTAATTTCTTTTCAATCTAGTAAATTAATAATGATTACACAACTCGCTGGTAGATGTATTTTTCACTTCTGCCTGAAAAATCTTACACAACACTTTTAGAGTTAATACAAACAATGATTTTTCTTGTAAAAAAAGAGAGCTCCATTGTCAAGATATTATCGATCCCTAATGGAGGGTCCTCATTTTGGAAGGAAAATTTTTCCATGTATATGTTGGGTCCTAAAATACCCCTTTTTAACCACACCTATTATGCCCTTTTTTCCTCGTCTTACTCCATTCTATGCACCATTCAAATGTTTTCCTCTCATATCGAGCCTTGAATCTTTACATGCATGATTAATTATTATTTTATCTTATTAATGCCTATGATTGCTATGTTTAGAACTCTGTTTCTTGAATTATGCTAATACATCATGATTTCATAAAGATAGTCTAAGCTTTGAGAAGTACAGGTGTATCAGCCTGAGTGGTTTGAAGAGAAGATGAGCTTTCAATGCCAACTGTTACTTTCTAGTCGTAGCTCCACACGTTGGGCGCAAACAGAGGTGTCCATTCCACGCATAGATACGACAGTGCATCGCTGCTTAAGACCTAGCTGCAACAAATAGGGTATCTCTTGAATTGGTTCTATTTGTTCACTGATGGCTCAAGCAACATGATTTCCTATATTCTCTACTTTCATTCAATTCCACTCACAATTGTAACAGCTCGTTGTAACAAGGCATCCTGAAGATCATAGATCTTCATGGCTACCCGATATCAGTGGGTGAAGGTTATGACTTTTCATGTATAAATATTGGAAAACATTATGAGCCAAGGGTTGGTTGATATTGGATTATACTATGTACTCTGTGACAGAGAGTTGTACTTTGTAATTTGTCATTTTAATATAAGGAGCAAGATTCTTCTGATCTCTGCGTCTTAACCCGTGTTAGTCCCGACGTCTCTATTCGAAGGCTGGGCTCACCTTCCATAGAGATTGCTGAGTTAATTAGAGTTTTTTATTGTTTTGTTGTGTGGTATGGAAATTCAGTAATCGCATTCTTTACAGTTAGCTGCAATAGTAATGATTTATCATTGTAGTTCCTTTGATAGTAATGTTTGCATTTCCTTTAAGTTGTAACTGCGTGGCGTGACAATTGACTGTGTTGGTTAGTTTCCCATTATGCATGTGTGCCAATAATAGTTACATTCAAGCTCAACTCCAGTTCCCTTCAATCACTTGTCTTTCTAAGGTTTGTTAATTTAGTCAAATTATGGTTTAGAGTTTGTTTAGTTCAATTGTTGTTGTTCCCGATTCTAAGATTAGTAGAATTAAACTAGTCATGATGGATTTACATATAGTCTAATAATGCTAGGATTTAAATTTATGCAAAAGTAAGTCTAGTTATCTATTTATAGATTAGTTAATTTTTGGATTGATATTGCAGGAAGTAATTGCAATTCTGAATTTCTAGGTGGGTAAATTAGATTAGTTTATTTGTGAGAGGAGTTTCACTAAGCAAATAAGTAGTACAATTAATATTTTATTCATTTGATTAGCTACTGAGTGTTTATGCACAGACAGTGTGAATTATCTTTGAAATAAAAGACTTCCTTGGGTTGACAATTTATATTGAGCATTATGTATGCTAGTTGTATTAACTTGCATATAGAGTGACCAACGTTTTGGCGTCGTTGCCAGGGAAGGTAATTGATAGACATGGTAGTAGTTGCATTTACTCTTTTTTCCTTCAATAATGTTTAAGATTGCATGATTTATTTTGGGTTGCATGAATACGAGGACATTTCAACATGACATTCCTAGAACCCCCAAAACTCCCTAGAATACTAACTTTGCAGGTGGTCGAGGTAGTGGAGGAAGTCCAGCCTTGGGAAGGAGGATGTTCATTGGTGATCTGGTTTCCAGGGCCAATTCGTCTACTGGAGCTCACCATCAAGGACCACCATTTGTCAGAAGAAGCCTAGTTACTCCAAGGGTTGAAGTTTCAGCTTCTATAGTGGAGAGAATAGGAGTGACTGTGACACCATATGGTGTCCCCGCGGACAAAGATAGAGCTAGTGCAGTTGGAGTAGGTGAGCCAGAGGTGGTTTACCAGGTTGATGGGAAGTAGGTCACAAAGGAGGAATATTTACGAATCTAGAAGTAGTGGGAAAATCAGAGGAAGGAAAGGAAGAAAAGAATAGAGGAAAACATGAATAACAGACATGAACCTGAAGATCACAAAGAAGTAGTAGGGGATAACCATCACAATGATGGCGACCCTCCACATGAGGATACTGTTGCCACACTTTAGTTTCCCATCGGGTTGTCAATTGGTAAACCCCCATGAAGAATATCTCATCATCAGTATTACCACATTTTCATGGGAAGGATATAGAGGACCCATATGAGTTCGTCTTCTAATTTGTCATCCTTTGTCGCAGCTACGACTACACGTCCAATGAACAAAAGTTAAAAATTTTCCCTTCCACTTTGAAGGACAACACACTATGATGGTTTATGAGCCTAGGAGGTGACACTGTTACCACATGGGAGTTGATGAAACAAGTATTCCTTGGGAAGTAACATGAGTACTGTAATACTAAGGAAAAAACGAGAAGAACTGTTCAAAATGATACAGAAGGATGAAGAAAGTCTGGAATATTTCGTAGAGAGGATTCTATACAATGTACAGAGGGAAGGACTAACCGACATGGGGGAAGATGTGCTCAAGATAATCTTACATCTTGGTATTAGAGAGGATTGTCTGGACATGTTGAAATTGTTGGGGAAAGGGTATATCTCAAAAGAACCATTGGATAAGATCATTGACTTATGTTGAAGGTACTCCAGAGGATCCTCTAAGACCAGCAAATGGGACAAGGCACTAGAACAAGATGTCTTCAGTAGAGCACATAAGTCATCTAATGGAGGAGCCACTTGGGCAGAAATAGGAAACCTTCTCAAAAATTTCAAGACAGATATTATGAGTTCCATCTGCTTGAAAATGGATGTTCTAAGGGCCAAGCAGAGGCAAGAAGTAGAAGATCTGACACTCTACGTGTTCTGTCCCATATGCAGGAAGAAACATCCACTGAAGGAGTGCCCACTTGACAAAGTGGAAGTATGCCAACTTTGTGAGTTGAATCATGACACCAAGAAATGTCCTTCACTACCCCAAGTGAAGGCAGTCCTTCAAGCATCTACGCCTGATGTAGAACCAGCCTACTTCATTGCTCAGAAGAAGCCTTGACAGCCTTGAAACCAAGGTATGAATCTAGAACCATTTTTTTTGAATAATATGAATAACATGAATACACATTTCCCCTCAAATTATTCTAATAATCAATGGCATCCATCTCAACCTTTTGTGCAAAACTCTAACTGTTAGCCACCTTGCGAATAATAGACAAACCATCACACTTATTGGTCTCCTAGTTGGAGAAAATCCCATACAGGAAATCAGTTCCCTCATAACCAAATTCCTCACCAACAATTTCCCCATCAACAATTTCCTCATCATAAATATCCCCCTCAGCAATACCCTCTCCAATAGTACCAACAGTTGCAGCTGCAAATTTATAACAATGTTGCACCAATGCACATGCCAATATGGCCGCAGCTGCCCGCTCAACCTAATCCTAACCCAAAAAATAATAAAATAGTCCACCAGTTTGAGATTGCCCACATGCCTGCTTACTCCATTACCCCAGTTCCCTTCCATGATATATGGTTATGATCAAGGAGGGTTGTCGATCCCTTATCCATTGAATGTGTTCCATCTTCAGTGACTAAAGCGAGATTGAACCAACAATACCCATCAAATACAACAATCCCCTTGATTGTGGATATTGAATTTCCTACTGAGGCACCAGTTGAAACATGAAGAGAAACATTCATCGAAATAAAGCCTACACAACTAGTTACAGAACTGCCATACCCCGAACGACTGAGACTACAGAAAATAATGGAACAACCTCAGTTTAACCTCTTAGGAGAGTTAAAAAACTTATATGTCAAAATTCCACTGTGGCAGGCCCTCCATCATGTGCTTATCTACTCCAAGACAGTCCAGGATCTTTGTGTAAGAAAACCAGGTAGAAAACCAAGGGATCCTCCCACTGTCCATGTATTAGGAAATTTTTTTTAACCCTCTTGGCCAAATATGATGACCCTGGGAACCCTATTGTCATATTACAGATAAGGAACACTCAGATACTAAACGTATTCATGGATTTAGGTGCAGTTATTAACGTTATGACCATAGAAAATGTATGAAAATGTGGGCTCACCAACCTTCGGTTAACCCCTACTATTTTAGAATTTGTTGAAAGGTCCCCCATCAAACCCGAGGGAATTTTGTATGACCTAGTTGTCTCAGTAGATTCATGGGAATACCATGCATACTTCTTGGTTTTACAGCCAAATTCAAGGATAGTGGGACACCTGCTGATTCTGGGAAGACCTTGGTTAGCCACAACATATTCTTACATAAGCTGTCGGTCAGGGTCTATGACCATTTCGAATGGGACCGAGACAAAAAGTATTAGCTTAACCCTCAAACTTGTCCTAAATTAGAAGCTAAAACTCCATTATGGATGGAGCTATAGGAGGAAGACGGTGTTCAGCTGCTGTTAATGATAGGGAAAGCCTTAACCTTCAAAGATAAAACAGAGGATGATGTTATCAATAGTTTCATCAGTGAGCCTACATATGTCAATAAACATTTTTACCATATCCTAAATAGTACTCTCGATGAAGAAAAACACGAAAATATCATAGAGGAGACTTTAGTCAGTGACACCAACATAATTCCAGTACTCAAGAATTTGAAAAGCATTCCAGTTGAGATAGAGCGAGGTAAAACACTGAATATCAATCCAAATCTCATTCTTGATGAACTGGAATGCCTGGTCATACTCCTGAATTAGCACAAGGGAGCATTTGCTTGGGAGTACATAGATATGAAGGGTGTCACTTATAATTTGTGCACCCACTACATTTACATTAAAAGTGACTCCTAACTTGTGTTCCAACCACAACAAAAGATGAACCCTAACCTTAGAGACATAGTGGAAGACGAAATTCAAAAGCTTTTGGAAACAGGGTTTATATACCCGATCTTATACATTAATCGGGTTTCTCCACTCATGATAGTACCAAAAAATAATGGGAAATGGACAGTCTGTGTGGATTATAGGGAATTAAACAAAGCAACACAGAAAGACCATTTTCCCTTACCCTTCATCGATCAAGTACTTGATACCTTCTCTGTGAAGAATTTTTTTCCTTCCTAGATGGGTTTAGTGGGTACAAACCAATCTAGATCTCTCTCGAATACCAAGATAAGACCACTTTCACCTGTCCCTGGGGTACCTTTGCATACAGGGTACTTCCCTTCGGTTTGTGCAGTGCACTTGCCACCTTTGAGAGAGTTGTGATTGACATATTTTTGGAGATGGTTAATGACAGTATAATGATTTTCATGAATGAATGTACCCTGTATGGCAGTGACTTTGAGGAGGAACTAGAAAAATTTGAAAAGGTTTTAACACGCTGTGAGCAAACCCAACTATCTTTGAGCACTGAAAAATGCCATATGATGATGAGCAAGGGTGCGGTTCTTGGGCACTTTATCTTTTCTGATGGTATCTAGGTAGATCCATCCAAAATTAGGGTAATTGAAAATATACCCACTCCTGGAACACAGAAAGAGGTACGTAGCTTCTTAGGGCATGCTGGTTATTACAGAAGATTCATAGAAACTTTTTCCAAACTAGCTTCTCCTTTATTTACTCTATTGATGAAGGATGTACAGTTCAATTGGAATGATGCATGCCAAACAACGTTCATTGAACTTAAGAAGAGGTTGTCTACAACTTCTATCTTAAGGGGGCACAATTGGGCTCTGCCTTTTAACATTTCATCTGATGCCTCTGACACTGCCATTGGAGCAGTGTTGGGACAACAAGATGGTCAAGCCCCATATGCTATTTACTATATCAGTAAAAACTTGGCCCCTACTAAAATCAATTACACTGTTACCGAAAATGAATATTTAGCCATTGTCTATTCCATCAAAAAATTTAGACACTACATCACTGGATACCCCACTTTTGTGCACACTGACTATTTAGCCATCAAATATTTAATGAACAAACCTGTTACAAGTGCTAGGATAACTAGATAGCTGTTACTATTCCAGGAGTTCGACATTACAATTATTGACAGACCTGGGAGGGAAAATGTTGTTGCTGGATTTTTATCTCATTTTACTAACACTAATGAAAGCATGCCAGTTGAAGATTCTTTTCCAGACAAACATTTGTTTGCATTATCATCTCATTCCCCTTGGTATGTCACACATGTTGCTAGCTATTTGGCTGCAAGCAAGCTTCCAACACATTTGTCAAAGAGAGAGAAAAGGGAGATCATCCAACAAAGTGCCAAGTACTACTGGATAGATGGTCATCTTTTCTACATAGGTCCTGATCTTGAAATCAGGAGATGTGTAAGAGAGGATGAAGTTTTCAGTATCTTGAAGGCTTGTCACGACGATCCCTGTGGGGGACACTTTGCTGGTAAACGAACAGGTCATAAGGCATTACGAATGGGCTATTATTGGCCAACAATTTTCAAGGATGCAAAGAAGTATGTACAGGCTTGTGATAGTTGTCAAAGGATTGGCCAACCTAACAGATTGGACAAGATGCCCCTTCAACCATAGCTGGTGGTTGAACCTTTCGACAGATGGGCCTTGGATTTTGTTGGTCCTATCAACCCTCCCTCGAAGCAGAAAGTTTACATCTTAGTTTGCACCGATTATATGGAAAAATGGGTGGAGGATGTGGCCTTGGTTAATGCCACTGACTAGGTTGTAATATATTTTCTATATGCATAAATATTCACTCGTTTTGGGGTACCCAAGGAGATAGTCATAGATGAAAAACCATAGTTTGTGTCCCACAAACTGTAAGCTCTATTACAAAAGTACCATATTCAAAACAGAATAACTTCACCTTATCATCCACAGAAAAATGGCCAAGTGGAAAGTACCAACAAAGTGATTGCAGCTATTCTCATAAAATAGTCAGAATCCATCGCAAAGACTGGGCTGACAGACTTCCAGAGGCACTCTGGGAATATCGCACTACTTGGCACAATACTATGGGATTCTCCCCTTATGACTTGGTGTATGGTAAGAATGTTGTCTTTCCCATTGAATTTGAAATCAGAACCTTAAAGAAAACTATGGAGGCGAAATTAGATTTAACATAAGCTTAGAGGAACATATTGAACCAGTTAAATGAACTCGACAAAAAATGCACAACTATTGTACACCAAACAAAATTAATTCAACAACAATGATATAAGTGGCATGATTGGTTCATAAAGAAGAAATTACTATGAAAATGAGACTAGGCATTGTTATATGATTCTAGGTTTAAGAGGGACTTCAAGGGTAAGCTTCAAACAAGATGGTTCAGTCCATACCAGATAGACATGGTATTTGACAATGGCACAGTCCTCCTGGTCACTATTGATAAAGATCGTACACCATTATTTTCTAATGGTCACAGGCTGCAACTGTATCATAGGCCAATCTTAAGGGATGCATTTATCTCAAATGTTGCAGTTGATCTAGGATATCAGTTAATGCAAGGGAAAGAATTTTTCTCTGTCCTTGACAATATTTAAAAGGAAACTGTGATTTCCACACAAGAATTTGTGTATAAATAAGTTGATGTTTTTTGTTTATTTTTATTCTATTTTCCTTTACGCTTGATTGGTTTTCTTTGAAGAATCTGTGCAAGAACTTACGTAAGGAGCGACGGTCATGACTGGGCCTGACGACCGCGAGGGCCCTAGCCTATTTTCCTGTTTTGGAAGAGCTCCTTGAAAAAAAAATGAATGATGAACAGTTCAATCACAGCTGCGACTCCGTTAAACTTTTCCCATTTTCCCATTTTTCACAACTGCGACTCCATTAAACTTTTCCCATTTTCCTGTTTTTCACTTCTGCGACTTCATTAAACTTTGCCCATTTTCTTGTTTTTCATAGTTGTGACTTCGTTAAAGTTTTTCAATTTCTCTATTTTTCGTAGCTACGAATCCGTCAAATTTCACATATTTCCTTATTTTTCATGGCTGCAACTCCGCCAAATTCCACAAATTTTCCTATTTCTCGCAGCTGCAACTCCACCAAATTCCACAGATTTTCCTATTTCTCATGGCTGCGACTCCGCTAAATTCTGCAGATTTCTCTATTTTCCACAGCTGTGACTTCACCAATTCTCGCTGATTTCCCTATTTCTGCAGCTATGATTCTGCTAAACTTTGTCGATTTCCCTTATTTGTGCAGCTGTGACTTCTCCAGATTTATCTATAAAACAACTGCGACTCCTCTAGATTCAGCCACAAATTCTGCATCCGTGACTTTGTTGGGTTCCAACTCACTTCACAGCTCTAGTTATATTTCCATCATGAATGAAAAGATAGTTCTTAATTCACCGAGGGTGAGATCATAGCAGCACGCACGCAATTATGTTTTAATTTGATGACTACTAAACTATTATGGAAAGTCACAGTTCACCTTATATCGCGAATGTATGGATTTTGACCATCTACATGATTAGGTGTAAATTGGATTTGACGATATTAATCATGCTTTACCTTTTTGTACCCACCATTAGACCTGTACTCATTTAACTGTCAATCAACACATCTGAATGGGTACTTGAGCTTATCACTCGACTGCCACCTTTTCCCTAATCTGTGCCAAATATTGTCAATTATTCCCTACCCATAACTATAATAACTTTCCTAATTTATCCAACCTCAACCTTGGCTATTCGTTGCATGTTACTGTGTTGTAACTTCCATTTCTGGGCCTGTAATTTGTTGAGTTCATACTAGAATTCAGAAAGAGAGACAATATGGGTATCTCATCCCGACATGAACCTGTAGACATGGGGGCTCTGTGTACAAACACAGAAGTTTTTGTCATTTTCGAAGCAACTAGTTGGACTAAGTTCTTTTAATGCTTAAATGGTTTTCATCGAGAAAAAACTCTGTAGTTTTCTCTAAATTTGATAGAAACCCATTCAAAAGTCAGAGGCCTACGCAAAGAAGTTACTAAGGATATTTTGGCTGAGTTTACTGGTCTTCCTCAAGTGGGAAGAATATGGTTTGGAAGAAGAACCCACAATGCGACCATAATGCAGGATTTTCTGGTAGCTGGTGAACAGGTCTGTCAAGCAAAGCAAGGGATAGCACTACAATCATTGCCTCACCCTTGGAATGAAGTGGCGGTATTATTGAAGAAGTATATCACATGTGAAGTTAGGTATCTATTGGGACTTAGAAATTTCACTTTTTCATCCACTGTCTCTTCCGCTATTCCTCACATTTCATCATCCGATTTCCATACATATATGCGGGTTTCACCTTATTATTTCGACTTTATTTATTTTTAGTATTATAAGTGAATTTATGATTAAATATTAGAAACTTAACATGTTTTTCACTAATATCTGAAAGTATGGATGAGCTTTGTAATGTGTAGGAATATGTGAAGGATTAATTCAAAGAAAAGACTTCATGTATATCTCCTCCACCATTTCAAGGAGATAGTTATGCAAAGAATATTCCAAGGAGAATATCATGGAGATTTGGTTGAGAGACATGTGGAGGATTGGTGAGAGATATGTGGAGGATTTGAAGGGATCATATCTTGTAATAATAGGAAAGTAGTTGAGTGGTTGAGTGAATAGTGGATCTCTCATTTCCTTCATGTATAAAAGAGAGTGCTCTCTCTTCATTTCAATAATCTTAAATCCTAGATTATCTTAGAATATCTTAGATCTTAGATTATCTTAGAGAATAGTAGATTGTAGAAGTTAGTGTTGACTTTGTAATATGGAGAAGGGAATTCTTATATTTTGTTCATAATATTGGTTTTGATGCTTTCATGATTTGTCATTGATTCTTGTGATGTAAATTAAGATTGCTTGATTGTTAATGTGAGCTCACATGTGTTGTCTTGTTGCTCTTCATATGTTGTCTTTATTTTATGGAATTCACTTTTAGCCCTGTGTTTCATCTTCCAACATTAGATTAGCATTTGTGTGTTTCAGCTTAAGGGGGGTTAGATTAGATTAGTATTAGTTTCATGGGGAGTTAGATTAGCTTAATTTCTCTTCACTCCTGCATATACTTTGCATGTGCTGTGTAATCCTACGAACCTCGGATTGACAAATTAAATGGTTGGGAAATTACTACAACATAATTAAAACGACATTAATTCGGCCCAACAGTATCAGACTGTTTATTTTTTCGATTTCCCCCTACTATCTCATTTACACAACAAGGATTTACTCAACATTCCATTTTATTTGTTTAAAGACCTACATCACATAGCGGGGTTTGTAAGATTAGCACGACACCCATATTCATCTCTCACCCATCATGAACTAATTAAACTGCTTATTGTAAGGGCCTTAGCACAGCAGAACCAAACCTGGGAACAGTTCGCTGGTCAGCCTCATATAATTCAGGCACCTGCACTTTTGGGTGGTGTCCCAATAGAAGAGGAAGAAGAGGCACTTGCACAGTTGGGGGGAGTGTAAGTGTAACACCTTGATTTTGACCCTGTTGCATTTAAATAAATGATGTAAATAATCATGGTGTGGAGCTAGGAAAAATCCCCACCATCGATTTAGTATTTATGTTTCGGCATTTAAGGTTGGGATGATGGTATTTTTTTTATGCTAGCTGAACATTAAAAACTTGGACATTATGTTAAAATTGCAATTTTTATTAAAACCCATAGCCGACTATGTCAACGGAACTAAATGAGATGGGGGCATGATTTTTCCTAAGGATGAGGGAGTCGAGGATTGGAAGAGTGGGAAGAAATTTGAATTGGGCAGAGCACCAATTCTAGAAAAACGTTTTTAAATTTTCTTGGGAAAGAAAACACCGAAAACGACCACTTTTCCCTCATGCAGTAGCGTTTCACCTTCCCTCACGATTTGGATTGAACAAAACGTTTTTGGGAAACCCAATTGGGCATTCACGCAACAACAAGCAAGAAAAACCATTATGATTCTGAACCTGTCATTAATTTCTCCTATCCGGCGATCTGAATCCTTCACATTTTTTTTTTGTGTTATGAGTTTTCCCCTGTTCGACAATTTTGTTCTCTTTCACATTTTCTCTAGTCTACTAGTTGTTTTCCTGATCATGATTTCCTTGAATCCGATTTTGTGTCTTTGAATTGAAAGACCAAAATCATTTTCGTTTCTGTATTTTGCAGCAGTCGATCTGGCATCGGCAACGTTTAGAAATTCGTAAATTTATGTGTGTGTATGTAATCCCTAGCATCTACCATGTTTTGGTAAATCCCAGGACTGAGATTACTGTGTGTGCATCCACGTTTGGAATTTGAATTGATTGAAGGAATGCAAATAGGGTCTACACTTGCTTGATAAACCTAGTGTGTGAAAGAACCTCACAAACCAATCTAGAAGGCTGGTTTTATTCTTTGCATGCCCTGAATAGCATTGGAAGGGAAGGCATGGCCTGAGAGACTGTGTAGTAGAGAAGGGAATTCTTCCTTGTGTTGGGTGTGTAATTGTTTAGAAATACAGCTAGATTTAGTGTGGGTGTTCATAGCTCTGGGGTTGAGCTCACTAGCTTAGCAGTCAGTCTTTCCACCTCCTTGGCAGCCTTATAAACACAACTGGAAGGATGGAATGGCTGGTATCCTGATAAACCCATCTGTTGACTTGGATTTGTCTCATGTGAATTCGGCTAAGTGTAAACCACCACCTGTGTAAGTCTAATAAACCCAACCGTGTTGGCTTGATTGAATTTTATTGTATCCTTGGCTATGGGGAATGTTTGCTAATGTTCCTTATTCCTTGGGGAAAATCATGCCTAGCTCAGGGGTGGTAGTGTTGCTGAGAGATTAAAGAGCACATTGGCCTATGGTTGGGTGGAATGTTGCAGCGACATAGCTGGTTGTGGGACAAGCTTCTCCAAAG
Source organism: Pseudotsuga menziesii (assembly GCA_001517045.1). Taxonomy (NCBI): domain Eukaryota; kingdom Viridiplantae; phylum Streptophyta; class Pinopsida; order Pinales; family Pinaceae; genus Pseudotsuga; species Pseudotsuga menziesii. Next base: position 1,002,057 of record LPNX011064111.1, read on the forward strand.
ATAAGTATTATGGTTTATTTAAGTTCTGCAACTGTATTTGCTTATGAATTATTATGAAATTATCATTAACATGTTGAATTCATGAATATGTTGGATGAATGATTTTATTCCACTGTATATATCATGTACATCTTATTATGCATCTGTGTATTTATATGCTTTAAGTTCAATGCATTTTTTTATATATGTATTATGTTCACGGGGCCTAGATTTCTCGGGTTGATAGATGTTGTCACGTCCTCTCCATCGAGTAAGGGATAGGGACGTGACAGTAAGTAGAAGAGGAGGACTGGAGTCCCTCGAATTCAGTTGGGGGAGGGAGATGAGACATTGTGAGAACATAACCTAAATAATCAAGAGGAAGAATTGGGAGAGGATGCAACAACAATAAACCCTATGGGAGGAACATGTAATTTGGAAGCTTCAGTAGCAGAAGCTGAAACTGGAGCAGCATTGGATACTGCGACAGTGGAAGCTGAGGCTGTGGGGGCTATAATGATAGAAGGAGATGCAGATATCCTTACCATTGAATCCTCTCCTGAATGGGGGGGAACTTTAATCGAGGAAGAAATTTAGATGGAACAGACAAAGGGAGTTACGGAAGAGGGAGATATTCCTTCTACATTAGTTGCAAAGTTAGAAATCCTTGTACCATATAGGAAGAGAAGAAGATCAAAAGAAGAGGTACAGGTATCATGACTGATAAAGAGAAGAAGAACTAGATCCATCACAGCAACAGAAGCAGCATGGGCAAGAGGGGCAAACATTGAATTCCTATTTTGACACCTCGGTTAGAGGCTTCTCCACAAGAACCTGCTGCAGAAGAACCTCAAATCGAGGGAATTTTGTATGAAAATAGTCTGCTGAAATAAGAAGTGGAGGTACTTCATATGGAATTGGAAAACTAGAAGGAAGCATGCAAGAAGCAAGTGGAGAAAAGGCTGCACACATTGGTGGAAGCTGCAGACCAATTGGAAGGGTCACCTCTTGATGAGGAGGGTGATGAATTGGATAAAGTGGTATGCCCAAAATGTGGTGAAATTTTTGACCAATTAGGATATAAATCTATAGTGCAGCCATTTATGGCACAAAAACATGCACAAGCAACTGAAGAAGAAAAAGAGGCACCTGCGGTGGAGTTGAAGGGTGAAGATGAACCAGAGTTTGAGATGATCCCTGATTTAGAATTTGGGGAGTTTGATCAATTGCAATTCTAGGCAACAATGAATATTGAAGTCGCATAGGAGAAACCTCAAAATTTGAAAGAATTCAAAATACAGGATGTTTCCACACAAGAACCAACACCCTTAGAAACTCTTGTTGAGGCTGCCACTCAAACAAAAACGGTCAAGCCAGTGGTGGAAAAAATTCATGATTACAACCTGAAAGACCTTGAAGAAACTCTAGAATAGTCTCAAGACACAGAACTGATCCAGGAAGAAGTTCAACATGAAGAGTATGTTGTTACACAAGAACCAGGATCCCCAAAATTTCATTTTGAGAACATAGTACAGACTGAAGATGGTTGGGATGGGTTTCAAAAGAGGGATACTATTACACAAGAACCAGTACCCATGAAATTATTTGTTGATGTGGTCACAAAGATAGAGGTTGCTATAATATTGGTGACAGAAGAGGTAGTTACACAAGAAATGGTATTTTCAATCACCTTTGCTGAAGTTGATACATAAGTAAAGATCGCTGCAACATTAATGGAGAAGGATGATGTCACACAAGAACCAACATCTCCAGAATTGATTACTGAAGCAGCCATACAAGTGGAAATTACAAAAACAATGAGAAAGGATGAAGTTGGTACACTCCAGATTCAAGGAGAGAAGGTTGAAACATCAGGTGATAAGGTAGAAGTGGAAATTCCTTAGGAAATTGTTTCAGTTTCTGATGATGAAGAGGATGAGCTCTCATTGTTAAGGGTGGAAGTGAAGAAATGGAAAGATAGTTTGGATAGATGTCAGGAAGGAATGGTTCCTCTTTTTGAGAACATAAATACTATTAAGGAATTGAGGTAAAAATGGGTAGAGGAGTTAATGTCTGAAAAGCTCTGTTGGGAGGAGGTACAAAAAGAATTGAAGGAGTTGAAGAAATTCAAGTCCATGAAAAAGGAGAAAGATTAGTTATGTACCCTCTTCTAGGAATTGATGAGTTTCAGAGCTCCATCTCCCTCCTATCCGGTATTTTTGTATGAAGAATTAACTTTGTTTAAATTAAAAGCCTTAAAGGAAGGGAGACCCTTTAAATTGACACCCTCTACCCAATTTTTTGAAATTTTTTGGAAAGCAGCTTCATTGAGAAGAACTTGTTATGTGAATTTTATTTGCATGATATGGAATGTCCTTTGGACCTTCATTCTAACCCTGCTCCTTACTTAGGAGATGTCCAGTTAAGGCCCTTTTCCTCTTTTTTCAATAATCATGCATAGTGGGAGAGGGTCGCTTCAAACAACCTCTCAGAATGAGGCTAACTTGAATCTGTGAATTCGGAGTGAACCTCAATCTCGTCAGTTTCTTCTCACTTTTCAGGAAAAGAGTCTGGCATCTCCCATGAAAACCCAACAGCTGATTGAACTACAAGAAAGGGTCATCTCTACTTGTGTTGGACATATTTCTAGACAGCAACAGCTAGCCCTAGAAGGAAGTAAACATAGGTGGCATACTTCTTCTCCATCCCTAAATAAAATGAACCCTTATTGCTTTAAAAACTTTAAACAGATGCTCCATAGGGTCGAAGGATATGTGGGCTGTATAAAGAAGTGTGGAGTTCATTGGTTGGGACTTAACTTTAAATTTCCACTCATTTGGTGGCCAACAATGCCATACAGGGATGATTTTTCATTGACTAAGGCAGAGGAGAAGCGGTGTTGGAAATAATGGGTGGCTTGCAAGGGATATATGGATGAGAGTGAATCTCCTGAGTGCTCCAACAATTTTTCCTCTCTCCAAGAAAGAAGAACGATTACAGAATCAAACTCAGATTAGTGGAAGTTTTTGCATGAGGACATGCAACAGTATAGTTGGGGGGAGATGTTGGGTCTTGAAATGCCCCTTTTTACCACACCTATTATACCATTTTTGCCTTGTCTTACTCTAATCTATGCACCAGAAAGATCTTTTCCTCTCATATTGAGCCTTGAATCTTTACAGGTATGATTAATTATTGTTTTATCTTATTAATGCCTATGATTTCTATGTTCAGAACTCTGTTTCTTGAACTATGCTAATACATCATTATTTCATAAAGATAGTTCAAGCTTTGAGAAGTACAGGTGTAGCAGCCTGAGTGGTTTGAAGAGAAGATGAGCTTTCAATGCCCAGTTGTTACTTGTCAACCGCAGCTCCACACGCTGGAAACAAACAAAGGTCTTCATTCCATGCATAGATACAATAGTGCACCATTGCTTAAGTCCTAACTGCAACATATAGGGTATCTCTTGAATTGCTTCTGTTTATTTATTGATGGCTCAAGCAACATAATTTCATATATTCTCTACTTTCATTCAATTCCACTCATAGCTGTAACAACTCGTTGTAACAAGGCACCCTGAAGATCGTATATCTTCATGGATTCCCGATATCAGTGGGTGAAGGTTATGATTGTTCATGTATAAATATTGGAAAACATTCTAATCCAAGGGTTGGTTAATATTGGATTATACTGTGTAAGTTGTGACATAGCGTTGTACTCTGTAATTTGTCATTTTAATATAAGGAGAAAGATTTTTCTGATCTCTGTGTCTTAACCTGTGTTAGTTTTGGCATCTATGCTCGAAGGCTAGGCCCACCTTCCATAGAGATTTCAAAGTATATTATATTTTTTGATTGTTTTGTTGTGTGGTGTGGAAATTTCAGTAATCACATTCTTTACAGTTAGCTGCAATAGAGATGATTTATCATTGTAGTTCCTTTGATAGTAATGTTTGCATTTCCTTTAAGTTGTAACTGCGTGGTGTGACAGTATACTATGTAGGTTAGTTTCCCATTATGCATGTGTGCCAAGAACTGTTACAGTCATGCTCAACTCCAGTTCCCTTCAATTACTTGTCTTTCTCAGGTTTCCTAATTCAGTCAAATTATGGTTTAGAGTTTGTTTAGTTCAATTGTTTTTGTTCCCAATTCTTAGATTAGTTGAATTAAACTGGTCATGATGGATTTACATATAGTCTGATAATAATAGTATTTAAATTTCTGCAAAAGGAAGTCTAGTTATCTATTTCTAGATTAGTTAATAGCTGGATTGATATTGTAGCAAGTAATTGCATTTCTGAATTTCTAGGTGGGTAATTTAGATTAGTTTAGCTATGAGAGAAGTTTGACTGAGCAGATAAGTAGTATAGTTCATCTTTTATTCATTTGATTAGCTACTGAGTGTTTATGCACAAACAATGTGAATTGTCTTTGAAATAAAAGACTTCCCTGGGTTGACAATTAGTATTGAGTATTTTGTATGATAGTTTTATTAACTTGCATATAGAGTGACCAACAATATATATGTTCTCTGTCAAATAAATGATTGTACATGATCATATGCGAGGGGTTTTAATTAGGTTTGTGTTATCCTTAATAGATGCAATCAAGTATGATCATATCTGGGTTACTTTTGGTGAGATTGGTCATTTTGTAAGTGTTTCAAGGTTTGTTTGAGTAGTTTTGGGAGCTTACTTATGCTATCCTATTTCCTCTGATATGGGTCATCATTGTGTGTAGAAATATTGAAATTTTGTGAGGACCACAGATGGGAAATATGTTACCATTATGGTAAAATATTTAGATCTCATCATTTAAATCAAGCATAAACTTTGAGCCAAAGTGGGGACATCAATGGAATTTCAGTGCTAACTCTATTTGGGTAAGCATTTGGAGGATCTGCACACATTGTTTGACTATAACATTATTAAGGATTCTACCATTTGTTTGGTCTTGTGTTTATGTTGGGGGAAAGGGGGTTACATGGTTTGGGTTTACCTTCTTCATCCAATTCATTGTTTTACAAGGATGTATCTTGATCCAAGACTTCTTCAACAACACAAACTCCTTGTATGGCAAGCCTATACATTTTTAAGAAAATAGTTGAGGCCCTTAATGTTGGAGGTCAAGGATTGAAAGGAAAATTAACTATTTTCATCTCTTATATTAGAGGTAATTATATGTAGATTTATTCGATTTTTTCCATGATCAACAAATCTGCACCAATGTATATACTCTCATTAGACCAAAAAATTTGAGGGACTTTGTGCTCTAAAGGTATCTTTTTAGTTCAATTTTGTTCTCAGGGTTATTCAAAAATATATTTTAGGGACATCGTTTTTGGCCAATCATAGGGCTCTATACTATGTCGAAAGTTGACCCCCCTACTTATGGGTGGTATCCAAAATGTTGGTCTGGGCCAAACTCTTTCATATGAATCTCTTCTTTTTTCATCCTTTATTTTTTAAAGAAATTTCAAAATGTTCGTTTGGGAGACTATAGTTTTAATCTCATACTATTTGTTTTGATTTTATGTATACATCGACAGATTCATAAATTGATGCCATCAATAAATTTAGTTTTTACAACATGGATGAAACACCACCATGGGTCGCATTGTATGAAGATAAAATAAAGAAATGGGATAATGACAAGAAATAGATTAAATAGTTGAATAGTGAAAGCATTGCTTATTATGATCATTTAAAAGAAAATATTCCAAATATTTGTCTCAATAATTGGGTGGCTAAGCATATTAGAGAGAAATATGGAAAACTTGTTTATTATCCATATGATGAAGATGATACACTATATAGGGATAGAGTGTGACAACTATATAATATATCTACTAGATTTTTTTAATTTATAATGTCCATTCGAATTATAAAATCTATTATGTTTTTATTAATGCTCGTTTTTTGTGTACTAGAGGAATCAACAATGACACTAGTCTTGTACTTGTGTGACATGGGGTCAATTCTGATGGCTACCACTATAACCCCTTAGCGTGTCTAGCTAGGGGATCAACCTTCACGTGTGTTTCATCGAGACTCGAACCAACTACTTCCATAACAACATGTACGCCTTAATAGAATGTGTAGTTGCCAATCGAACTACATCCTTTTGACCCTTTATTAATTCTCATGTTATTAAACATATGGCACTGTCATTTGTTTAATTTTTTACAAGGGCATTTGTTTCCATTTATGTGGGAATATGGACATCATTTTTGCATTAAGGATGTCAATGTCAATGATAGGCATGTGACACTAGATTATGGATTGGAGGTTGATTTTTACCAATCTAATTGTGTTAGCGACTCTGATTGGAACCTAAATTATGTTATGTTGAAACTATACAATAAATCATGCAAGTGGACTTCTCATCTTTGAAATGTATTATTTTTAGGTGCAGGTGGTGGGATACCTTCGATTGTAGTAAAGGAATATTGTGATAATGGTTCAAGACCCATTATCATTGTAGACAAAACCAGTTTATCTACATATGAATAACATGTTTCAGAGTCGACGAGACTCTTACTGAGATAACAAATCACATGTTTTTGGTCATCATTGTCTTCTTGTACTAGCCATACCAATGGTAGAAGTAGATGCAACAATATATAGGAGATATTCCTTTGTATAATTAGGAGGATGCAAAATACGTGTGTGTGTGTTATAGCATGTTTGATATTATCAAGTGCACATTGAGCAAAGTCATCCAAAAAAGAGAAACTCTTTTTTTCAATTACAACACATAAAACCTTGTGTATTCTTTGCATAATTACATACAAAATGACACAAGAAGTTTTCCTTCCCTTGCAAACTTTGAAGTTCGGTGATTTTTGTTAGTCTAGGGAGGGCCAAACATTAGAGGAAATTTCAACTCAAAATGGGCCTTTTAACTTTTATTCAAATTCCATGTCATCATGTGTTAGCCAATGAAATTGCTTTAAATTTGAAATACCGTATAGGTCTTAAACACTTTTTTAATATAAATTTGGGGATATGTATCATAAAAAAAACTACTTTTTTTGTTTGTATTTTTTACATATCTCCCCATATTTTTACTCAAATTTCGACCGGGAGAGCTCGTTTGATGGGGAATTAAATTCTACATCCAACAAGTACCCACTCGGCATACTTTTGACGGACCCCGCTACCCCAAAAGCAATAAATACCTGAAAAAATGGAATGATGACATCATCATTCCATTTTTTCAGGTATTTCTTGCTTTTGGGGTAGCAGGGTCCGTCAAAAGTATGCCGAGTGGATACTCGTTGGATGCAGAATTTAATTCCGCATCAAACGAGCTCTCCCAATCGAAATTTGAGTAAAAACACGGGGAGATATGTCAAAAATACAAACAAAAAAGTAGTTTTTTCTTTTCTTCCTCCAAAATTAATAAATATTATTTTATTATTTTAATTATTATTTTATTAATTCATTTTAGAAGGCCCATTTTGAGTTGAAATTTCCTCTAATGATAGCATCTATTTTTAAATGATCAATATGTATTCCATATTTCAAGACATTGAATCCAAGTATTCGTCTGGTTTCAACACAAAACACATTTATGGATTCAATTGAATATTGTAGTGGATACTTCTAAGAAAAATACATCTCAGATATTCTATATGATCTTCTTGACATTGTGAATGATCAGGTAAATCATCTAGATGAAGTTCCACTATATGCTTGATATCATGGAAAGCATAGGACATGGCCCACTGAAACGTAGCTCCATCATTTTTAACGCCAAAAGGTAACTTGTTGTAAGAAAATGTTCCACATAGGCATATAAAATTTGATTTGTATTGATTATAAGGGAGTATTTCGATCTGATTATAGCTAGAAAATCCATCCATTAATGAAAAATGACACTTCCAACATAATTATCTATGATTTGATTGATATAAGGGGTGGGATAGTTGTATTTGGTACAATCCCGATCAAGGTCCCTGAATTTGATACAAACCCTAACTGTCCCATGTTTCTTCATAACAGAAACAATATTAGGAACCCATTATGTCAATGGTACAGGATAGATGAACCCAACTTTCAAAAAAATTTCAACTTCTACCTTGATGGTTGTAGCTTTCCTAGGATTCCCTTGGCAATGTTTCTGTTTGAATGACTTGGTGTCAAGGTATGTTTTGATCTCGTGAAATATGATGGAAGGATAAATCCCCATCATTTCTCTGTAACTCCTTAAGAAAACATCACGAAAATATTTAAATAGGGCCGAATAAATTTCAATTTCAGAAGGAGAGCAATTATGGCCCAAATGAATATGTTCAATAATGCTTGGTTTTATCGATATGCCAATTGGAATAGTTTGAGTAATGTTTCTCAAGTTTCCCTCAAAAATAGAATTCTATGTAAAAAATAGAATTTGTGTAAGAACAGGTGACTAAGGATTGGTAAAAATATCAAAAGAAATAAAATATTCAAAGTCATTTGCTACCAATTGGGCATTCGAAAGGAAAGAAGATCGATGATGTTCATCCTTACAAGGTGAATCATTTAAGGACATAAATTCCATTATATATTAAGTTAGTCAATGGTAACAATATTTCCTTGGTGAGGAAACTGGACCAAAAGAAAAATAGAGGATACAATTGTAGTCATTGCATAAAACCAACTTCTTCCCAATAAAATATTTTTATCCAAAGGTGCATCGACAAATTATACATGAATAGAGAAAGATTCACCCCCCCTCCCAACTCTATAAACAAGGATGACAACAATCCATAGGGTTAGAATCTGCGACCGTCAAAATATATTAAGGTGATAGGGGAACATTTGACTTCAAGAGAACTAATGGCTCTCCAATAGGACAGACATCACTGAAGTGCAGGCTCCTTCGTCCAAAATGGTACAATGGATATTTTTCTCAATTAATGTTTTAGTAATTTGAAAAGAAAGTTGGTGGGAAATCCTTGACTTAAAATTTTCCAAATTAAAAGTAATGGTATTAGAATTCTACAGATCCATAGCTCCAAGTGCTAAAAATAGGATTTTATGTCGTGCCATAGAAATTTGAAACACTTCGAGAGGGACATAGCACATAGTACCTGAGCTAATTCTTCAAAAACGTTACAATATTGGGCAGCACGCGGGTTAGGATTGAAATTGGATAGTACTCTTTGGTGGATGAAACACTATGTGAACAACTGATTTTTCTATTTGAATGCCATTAGCTGAAGGAGGAGTGCAAGGGGAATATTTATCAGTAAAAACCCCTTCACTCTTATTTTGTGGAGGTAATTCATAACTCTGTGATCGAGTTGTTATGTTAATTGTTTCACTAGACATCATTTTTACCTCTTTGGTCGAAGAAGAAGGTCTGTACAAGGAGTCATGATCATTCAATTGTTATTGTGTAGGGAAAGGGTCAGTTAACAGTGTTACTATGGGTGTACCTTTGAGAATTTTTTTGATTTACTCAGGATGAGGAAATTCTTTGCTAAAGTGGTCACCTGCACATATAAGGTAAAGGGACTTATCCTTCCTCTTAGGTTTGGGTTCAACCTCAATGCTTGCGTTTTTGTGTTTTCCTGCTAATTCGTGGGCTTTTAGAATTTTCCTTTATCTTTTTTCTTATCCTGGGGTGATTGTGAAGATTGAACCACATTCACCTCAGTGAAAGCAATAGGAGTGGAAGTGGTCTTGGGGTTTGCAACAATTTAATTAGATACATAAGTCAATGAACTCTATTGTTTTGTTGATTTAATTATAGATTGTGTTTGTGTAGAACCCATAATGCCATCGGCAGGAGGTTTAGTGGAAGCTCTTGAAGGATATATGGTGGGACAAGGAGCATTTGGAATCAAGTCATACAGATTTCCAGACTGGAAATAAACCAATTCCAAATATTGTGCATGACTAATCTCTTATTCTTCTGTAACAACACCTCCTATGGAAACATCCCCAGAAATGGGTGGAAGAAGTGATTTTGTAAACCAATCAGCTAGTAGTTGATCCAGAATAAAAGCCTTGATTAACCTACGTTGTTTTCTCCACTCATGTATATGATTATAAATGCATTTGGAATTATATTTTTGAAGTAAGTTTAAAATTTCCGTACTAGTTTCATGTCTAATTGGTCGTTGGAAATGAGTAAAAAATGGCATTTCCAGAGAGTTAAAGTCACAAAAAGAGCGTTACAGAAGTTCAATATGCCATTTGGAATTTGTATCGATAAGAGTTCATTGGAAAATATTCAAGTGTATAGATTCATCCATTAATGAGTTGGATGAACACCAAAGATATAAAGTCATAACATGTTTGGGGTAATCTACTCATTTTCCATCGAATTTGGGTATATATGATGGTAGTTTGACCGGTATGGGAGGCCAAAAAGGATCATGCAAAATGGGATCATTTATAAGTTTCGATAAGTCATGGAAATCTAATGTTTCCAAAAAAAGAAGTTGTCTATTGGGTGTCAATAGTTATAGTAATGATAAGTCATAGGAACACTAGTAGGGCCATAAGACGCTTGTGGTTGCACATTGTAGTCATATTGACCACCTGCATATTATTGTTGATAAATTGAAGGATTTGAACTGGAGGATTGATAGGTTGAGAACTTGAAAATGTTTGTTGAGGAACATATCATATAGCAAGGTGTGTCCATTGATTGGTAACACTTCCTAGATAAGGAAAGATATAAATTTGAGGCAGGGGGGTTAGGTAGTAATTTAGTAAATTCCCCTTGGAAAGATATTGGGTACCTACATTAGGTTTTTGTTGTATCCCAAAAAGGTCATTGTTGCTTCCCCCAAATAGGTGGTGGACGCTAAGCAACAGTGGATTATTATTGGGAAACCTAAATCAACCACCATTTCCACTTGGTTCTGTGGCTGAAGGCATTGCACTAGATATATTATGAAAGATAGGTGTATACCAATTTCCAAATACGGGTGGATTTCAAGTCAAATAACGACCTCCAATAACATTTGGAATACTTATAGAAGGCATGTATGAACTTACTAATGAAGCATTAAAAGGTGGGGTTTGGGAAGTGTTACCATGTGAACTTGCAGGGCTAGTCACCAATAAGAAAACTAAAGAAAAAGTTACCACTGTCACCTTAGTCACTCCTCCAAAACTACTATGGAGAGTTGGAACCTCGAAGGGGATATCCCTTAGAGAAAATTTGTAAGAAAACTTAGACACCAAATTATGTATTATATTCAAGGAGTTAGTGACTAGTTCCTTTAGGGAGTCAATTTGAAGAAGACATACTATATAAACAAATACGAATATTGTATTCTTAGTGTAATAAGTATATCAATTTCCATAGTACATTCACTCTTGATAAGTACGTGAACAATTCCAACTTAAGATCATGCATCTATCATTCAACAAGGTGTCATTCACTTAATAGTGCACACAAGTATGGTAGCCAACATAATAATAATGATTAGTGACAAAATGTATTTCAGCAGTATACGTTACCCAAATAAAACATGAATATTAGTCACTTTGAAAGAAATTCTCAAATAGTTGTAAGACTATCCATTCAAAGGAAATAAAACAATATGTATAAGCAAGTTAATCCTGAAATATAGTGTAGGATGTTGCCTAAGTGGTGTGCATCAAAATGTATTATTTATCACTAAATTTAACTCTTAACTAGCTATTTTTTCACTATGTGTGCAGGTGAATCCTTAAGGTAAGGTTTAGGGACATTCCTCAACTGAAATTACAGACTGTATATTGTTTGGACAAGGTTGAAATGACTTGAAACAACACTGGAGAAGGAGGGTAAAGGTTTTCACAAGTTGATAGTCCTATGGTTGACTGTTAGTGGAATCCCTATAGGTTTTTATAGTCCCTGAAAAAGGTTAGATTTGAGGTGATTTAACCTAGAAGGACCTAAAGAAACAAGGTCGAGCCTTGGAGGAAGACTCCTAGTGATCAAGGAAGATGGGGGAAGGACCTAGGGTCTAGGAGGGGTATATTAGGTCCCTAGGTAGGATTTTAGGACTATAAGTGTTAGATTTAGGGTAGATTTTAGGTTTATAGGAATTTTTGAATTTTAGGGGTTCCTAGAATTACGCCCTAGGGTTTTTATGGGTTTGAAGGCTAGGATGAATTTGTAGGGAAGGAGGGAAAATATTTAGGGAGGCCCAAAAGTGTAAAAAATATATATATTTTATTTTTAAGGTTTTCAACATAAAATTGCAGACCGAAAATTAACCTAATTTACCTTGCAAAATGCAATAATACTAAATAGAAATGCAAGAGATTTGAAGACAAATTGCATGAGAATAAATCCAAGGTGGGTTTTAAGGTTTTACCCCAACCCTAGGGCATCAAGGAAGGTGACCATCCTTCCTCTTGTGAGATCCTTTCAAAGTTTGGAAAACAATGGCCTTCTCTAATAGCCACAAGAACTAGTTAAATAAATCCTAAATAAGGAAAACTTAGATACCTAAGGCCGAAGCTTCAAAGGACTCCTTCTATAGGACATCCTTCACAATACTATGGTGAGAAATGGCTGAAAATGACCTAGTTTAGACAAGATGCAACATTAATGGATACCTTTCAACCATAAACAAGCATCATTCATCAACATTTAACAAAGATAAATCAAGGACAAAACCTTAGATACCTCGTTGTGCATGTGTGACAAACAAATCTTAGCGTCACATTAACAAAGCGCATGAACCAAAGAAACTTCAAGAGATTTTACTTCAAACATAAAAAGGATAGTCTTCTCAAGAGGTGTGTCTAAATTCCAAGAGCCCTAAGAAGCGTAAAAAATTAACATAATGTTTTATCCCACTCGTATTATGTTCAAATGAAGTGAGAAGAGGTTTATTTATAGCCTCTCACATGCAATTTACAAAAACATCCAGGTCGACATGCATTTAAAATGTCAACTTAAAATTATAACAAAAATAATATAAAATAATCTAGTCTATGTGTAACAAGGGTCTTTTTCCCCACAGTTTACCCAAAAGTGACTAAAATGGATAAAAATAAGCAAATCAATTTGAACGAAAGGAGGGAGTGAGCTAGAGGGAGGGATTTATGCCCCATATAACCCTGATAATGCAGAAAATCCCTCAAGACACTCCTCAAACAAGTAGAATGGCATGGCATGGAGGATGATGTCATGTTCAAAAATATCCCAAGGAGAGAGGGAACCAGTATGTAGAGTGATCAGGAAGGTACACGAGGTGTCTATAAAGAGATACCAAGTCTCATAGCTAGAAGAAAGGTCACCAATGCAAAGGAAACAAGTGTGGGGTCATGTGATCCAGTGATCAACCCCTAGGAGACTCATACACCAACCCCAGGGTTAAAAACCCCAACAAAGGGTAGTTAGTGTTGCCATTAAGCCATAGTGCTCCTAAAGGAAGGACCAAAGGACTTAGCCATGACCACCATTGTTGAATAACACCCCTCCTAGCCATAAAAAGGATTCTCTCCCCATTGGGAACATCTGAAGGTGCATAAGGTATAGGTGCAGCATAAGAGGCAATTTGAGGAACTTCCATAGTACGAACTTGCAAAGTAGATTGCATACTTAGTCTATTAATTATAGGTTATGGAGCAACATTAACATTTAAAGATGTTAGTTTTTCTTTAGATATGATTATATTATCTAGGAGCTTTATCTGAAAGAAAAACAAGTACAACTAGATGCATAAGATGTAAAAGATACACGAGACACAAATATTTTCATAAGGGAAACCATAAAGGAGAGCCCCGCAAACCTCTTCATGATAGTAAGATGATCAAAAGCAGTGATAAGAAGTATTCAACATTTATCTATCTCTCCTCCTTCCTCTGTCTCTCTCTCTCATACGAACTTGAGAGTGTGAGGTTTGTATAAATGAGGGAGAGTGCCTCCCTATTTATACACTTTCAAGTCACTGATCAAACATAAGACTGGGGCCCACATGTCTTCCCTAATAGGGATGACTTATGTACAAATAATTATTCACCCTCCTCTCAGTATTTCAAAAATTGGTATCACAGTACGTTCCTTCAAAACATACTAACCGCTAGAAGGTAATTATGGGGAAGTTTGCTAAACAAAGAAAATCTAAGAAGCCCCTTGAGGATCCCCTGAGGGTGAAGTAAGTGTCAGTTCCTAAGGACCTTTTGACTTTTTCCAATCCCAATTCTAAAGCCCTTGGATCCCTTGGGATGGTGACAAAAGGTATCCTTAGACACTGACACTTCCTTCACCCTAAGGGGCTCGTCAAGGGGAACCAATACACATTGACACACACTTGTTGGAATCAATGACAATTTAGTCAACAACTTCTCTTGTAGAGGGTCCAAACACACATTACATGATGTTACATTGGGGACTATTTCCCCGACTTACAATGGAGGTTGTACCTCAAGGTCTAGAGACAATTAAGAAATCCCGCAAGGGGGTAAGACACGTCCCCAATGGGGGTACAACAACATACAATGATAATACACATTAGAATATATTATGAAGTTACAAATACATCAACAACAACCTATATAAGAATTTTAATGAACTTCCATAGTACTAACTTACGAAGTAGAGTACATACTTAGCCTAGTAACTGTAGGTGATGGAGAAACATTAACATTTACAGTATCACTAGAAGGAAACCCTAAAGAAAAAACAATAATATCACTTGGTAAAATATATGGGAAGGGTTTTCTAGAAGGTGTGTTTGAAAGAGTAGTTAACTCCATAGATGGGTCTTGGTTAGCACTCGTAGAAATGAATTCAGAAATGAATAGACCTAACATTGGTTGAACACTGAACCCGTAGGAGGAAAGTGCCCTACAAAGGACATGTTACGGGAAGAAGGTTGTTCTAAATACATCAAAATTCCCTCTTAACTAGGAAGGTATTCTCTCATCAAAAAATATCGTTAGGTCTTCATCGCAGAGTCATCATCAAGGAGTCATATCGTCATCATCATAATTGTTGTCATCCTCATATTGTTATTTGATCATCGTACCATACTGTCATGAGAAGTTTCTACAGATCCATCCCTTTTTCATATTGGATGTAGGCCTAGTCCTCTACCAGGTATTCATGACCTCTCGAGCAACTCGTCACGTAAGAACTGTCCAGGACCTTCTTTACATTTCCATGATAATAACCTTCATCTTCTACCTTCTTCTCATCATGGCCAGGTCATCTCTTTTGTGTTGCACGAGACAAAAAAAAACAAACAAATAATCTACGATCGAACTTTGTTCTATCACAGAACTTCCTAGGTGCACCTCTCGTGCTTCATGACCTTATCATATCAACATGGGAACAAATATATGGACATATATGTAAGGCCTGATTACAACCCAACAACCTGCTATATCAGGATCTTTTATGTTCTAGGTAAACCTCAAGGGATTACATCTAAACAACCTCCATCTAGAATATTTTTCATTCAGATAACCTTCTGGGCATATTACATCTGAGTAACCTACGTACCACACTAGGTATTATTATTAGACTCAAACAAACCTCAAGGTGTATTACATACGAATAACCTGTGTACCACACTAGGTGTCATTTTTACATTTAGATAATCAGTCACATGATTGATTACATCCAAGGATTACCTGTGAGCTTCGATGGGATTGATTACATGTCAAGATAACCTATAGGTCTGATTACGCCTGAGCATCCTGCAGCACTAGGATTTTCCCACTCGAACAACCTGTCTCATTTCCCATGTGAGATATTATGCTTATGTATCATATCAGGATTGATTACATCCAAGGATAACCTGTGAGCTTATCCAGGACTGATTATATCCACAGACAACCTAAAGGACTGATTACATCTGAGAAACTTATGAGCTTCATCAGGATTTTACATTCAGACAACCTGTATTTATAGCTATGCTAGAACACATCACTCCCTCTTTCGAGGGATCTTGATCTGGATCACACCAAGTATTTCTCTGAAGTACTTGAACTTCACTCTCACAAGAGGCTTGGCCAACACATCAGTTATTTACTCCTCTGTTGCCACATACTAGAGCTTCACTGCTCCTCTCTGCACCATATCCCTGATATCGTGGAACTTGATCTCGATGTGCTTCAACTTTTCCTTGAATGCGGGGTTTTCGGACAGCCTCGTGCAACTCTGATTATCACAGAAGATACAAGCCACATCAAACTGGAGATCAAACAAGTTAGATAGTAGCTTTCGAAGCCACACTGCCTCACAACTAGCCAAGCAAGCGGAAACATACTCTGCCTCAGCCGTACTCAATGCCACACATGATTGCTTCCTGCTGAACTAGGAGATCATGCCAGATCCCAAACTGAAGAAGTAACCGGAGGTGCTCTTCCTGTCAGTGGTGCTACCTATGTAATCAAAATCAAAATAACCAAGTAGGTTAATATTCTGATTAGCATCATATTGGAGCCCATAATCCATTGTACCTTTTAGGTACCTCAACATATGCTTTGTAGCTAGCAGGTGAATATGTCTCAGATCCATCAGGAATTGGATCAGGCTGTTCACCGCAAAGTATATGTCTAGTCTCATATTTATTAGATACATAAATGAGCCAATCATCTGATGATACATCATGGCATTGACCTTCTCGGATGAAGAATCACTCAGAACCTTCAAGTTATATGCCATATGTGTGGCCATTTCCTTGCAATCCATCATTCTGAATCTCTTCATAATTTCCATTGCATACTTTCCTTGACTAAGGAAGATCCCATCTACACTCTGCCACACCTCCATGCCTAAGAAGTAGTGCATCATACCTAGGTCTTTAATCTTGAACTCTATAGAAAGACTCCTCTTTGCATCTGTAATGAGTTCCTCTTCACCTTTTAGAAAAAAGGCTATCGACATATAGCAGGAGTATCACCGGTCTTCATCTTTGACCTTGAAATATAGGTTGGAATATTCTTTACTCTTGTTAAATTCCAAGCTCATCAGGAAGCTATCCATCTTGTCGTACCATGTCCTCGGTGCTTGTTTCAATCCATATAAGGCCTTCTTCAATTTTCACTCATGGGTCTTCTTATCACGTGTCTTGAATCCCAGTGGTTGTTCCACGTACACTTCATCCTTGACTACACCATTCAAGAAAGTTGTCTTAACATCCATCTGGTGTATTTTCCATTTCATAACTGTTGCCAAAGTAAGTACGGTCCTAATGGAAGTGTACCTTTCCATGGGTGCAAATGTCTCTTCATAGTCTATGCCTTCTTTCTGTGAGAAGCCTCGTGCTACAAATATCACCTTATATTTCTCAATGTTTCCATTTGCAGCATGCTTGATCTTGTATATCTATTTTGAAGTCATGAAATACTTCTTCTCCGGTCTCGGAAAAATCTCCCAAACATCATTATTCATGATCGATTGATATTCCTAGATCATCACATCCTTCCATTCTTTCTTTTTTGTAGCCTCTTCATAGGTGGAAGGTTCTCTATCAATGATGTCACATAGTAGGGCCACATATCTATTGTAGGTATTTTCCCTCTTTCTCTCTCTATGTATTCCTTCTAAAGCGTCATACCTTTCAGCTTCTCATAAGAGCTCCTGTGACCATGATGGTTTCTATCTCTTGTGTGAATCCTTCTGGAACTATCTCACATAGAAGCAATGATTGGCTTATGGATAGTGGAGCTTCTAAACATATGACGGGATACAAGGAATCATTCGTTAATATGTTGAAACATGGATCACCTCACAAGGTGAAACTTGGGGATGACTACCAATACCCCATAAATGGGAGTGGAGAAGATTCATACAAGCTTGACTCTGAGAAATCCTTGAATATGAAGGATGTGCTATATGTTCAAGTATTGAAGAAGAATCTTCTCTCCATTTCTGCACTAGATGGAAACGGGATTAGGGTTTCTTTTGTTAATGGCCAAGTTTTGATGTGTCCCAAAGGAAAGACAATAGAATATGCAACAGTTATTGGAGAGAATATTCTTCTTCAATACTTGAATCTTCTCTCCATTTTTTCACTAGATGCAAAAGGGATTAGGGTTTCTTTTGTTGATGCCCAAGTTCTGATGTGTCCCAGAGGAAAGACAATAGAATATGAAACAATTATTGGAGAAGAAGATGAAGGCTTGTACAAGTTGAAGGGACAACCTGAACAAGCATGGGTTCATGAGTCAATTGAACCAAGTAAACTATGGCATAAAAGGCTTGCACATGTGCACTACAGGGCACTACCAATGGCAATCAAAGCAACCTCAGGACTTCCAGAGATCCAAGAAAAGCATGCGGGAATTTGAAAAGGATGTGCACAAGGAAATAATGGAAAGAAGACATTTTCCAATAGTGAAAGAAATGCTAAAGGAATACTGGAGATAGTACACTCAGATGTATGTGGACCTATGTCCTCTAGTTCATTAAGCGGGTATGTGTACTATGTTTCTTTTATAAATGATTTCTCATGTAAGACTTGGATATATTTCTTGAAAGGGAAAAGTGAATTTTTCAGTAAGTTCAAGGAATATAAATCCTTGGTTGAGAACCAAACAGATATGAAGATCAAGACGCTATGGTTAGATAATGGAGAAGAGTTTAGTTCGGAATAATTCAAGGAACTACGCAGAGAGTCTGGGATTAAGAAGGAGTTGAGCATTCCATACAATCCTCAACATAATGGGGTTGTGGAATGAAAGAACTGAACCATCATGGAAGCAACAAGAGCTATGCTGCATGATCAGGATCTTCATATGCACCTTTGGGTGGAGGTAGCAAGAACAACTGTGTATGTACAGAACCGTACTCCTCATAGAGTACTTGACAATAAGACTCCTGGAGAGGATTTCTCATGAGAGAAACTGAAAGTCAACCATCTAAGAATATTTGGTTTCCTGGTGTAAATACATATCCCAAATGAGAAAAGGACCAAGCTAAATCCTTTTGGGAGGAAAGGTATCTTCATAGGATACAGTGACACATAAAATTCCTACCGAATATACTTCCTAGGATTCAAGAAGATTGACATCAGTAGAGACGTAACCTTTGATAAAGACTCACATAATCATCACAACTAAAATGATCAAAATAGAGTTAGGTAATTGAATGAACTAAAGATTCCAGAATGAGACTAGATCACCCAGTAACTAAAAAAATCAAATCCAAAGCGAAACAGGGCAAGTTAGATGGTTCTAAGAGGACAAAAAGGAAATGAAAATTACAAACTAAAAAACTCAAAGACTACGAAATTTTCTCCTCCGTGGAGTCACCAATATTGTTTCAAGACACTTTGTATATGCAAATAAGGACAAAGCTCTCTAGTCCAAATGGTTTGGATCTAGAACAAAACACCACAGAACATATACACTTTCCTATATTAATCAAAACAGATTGCTCACCTTGGAACAATTTTGGTTTCTCCTTGCTCGATCTGATCTTCAATTTCATATTGCAAAACAACATAAGACAAGAAAGTGGAAACACAAGTGAAAGTAATATGTAATATTGATTAATCTAAACAAGTGGTCAAGGAAATAAGTTCTAAAGATATACAACACAATAAATATTTATGGAAATAGTATATATTAATGCATTAATAAGAATACAAAAGGGGATATTACAACCATTTCCTTGACATTGTCACTTCTTCCAACTAGCATTTGCCTCAAATATGCAACCGTGTCTCTAATGCAAAAGGGAAACTCAGGTCTAGGAGTATTTCAACAACATTTGGGTGCTCTATATTTTTCTCTCCCAACCATGAGGGGTTAGCTTGTATATATAGGCCAAAGAAGATAGAGGGATTTGAGGATTTAATGGATAAGGTTAAGGGATTGTCCCAAGAGGTTATGGGTTCCTGACACTCATATTGATCTATTGGGATAAGCCTCGATGAGAGATTCCTTCTAGAAGCCTATCGAATATTCTCTTTCTTCCTTTGAATGAGCAGTGTCGCACTCTGCTAAGGGGAAACATGCATCAATTATGGGTGATGCATGTTGCATGAATGCAACCAAAGTCAATGATGCACCTTGTTAGTGTACAAGGTACATCGACATGAGTTTGACTCTTGTTGTAAACAAGAGTCATGTGTCACTATTGCAAAACTAGAAAACTGAAGGGTAGAAGTTGATTCCAAAGAAATTTGGCACTAATAATTTAGGAATTAGGGAAAATTCAGAGGCACATATCTCATTTCATGCTGATAATCATATTGTGGTCTAACACTTTTTTATTACAATCACCAACCTATGAGGATTCCTATTCTCTATGCAAGCACCAACTTGTTGACTTCATGAATCGAACTGGGAGGACATCAATCCTTTTGTGCAAGTGCCTACTTGTTGTGTTCAGAAACTAACCTAAAAGGACACTAATATATCATATATTTGACCCTTCCTACCACCCAAGTTCTTCAACACCAACTGAAAGGAAGCTTCAACGCCATATTCTTGCA
Source organism: Pseudotsuga menziesii (assembly GCA_001517045.1). Taxonomy (NCBI): domain Eukaryota; kingdom Viridiplantae; phylum Streptophyta; class Pinopsida; order Pinales; family Pinaceae; genus Pseudotsuga; species Pseudotsuga menziesii. The sequence goes on from LPNX011064111.1 coordinate 1,022,433, forward strand.
TTCTCCAAAACCAACTAGAAGGAATCTCCAACTTCATGTCCTTCCCCTTCCTGCCACCCTATAATATAAGTAGATATATACACCAAACTGTGATTTCCATGAACCGCATTTTTCACGATCTATGAATTGCAACTTCCATAATCTGCAATTTTCACGATTTGTGAACTGCAATCTCTTATCTACTACCTCGGTCTTCGATTGTTGCACATATTTGTTCACTATAGCTGCATGTCTTCGCACTTCTCAAATATTGTATACTCCTTTTATTTGTGCATTGTTTATTTCTCTGCTTTACTATTTTGAGAATCTGCTTCTCTAATGTTTCATTATTCTGAATCAACAATCCATTGATACCCCAATAATTTGAAGCTTGCAAATTTATTATTCTACATCTTTCTCACTTTCAAGGTTACTTCAACATTTCCATCTCTTGCTTATTTATACTATTCTTGCTGAAAATATGTGTCCACAAGTTGGGTTTCCTTTGATTCGGTGATAAACCTTCTTCCTTACTTCTTGGTAATACCAATCACCACATTCAATCTTTCATCAACATACATATTTTAATAATTCATCCTCGTGGGGTTACACGCACTTGAGTCCCATGACTTGTGATATTTGTGCATATGGGTTTTATGTCTTGGTGGGATTTTCCCACTTCATATACCTGCACACTTATTCTATATATGCTTCTTCAAAATAGCTTCATGTATATAGAGAGGCAACACTTGATGGGTCTTGTGCACTCCTAAGACTTGCGTACATATTTTTTGGCTTGACATCATCAATTGCAACACCAAAGTTTCAACAATATTCAATTCTTTGTTCTTCTTGTTTGACATAAACATGTTTCTTGTTTGACATCAATGACAACAAAAAATTTCAAAAATACCCCCCTTTGACATTGATGTAAACACCAATCAAAACTGGGGGGCCTGAATATGAGCTCTTATTATGTGCGCAACATGTTCTCGCTGTATTCATGCCATTTTATCATTTGCTTTGTATTTGTGTAATTTCTAATTCAAAACTTTTATGAAAATCCTTCTGCCTTGTATATTTCTTTGTATTTATCCCCATTTGACATCAATGGAAAAGGGATGATCCCCCTGCGTGTGTGTTGTGCAGTATCCTGTGTTAAAGAGTAATATTTTTTGCTTGGTTTTCAGTTTGAACTGCAATTGCAAATTTCTGCAAAGCTTCATGTATAGTTGCAACATTTTCCTTCATCTTTGCTTCTATAGAAAAAATAGCTTCTTTTTCTCACTCACCAATAAACAACTTCATGATTTTGACATAGTAATCGATAACTTCCTTAACTTCCCTTTGAACCTACTAAAATTGTTCTATGATCCGAAAGGCTTCTTCTTGCAATGGTTAAAGACTATTAGCAATCTTTTGTCGTTCATCTCAGATCCTGCTTAGTTCTAGTTGTTGCTTCTTGTACTCTGCCATTTTCCCCATATTTCCAGTAGTTGGTAGACAATTTAAGCTATCATGCATCTTTTTTTCTACCCCTTGCACAATATGCAACCTTTGATATGTTTCTTTTAACTACTCATCTGCAACCAAGTTTCCCCATAACTAAGCACTTTCTTCATGTCACTGTCTACACTTTAGCTCCAAGGTCCTAATATTACATATTGCAATATTTATTCTTTATAATCTATTTTCACACTCTTCTCTGATCTTTGGATGTGTTCTTAGTGGTTGTCTTACTGCAAGCTCCTCAATTTTTGGTATGCAAATCTTGAATGGTCTTGCCAATCTTCAACACTTTTTCTTCTGGAGGAGTATCCTTGTTTGTTTGGACTTATAGAAGAGCACTGCACATCTCTTCAATAATCGTCCATATCTTTGATCTCTTATGTTGTATTCCTTCCATTTCTGTTTTTAGCTTATCACTTTCAACAACAGCTTCTTTCGCTTTCTTTTCTAACTCTAATGTCGTTTGCACAAATTTCTCTTTCTCCGTTCCAGTTTTTTGACGTGTGCAATACATGCAACTCGTTCATGGGTAAATAGGACACGAACATTTCCATGTGAATTATTGATTCTTTCACTTCTTGAGTGGGAAGTACTAGACCTATAGTTGAAATCTTGAAACTTTGTGATGACTCGGTTGTGGCCTTTATGTGAGCACCATAATGTGTCTTTGTACTGCGCAAGTGTACACCTAATTGTGTTCCTACACCACTCTATCCTTCTTCTCATTTGAACATTTGTATCAACTACTTCAAGGTCTCAAACTCTTCTTCTATCTTTATAATAATTTTTATTTCTTCATTGTATAGAAAGAAATAGATAATATTTTCTATTTGTCTGCATTGATTACTAGTAAACCACAAGTTTGCATACCTTGCCGCCAAGAATGGATTCATATTTATGTCGAGGAATTGATTGTCTTTTGATTCCTTCCATCCTACTAGTGCAAGGCATATTAACAACCATGCATAGTGCAAAGGTGCACCTTTTTATTGTGTTTCCTGACAGTGTTCCATGAACTCATTCAATAGAAACATTGAACAGTTCATCTACACTCTCTCCACACATTGTGTTGTAGATGCGATGATTGTTGAAGAGACTTGGTCCTTACAAATTTTTTGAAATAACTTGCATGCCAAAAAATTGACTGAAAATTTTTATGGCTTTAACATTTAGATGCGCAATTGAAAACCCTATTTTATCCCTCAAGGTTCCAAATTTCTCAATCATCCTTTTTCCAAGATCTTTCTCTTGTCTTATGTCTAAAAGAATACCTACATATTCTCCTTTCATAGGAAGTTTATTTATCAACTCAATCAATTTTTTGTCAATGAATATTGTCATGTTCAGCCATAGGAACCCACCATGTACTCGTGATAGAATAATTTTTGCGCACATTTTCACTTGTGGGGTCCTTCCAAAGTGAGGAATGTCCAACAAGTTCGGGATCCCTGATTTCATTAGACCATTTTTCCATGTTTGAAGTTCCAATACAATTGGTGCATTAGGTTCTAAACTAATCCTTATTTCCAAGCAATTGTTTTTGAGTATCTTTTTCTTCATCAATTATATCATGATCGACAAATTGAAATTTGTAGAGTTGGGTGACCAACCTTTCTTCAACAAGCACCCCTTCTAGAACATTCGATGTTGTTAGATTTGTATCTTGCACATCGGGTAGGTTAATGGGAGTTGTAGTAGGTTTTCTTGGTGGGATATAATCACGGTGAAGTTTTACTAGTTTTGATGATGATTCTCCTGGTGTATGTGCCATCTCTTCCTGCATATTTACTAAGGCATTTTTCATTCTGCAATGATTCTTGGGCATCATAGCTCTATTCCTGCTTCAACTATTCTCTGAATTTCAAACTCTGTGACTAATGTCCTTGGTAGATACTAGTAAATACATTTGAGACTTTGTTTTCCTATATCAGATGTTTTTGTAACTTTTCATTGTTATTAATGCCTTACGGTCAACACAGATTTACTTTGATTTTTTCCATTCTCGAAAACATAAATGTTTTGATTTTTCTAAATTCTCCATGATCTTGTCCAAGCTCAATTAATCGTTTCTCCCACCAATTGATGATGTTGTGTTTTAATTGGTCATCACCACGATCATTTCCTTATCAACCACTAATACTTATTTCCGGTCATTATTTACTTTTGTGTATAGCCTTGTTTCTACGAAAAGTCTAGTTGTTTATGGTTTATTTTAATATTGGAGTAGAGAGATATTGGTCTCCCAAGTTCTCCATTATTACTACAGGGGATTTAATTTGATTTTCAGTTGTTTCTTCACTATTTGCACATAGAATCAAATCATTTCACTTTTCTACTAACTTATTTTTCTAAGTCTTACATTTTTTTCTTGATTTGCAAAAGTGCTCCTTCTTTTGTATAGAACCAAATCAGATTCTTCTCTTATTGTTTATTGTTTCTTCTTCCAACATTTATTAAATTTTTTTGAATTCCCACATTTATGAGATTCATGGACAAATACATTGCATTTGTAATAGACTACATTGTTACAGAATTTTTCATTATGCCCGGACACATTACACTTCCAACATTCATTGGTTCTGAGTGAGTACAGTCTCCTTTGTGGAACAATATTTTTGTAATCTGTCTAATTTGAGTGTTATTTTGACTAACACTTCTAAAGCTACATCCATGGTTCTAATTATTTGCTTCCTTATCTTCCTTCATGAGAGATGGTTATTTTTTCATGTTCACTCCAACATTGTAACCTAAACCAGATTTGTCAAATGGTAACCTCTTTTTGATAAGAACTTCTTCCAAGACTTCTACACTTTTGCAAAACTTATTACTTGTCCTTTGTTTTGTTTGTGGCCTTTCAACTTATCGTTCCTTTTCTACTAGTTTTTTCTTTGTTCATTAATCTCTTTGTTAGCATCATCGATTTGTCTTTGGGATTTTTGAAGCTAATGTTTTAGGAACAATATTTCTTCATTTTATTTAGCAACCCTTTCTTTCTTTTCTTGTTCAACGTCTTTCAATTCTTTCTTCAAAAACATAATTTCTTTGGATAGCTTCTAATTTTTTGCAACTGGTTTTTCAAATTCATCTTGAAATGAGTCAATTTTAAGTTCATTAGTTTGACAGGATTCCATCTCTTGCAATCAACTTGTGAAGTATGTTTCCATCCTCTTTGACTATTCTTCTTTATTTTTCAGAGTTTGCATGATTTCAATTGCAATAATTTTGATTTCTTCTATAGTTTTTCTTTGAGTGTGAATAACATGGCTTGCGTCTATGATAGAAATAATATCCACGCTGTCATGTTCATGAAACCTTAGTGCTTCATTTTGAGAATATATTTCCTTTCCACCAATGTCTTCACAGTGATCTATCTTCCAACGGTTAGCTTATTCCTGAAGAAACTTGTTCTTATACCAATTTAATCAATTTTTTAAGTTTTAAAATTATGCACAAATTTCAATTTAGTGATAATAATAAGAGACAACTATGCACAAATAATTTTGAAAATAACTTTATATATACATATAAAATATGCAATTACATAGAAATGTAGAAGACACCAATCTCCAAGATGTGAGAACCAACACACTCAAACATCGATCTGATTGGGACACCAATCCCACATACAAGCACTAACTTGTTTATTACATGAACCAACCTATGAGGAATCCTATCCTTTGTGCAAGAACCGACTTGAGAGGACACCAATCCTTTTGTGCAAGACCTACTTGGTGTGTTCAAGCACCAACCTGAAAAGAGACTGCAGTCTCCTATCCTTGCCCCTTCCTGCCACCCAAGTTCTTTAGAACCAACTGAAAGGAAGCTTCAACTCCCTATTCTTGCATTATCCAACACCAACTGGAAGTAAGCTCCAACTTACTATCCTTGCCCCTTCCTGCCACCCTGGAATAGAAGTAGATATGTACACCAAACTGTGTCTTTCATTATCTATGAACAACAAGTTCTACAATCTGCAATTTTAACGATCTATGAACTACGATCTCTAATATGCTACCTCGATATTTGATTTTTGCTCATACTTCTTTGTTATAGCAGCATCTTCACATTTCTCAAATATTGTATGCTCCTCTTATTTGTTCGTTTTCTACAACTCTGCTTTACTGTTTTGTGCATTCGGCTCCAGGGATGATTTTAAGGAACCATACTTATTTAAAAGTGTATAAATGTTGGCGCAACACTACAGGATTCTCCCCATATGACTTGGTGTATGGTAAGAACACGGTAAGAATGGTGTCTTTCCCATTGAAATTGAAATCAAAACTTTAAAGACAGCTATGGAGGAAAACTTAGATTTGACAAAAGATTAGAGGAGCAGATTGAATCAGTTAAATGAACTTGATGAGAAGCACAAAGCTGTTGTGCATCAAAAAACGTTAATTCAATAGTAGCAATCTAGGTGGCATGATCGGTTCATAAAAAACAAAGTCTTATGTGAAGGAGACTGGGAATTATTGTATGATTAAAGATTCAAAATGGATTTCAAAGGTAATCTGCATACAATATGGTTGGGTCCATACCAAATAGACAAGGTGTTTGATAATGTCATAGTCCGCCTGGTCACCATTGATGAATATAATACGCCTTTATTTGCTAATGGTCACCGGTTTCGACTGTATCACAAGCCAATTTCAAGGGACGCATTTATTTCAAAGGTTGCAGTTGATCCAGAATATTAGTTAATGCAGGGGAAGGAATTTTTCTCTACCCCTGTAAATATTTAAAAGGACATTGTGATTTCCACACAGGAATTTGTACATAAATAAGTTTATGCTTTGTTTTATTTTTATTCAGTTTTCTTTTGCATTTGATCGATTTTTTTTTAAAGAATCTGTGCAGGAATTTACTTAAGGGGCAGTAGTCACGACTCAGCCTAAATGACTGCGGGCACCTTGGTCTATTTTACTGTTGCATAAAAACTCCTTGAAACAATGACGAACAGATTCAGTGGTAGTAGATGATCAGCTGAAACTTTTCCTAGTTTCTCATTTTCGCAGCTGCAACTCACCTAGACTTGTTCCATTGCGCAACTACAACTCCGCTAATTTTTTTCCATTTTTCTATTTCTCATAGCTGTGACTTCGCTAGACTTTTCCATTTCCCCAACTGTGACTCCACCAATTTTGCCAATTTCCCTATTTTTGCAATTGTGACTTCGCCAAACTTGTCCTATTTTCCAGCTGCGATTCCACTAAATTTTGCCCATTTCTCTATTTCTCGCAGTTGTGACTCCACCTGACTTGTCCATTTCTCCAATTGCAACTCTGCCAAATTTTGTCGATTTCCGTATTTTTGCAGCCGTGACTCCGCTAAACTTGTCCTATTTTCCAGCCTCGACTCCGCAAAATTTTGCCCATTTTTTATTTCTCGCAGTCGTGACTCCACCAAACTTGTCCATTTATCCAGTTGTGACTCCGCCAAATTTCACGAATTTCCCTATTTTTGCAGTTGTGAGTCCACCAGACTTGTCCATTTCTCCAATTGCGACTCAACCAGATTTTTCTGATTTCCCTATTTTCACAGTTGTGACTCCATCAAACTTGTCCTATTGTCTAGCTACGACTCCTCCAATTTCCTCTTATTTCTCCATTTTTGCGACTGCGACTCCTCCAGATTTATCCAGAAAATGGCTGCGACTCCTCCAGATTCATCCACAAATCCTGCAGTCCATGATTTTACTGGATTCTGACTCACTTCATGGCTCCAGTTATATTTTCGGGAATAATAAAAAGACAGCTCTTGGTTCATCAGGGGAAAGATCATATCATCACGCACATAATTATGTTTAAATTGATGGCTATGATGACATGTTGAACTATTATGGGAAAGTCACGGTTCATATTATATCGCAAAGGTATGGATTCTAACCATTTACTTGATTAGGCGTAAATTGGATTTGACAAAATTAATCATACTTTTCCTTTTTGTACTCATTATTAGACCCGTGCTTATTTAACTGTCAATCAGCACGTCTGAACGGGTACTTGATATTATCACACGACTATCACCCTTTTCCTAATCTATGCCAAATCTTGCCAATTATTCCTTTCTTATGACTGTCTTAACTTTTCTAATTTGATCCAATTCCAACCTAGGATTTTTTTTGCATGCTCCCGTGTTGTAACTTTCACTATTGAGGCTGTAATTTACCAATTTGATATCAGAACTAAGAAAGAGAGACAATATGGGTATCCCAGCTCAACATGAACCTATGGACATGGTGGCTCTGCGTAGAAACGTGGAGGTTTTTTCCATCTTTGAGGTAGGTGGCTGGACTGAGTACTTTCAACACTTAAATGGTTTTCATGTAGAAACATCTCTACAGTTCTCGCTAAACTTGACAAAGACCCATTCAGAAGTCATAGGTCTATGCATAGAAGTCACTAAGGAAAATGTGCTCAAGGATACTTGCCTACCTCAAGTAGGAAGGACCTGGTTTGGAAGAAGAACCCACAATGCAGACGGAGTATAGGATTCTCTGGGAGCTGGTGAATAGATTCATCAAGGGAGGCAAAGGATAGCACTACATTCATTGCCTCATCCTTGGAATGAAGTAGCATTCTTCCTCAAGAAGTACATTACCTCTTAAGGTAGGTATCAAACTATTTACTTCTCTAAGTGTCCTCTACTATCTCATCTACACCATAGAAATCTACTCAACATACCATTTTATTTGTTTAAATCCCTACATTATATGGTGGGGTTTGTAAGATTATCCCAACACCCACTGGCTTCCCTTACCGATCAGGGCCTTGTTAAATTACTTATATTAAGGGCCTTAACACAACATAACCAAACCTGGGAACAATTTACTGGTTAGTCCTAGATAATTTGGGAACCTGCACAAGTGGGTTGTGTTCCATTATAGGAGGAAGTTAGGGCACCTGCATATTTGGGGGCGTGGCAGTAGAAGAGGAGGATTGGAGTGCCTCCAATTAAGTTCAGTGGGGAGATGAGACAATGTCATGTCACAACCAAAATAATGAAGAGGAAGGATTGGAAGAGGCTACAATAGCAGCAAACCCTATGGAAAGAATAACTATTTTGGAAGCTAAAACTAGAGCAGTATTAGATGCTGCGACAGTGGAAGATGAGGATGTAAGAGCTACGATGGTAGAAGGAGATACATATATTTTTGCCATTGAATCCTCCCCCTATTTTGGGGGGACTTTGATTGAAGAAGAGGTGGAAGAAATAAGAGAAGATGCTGAAATGGGAGAAATTCCTTCTACATTAGCTGTGGAATTTGAAACCCATGTACCACAGAGGAAGAGAATAAGATCAAAAGAAGAAGTACAAGCATCATGACCAGTAAAGAGAAGGAGAACAATATCCATCACAGTAGCAGAAGAAGCGTGGGAAAGATGGGTGAACATTGAATCAAACAATGAATTTCCCATTTCAATACCCCAGACAAACGTTGCCCCATAAGAACCTGTTGTAGAAGAACCTCAGATTGAGGGAATTTTATATGAAAATGGTCTACTAAAGGAAGAAGTACAAATACTTTGGAGGGAATTGGAAAATTGGAAGGAAGCATGCAAGAAATAGGTGGAGAGAAGGTTGCACACATTGGTAGAAGCTGCAGACCAATTGGAAGGATCGCCTCCTATTGAGGAAGGTGAGGAAGTGGAAAAAGTGGTATGTCCTAAGTGTGGTGAATTTTTTAGCCAGTATGGATATAAATTCATAATGCATGCATCTGTGGCACAAAAACCTACACAAGCAATTGAAGAATAAAAGAAGCACCTGAGGTGGAGCTAAAAGGTGAATATGACATTAGAGGAAATTTGGGGTCTAAAATGGGCCTTATAAGAAAATGTGCCAACAATAAATTTTGTGAGTTGGAATTCAAGAACCAATATAATTTCAATAAAATGAGTCAACCATAATGGTTGAATTGACATATTTGTCATAAAAGAAAACTACTTTTTTTGTTCATATTTTTGACATACGTCCCTGTGTTTTTACTCAAAATCCAAGAGGGTGAGCTCGTTGGATGTGGAATTTAATTCCACATCCAATGAGTACCCACACTGCATACTTTTGATAGACCCCGCTCCTCCAAAAACAAGAAAAACCTGAAAAAATGTGATGATGATGTCATCATCACGTTTTTCAGGTTTTTCTTGTTTTTGGGGTAGCAGGGTCTATTAGAAGTATGCATTGTGGGTACTCGTTGGATGCAAAATTAAATTCCACATCCAACAAGATCTCCCACTTGGAATTTGAGTAAAAAAACAGGGAGATATGTTGAAAATATGAACAAAAAAAGGAGTTTTTTTCATTCTTCCTCCAAAATTAAAAACTATTATTTTATTATTTTAACTATTATTTTATTATTTTCCTTAGGGGGGCCATTTTAGACCTCAAATTTCCTCTAATGACTAGAAAATGAAATGATCCATGACCCAGAAGTAGGCGAAGATGAGAAATTTCAATCTCAGACATCAAGGGCGACAAAAGTATTCCTATATCAGTATGATGCAGGGGATATTGAAGTCGCTCAAGAGAAAGCTCAGCAGTTGAAAGAATTTGGAAGACAGGGTTTCATTACACAAGAACCAACACCCTCAAAAACGCGTGTTGAGGTTTCCACTCAAGTGGAAGAAATTGAGCCATAGGTTGAAACAATTCCTTATATGAACTTAGAAAACTTTACTGAGATCCCAGAACAATCTCAGGACATAGAACTAGTGGAGGTATAATCTTAGTAACATGGAATTATTGAGCCAACATCCTTAGGAATTCTTGCTGAGACTCGACCAATTCAGCTAGGAGAAAATGATCCTGAGGTGGATATAATGCCTGATTTAGAGTTAGGAGAAGATGAATAGATTCAATCCCATCCATCAAGGGATACTAAAGTATTCAGGGGTTAGTCTTATCTTTCAGGAGATATGGAAGTAAATCAAGAGAAACCTCAACAGTCTAAAGAATGTGAAAAGCAGGAAGTTGTTACACAAGAACCAACATCCCTGAAGTTGTTTGTTGAAGTTGCATCTTAGGAATAAGTTGCCAAGGTTGAGACTCAAGAAGATGCTGCCACACAAGAACCATCATCCCCAAAATTTGTCCAGGAGGTAACCATACTGATAGAGGCCGCTGGAACGTTGGTGGAAGAGGAAGCTACTACACTCCCAATTCAGAGTGAGAAGGCTGAAACATCGGGTGACAAGGTATGGAATCAAATTTCTCAGGAATTTTTCAATTTAGATTATGATGATGAGAAGGATGTAGGAGATAAAAGGATCCAGGGCCTTATAGAAGAACTCTCGTTGTTGAAGTTAGAAGTGAAGAATTGGAAGGGTCATTTGGACAAATTCCAAGAAGGAATGGTCCCTCGTTTTGAACATAGAAAGACTATCATAGACTTGAGGGAGATGTGGGAAGAAGAGTTAGCATTCCAAAAGCTTCATTGGGAAGAAGTACAAAAAGAGTTGAAGGAATTGAAGAAATTCAAGTCCATGCAGAAGGAGAAATATCAATTGTACGCTCTCTCCCACTAACTGATGAGTTTCAAAGCTCCATCTCCCTCCTATCCGGTATTTTTGTATGAACAATTAACTTTGTTTCAATTAAAATCCTTAAAGGAAGGGAGACCTTGTCAATTGACACCCTATACCAAATTTTTGGAGACCTTTATGGAAAGCAGCTTCACTGAGCAGAACCTTCTATGTGAATTTTATCTACATGAGATGGATTTCCCTATGGACCTCTACTCTAAACCTGCTCCTTACTTAGGAGATGTCCAGCTGAGGGATTTTGCCTCTTTTTTCAACAATCATGTGCAATGGGAGAGTGCCTTTCAGACAATTTCCCAAAATAAGGCTAACTCCAATATTTGGATTGAAGTGAGTTTTAATCTCCTCACCTTCTTCTCACTCTTTAGGAACATAGGCTTACATCTTCCATTAAGACTTGGCAGCTGGCTAAATTACAAGAAAATTTCATCTCCACTTGTGTTGACCATATTTCCAAACATTAACATTTGGATTTGGAAGGCAATAAGCATAGATGGAATGCTTCTTCTTCATCATTAAATAAAAGGGACCCTTATTTTTTCAAAAACTTTAAACAAGCGCTCCCTAGGGTCGAAGGATATGTTGATTATATGAAGAAGTGTGGAGTTAACTGGATGGGAGTTAAATTTAATTTTCCACTCATTTGGTAGCCAACAAGGCCGTACAGGGATAATTTTTCATTGACTAGGGCAGAGGAGAAGTAGTGTTGGAAATACTGGGTTTCCTGTAAAAGATATATGGATGGGAGGGAACCATCTAAATGCTCCTACAATTTTTCCTCTCTCCATGAATGAGGTACAGTTACATAATCATATTCAGATTACTGGAAGTTGTTGCATGAGGACATGCAACTGGATAGTTGGGGGAAGATTTTGGGTCCTGGAATAGCCCTTTTTATATCCTTTTTTCCTTGTCCTACTTCATTCCTACACACCAGATAGATGTTTTCTCTCACATTGAGCCTTAAATATTTACAGGTATGATTAATTATTTTCATTCTATTAATGCCTGAGAATTGTTATGGTTAGAACTTTTTCTCTTGAATTATGCTAACACATCATGATTTTACAAACATAGTTCAAGATTTTAGGAACATAGGTGTAGCATCCTGGGTGCTCTAAAGAGAAGATGAACTTTCGATGTCAGCTGTCACCTACCAGTCCCAGCTCAACACGTTGGACACAAACAGGGGTCATCATTCCATACTTAGCTGCAACAGACTTAGATGCAACAACGCATCGTTTCTTGAGGCATAGCTACAACAGACAGGGTATCTCCTATCTAATTGGTTTCGTCTATCCATTAACAACCAGAATAACATTATTCCCTATATTCTCTATTTTCATTCAATTTCACTCACAGTTGAAAAAGCTCGTTGTAACAAGGTAGCCTCAAGATTGTAGATCTTTATGGTTGCCCGATATTAGTGGGTAAGGGTTATGTTGTTTATGTATAAATATGGGGAAGCATTTTAAGCCAAGGGTTGGTTTATTATTGATCAGACCGTGTAATTTGTGAAAGAGAGCTATACTTTCAATTCACCATTTTAATATAAGGAACATGATTCTTCATACTTCTGTGTCTTAATTTGTGTTTGTTCTGGTGTCTCTATTTGAAGGCTGGGTCCACCTTCCCACAAAGATCATCGATTTAATTAGATGTTTTCATTGTTTTGTTGTGTGGTGTGGAAGTTACAGTCGATGCATTATTTCACAGTAGCTGCAACAGTACGGTTAATTATTGTGTTTCCATTGATAGTCAATAATTGCGTTCATGTTAAGCTGCAGTAGTGTGGTGTGACAATCGAATTTGTATATTAGTTTCCATTATGCATGTGTACAATAGCTATTAAATTCAAGCTCAACTCCAATTCCTTTCAATTTCTTGTCTTTCTCAGGTTTGCTAATTCAGTTAGATTGTAGCTTAGAGTTTGTTTGGCTCAATTTTTATTGTTTTCAATTCCTAGATTAGTTGAATTAAACTGATTATGATGGATTCGAATATAGTATGATAATGTTAGGATTTAACTTCTTGCAAAAGTAAGCCTAGTTATTTATTTCTAGATTCATTGATTGCTAGATTGACATTGTAGGAAGGTAATTTGAATTTTGAATTCTTAGGTGGGTAATTAGATTAGTTTATCCATGAGAGGAGTTTGAGTGAGAAGATAGGTAGGATAATTAATATTTCATTCATTCAGTCAGCTACTTAGTGTTTATGCACAGACCGTGTGAATTATCTTTGAAATAAAAAGACTTTCCTGGGTTGACAATTTATATTGAGCATTCTATATGTTAGCTGTAATTAACTAGCATATAGAGTGACCAACAAGGCCCTCATTGCATGCATCAGTGCACACAACAAAGTCCTTTCTTGGATCTTCTATTTTTAATATAGATGCAGTAGTTAACAATTCCTTTAACTTATTAAAGCTTTGTTCACATTTTAGATCCCATGCAAATCTTTTTCCCTTTTTCTGTAAGGATGTTATATGATTCACGATCTTCGAGAATCCTTCTATGAATTTCTGGTAATAACCTGTAATCCCTATGAACGAGCGTACATATAATATATCTTTAGGAACATGCCATTCAATTATTGCTCTTATATTATCAAGATCTACTGATATCCCTTCCTTGGATATCACATGACCTAGATAATGTATTTTATCTTTAAAGAATTCACATTTACTTAATTTAGAATACAGTTTGTGTTCTCTCAGAACTTGTAATATTATTTGTAAATGTTCATCATGTTCTTCTTTTGTTTTTGAATAAATTAGTATGTCATATATGAAGAAAACTACAAATTTATAGAAGTACTTACTTAAGACAATGTTCATTAAACACATAAAAGTTGCTAGAGGATTCATTAGCCCAAACGGAATAACTACAAACTCATAATACTCGTATCGAGTTCTGAATGCAATTTTAAAAATATCTTCATCTTTAATTCTGACTTGATAATATATAGATTTCAAGTCTATTCTCGAGAATATTGTTTCTCTGTGTATCTGATCGAACATATCATCTATGTGGGGCAATGGATATCTATTTTTAATTGTCATTTTATTTAACTGACGGTAATCCATACATAATTGCAAGGCATCGTCTTTCTTTTTAACAATAAAGACAGGTGCTCCCCAAGGGGATACACTTGGTCTTATGTAATTATTATCTATGAGATATTGTAGTTGTATTTTTAGTTTATTAAGTTCTAATGTGTTCATCTGATAAGGAGCCTTTGAATTGGGTATAGATACCAGTACTAATTCAATAGTACAATTTAATTCTCTTTTCAGAGGTAATGCTGGAATCTCTTCCAGAAATACATCTAAAAATTCTTTTAAGATTGGTATATCAACAAATTTTAACTTATCTTATTTATTGATGTGTTCGTCATTCATTACATGAACATCAAAAACTTTAAAACCTTTATGTATAGACTTTTTCATTTATAAAGTTGAAATTTGTCTAACAAAAACTTTTCTAGGTATCCCTTTGACTGTAACTATTTCTCCTTTATAATCTAAGCATGTAAATGTTTTCTCAAAACAATTTAAAACTACTTTGTGTTTTTCTAGAGAGTCCATACCTATTAGAACATCATATGATCCTAATAGTAATACATTTAATTTCACTTGAATTTTGAATTGACTCATAAGCATTTCACAATTTTCAACATAGTTAACTAACTTTCTTCTAGTTCCTATAACTAACTCAACCAACCAAGATTTTTCAAACTTTTTCAAATGTAAGGTACATATTTCTTCTATACTCGGTGACACATAGCTTAAACTACCACCTAGGTCTATCAAAATAGAAATATGCTTGTTCTGTATCATACCTTCTATTTCTACCATGGATGTTTTGTGATCATCATGTCGATTCTCTAAGGCTGCATTGATTCTAGAAATTTTGTTTGCTACGTCACCAACAATTGCTTCCTCCTTGATTGTGTGCACATTGCTGAAATTCCTCGTTTTGTTTGGACAATCTTTTGCATAATGAGGTCCCTGACTTTCCCAGCATTTCACAGGTTCTCTTTGTTCATTATTTTTAACATAATTATTAGGGATGTCTCTGCTTTTTGGTGTTGTAAAATTTTGTTGTGTTTTACCTTTAAAATATGTTCCTTGATAATTATTCTTAGAAAAATTTTGGGAGTTATTTCTGAAATTTCTATTCGGCTAAAATCTTTCATTATTTGCTCAAAATTACTTGTTCTTTTATTTTTCCAGTTAGGTATGCCTTCTTTCTTATTTTTTCTTTGTTCATAATAGAAATTAACTTTCATCGTTGCCTCTTCAATGGTTTTGGGATTATCATATTCAATTTTGTCCTTGAAGCTAAGAGGTAAACAACTCAAAAACCTATGTATCTTAGTATTTTCATTGATAATATAAGCTACATATCGTAATAAACTTAAAAATTTCATTAGAGAAAATGTCAACTCAAAATGGGCCTTTTAACCATAATTCAAATTCCATGTCATCATCTGTTACCCAATGAAATTGCTTTAAATTTGAAATACCGTATAGGTCTTAAACAATTTTTTACTATAAATTTGGGGATATGTATCATAAAAAAACTACTTTTTTTGTTCGTATTTTCGACATATCTCCCTGTGTTTTTACTCAATTTTCGATCGAGAGAGCTCCCTGGATATGAAATTAAATTCTGGATCCAATGAGTACCCACTCATTATAATTTTGACGGACCCCGCCACTCCAAAAACAAGAAATACTTGAAAAAAATGTGATGATGATGTCATCATCACATTTTTTTCAGGTATTTCTTTTTTTTGGGGTAGTGAGGTCCATCAAAAGTATTTCAAGTGGGTACTCATTGGATGCATAATTTAATTTCTCATCCAGGGAGCTCCTCCGATCGAAATTTGAGTAAAATCACAGGGAGATATGTCGAAAATACGAACAAAAAAGTAGTTTTTTCTTTTCTTCCACAGAAATTAATAAATATTATTTTATTATTTTAACTATTATTTTATTATTTTTCTTAGGAGGTCCATTTTGAGTTGAAATTTCCTCTACTGACTACTTAGTTTCTTCATAGACATTGATCCTAACTTAAGATCATAAAACTTTTTAGCTCGTTCTTCATAATACTGTTCGGATAAGAATTTTCTTTTGAAGTATTTCTTGAAGGTCCTCCAGGTTACATACTGTTCTTTAATGTTTTTAACTCTTTTTATATGCTACCACCATATTTCATCCTTTTCGGTTAATTTGTATATATCCATCCGAGATTTCATCATATTCGAGTAGTTATAAATTTAAAGTACGTTTTCATACCTGACAGCCATACCTTGACTTCCTCATCCTTTTCCACCTCTCCATTAACCATAGGAGGTTTTGTCTTTCTAAATTCTCCTGAGATTTCTTTATAAGATTTTTATTTTCTCTTTTTAGGACTACTGTCTCTATCACTACTTTCACTGGAATATTTATACCTTTCTTTGTGCGACCTTACTTTAATTCCTGAAGAGTATTTACTCTCATTATCAGAAAATTTCAACTTCTTACCTTTACATTTGTAAGATATCGTTCCAGACTCAGTTTCATGTTTTTTTCTTTTATCCTTCCCTTCGTTATGTATTTTATTTGGCAATATTTGATTCAGATATTCCTGATCTATTAAGATTCTTTCGGTATCTTCCTTTATTGTCTATAATTCAGTTTTTAAGTCTTTTACTATTTGAACCAATTCAAATGGTTGATTATTTAAATCCATATATACATTATCTGGATTATTATGATTGGATTCATCTTCAACAGATGCTTCTAATCCTTCCATTCCCTGCAAAATAAAATTTTATATTTCTGTACATAAATAATTTTAAACATAATTAGTATTTTCGTTTTCATGTTATGTATGTGAGTTGAGCCAATCGTCAGGCCTAGTGTTTGGAAACTTGGATTTGATACCACATGTAACAATACCAAAAATCCCATACTAAGTTTTTTCTTTAACATATAAGGTCGTTAGAAGACCAAAACTATTTTCAGCTAATAAACAATTTAAATCTTAATATTTCAACTAAGATTGCTATAATAATGGTTCATATTAAACTGCTCTGAAATTACAATTTTCCAATACTATGCTAGCTTACTTGCTTTTCAGTTTCCACAGGTTGTGGTTTCCATGTCATAAGTTATGCATTCTGTGATTGTTTCGTTTTGCGTAAAGATGGTTGTCATCATGCTTAAGTCTCTAAAATCTTTCTTTTAAGTTCTAGAATGAAGACCGGGTTAATAGGTGAATAGTTCTTACTTACCCTTTGGCTAATGCATATCCTATATTATTTTTATGCAGGTTCAAAGGTGGAGAGCTTGTCTCATGTTCTAACATCCAAGAGTCCAAGGTGTGGACACTAGGGGGACCCTAACCATGCTAAGGGTTTGACAAGACTAACAAGTAAGTCATCAAGTTATGCCATGCATTAGAGGAAATTTCAACTCAAAATGGGCCTCCTAAAATGAACTAATAAAATAATAGTTAAAATAATAAAATAATATTTATTAATTTTGGAGGAAGAAAAGAAAAAAACTACTTTTTTGTTTGTATTTTTGACATATCTCCCTGTGTTTTTACTCAAATTTCGATCGGGAGAGCTCGTTGGATGTGCAATTAAATTCCGCATCCAACGAGTACCCACTCGGCATACTTTTGATGGACCCCGCTACCCAAAAAACAAGAAATACCTGAAAAAACGTAATGATGATGTTATCATTACGTTTTTTTCAGGAATTTCTTGTTTTTGGGGTAGTGGGTTCTATCAAAAGTATGCCGAGTGGGTACTCGTTGGATGCGGAATTTAATTCCGCATCCAACGAGCTCTCCCGATCGAAATTTCAGTAAAAACACAGGGATATATGTCAAAAATACAAACAAAAAAAGTAGTTTTTTTTATGATACCTATCCCCAAATTTATATTAAAAAAGTGTTTAAGACCTATACGGTATTTCAAATTTAAAGCAATTTCATTGGCTAACACATGATGACATGGAATTTGAATAAAAGTTAAAAGGTCCATTTTGAGTTGAAAATTCCTCTAATGTTCCTTTATCATATAATAAAGCTATATTTTAAAACACATAAAACATACTTGTATCCTAAGAAACTATGCAATAAACAAGGATGTTCAAACTATGGAGATGTGGGTAAAAATTCACATTATGTGGTGGTAAGTTGGGTCTTAAATATGACCATGTGAAGAGTGTCATAGTGCTTTCCATTTGGATGAGGGTTTTACCTTATTCATTCTCTAGGGTTTTGGCATTCTCCACTTTATTTTGTGATGTGGACTTGGGGAAGATCCAACGGCTCTCGCCCCCTCCATCGTTTGACTCAGTTGCTATGTTTTTTTTTGGGTTAATCACGCTAACATTTTCGAATCCTCTCAACAGTTGCTTGCAAAGATCCAAGTTGATACAATTTTTCTCTTAAACCTTTTTTTACAGTCGTTTCTTAATTACTATAAGTTATTTTTTTGTTTAACATACTTTAAACTCATTTGAACCATAACCAGGTGTTTATCTGTCAAGAAAACTTGCTGGTTCGATTAACGGTGGTGTTGGGTGCACAGAGATTGGGGTTTGGTAGCGTTCAGGGCTCTGATAAGACCTATGAGCCCCGAACCTTGGGTCTTTGGTGAAGTGAACTTTGATTCCTCATTTTTGGTCTGGCTTCGTTGGGAGTTCATATGAAATTATTCGATGTTATGGTAAATTTTCTACAGTTTTTCCTCTATGTTGTTTACTGATAGAGATGGAAACATTGGGTTTGAAGCCTTCACCTAGAATAAAATATTTTTATTGTACATTATGTTCCTTTTCACGGACCGTGTGTCTGGGGAACCATTTAAGATGCAGTTCTTGTGTGTAACCATGCTGTAGGTTTTTATATTGTGGGATCTTACAACATTTTTGTTTCTTTTAAGCATTTGAAAGTTTAATGTATCAATTTTCTCCAGGGTTTACAAGCCTGCGACTTACTTCATTCTAGTTCTTATGCTCTAGCATGCATTCTTCCTATTTGATTATGGCTCTACTCTGTGTACATTGTTTTATCCTTTGACAATTTCTCTGGTCTTAGTGGAGTTATGTGGAAATCGTTATTTGTCTATTGTATAACATAAACGTGGAGGTGTATCTGATCATCAACCTGTCTTTTTACAAATTTATTCTCTATCTCCAAAGGCCCATAGTCCTTTCAAATTTAATGCAGGGTGGTTGGATTATGATGACTTGGTTGATGCATTAAAAGCTTCGTGGGTGCCTTTTGATGCTGAGTCTGCTTTATCTACTGTGGCTCTATTTAGTGAGAATCTTAAACGAATTAAAACAATCTCTATTAAGTGGTCACTAAACAAAAATGCTCAGAATATTAAAGATTTGATTGATATTGAATTTGAGCTGAAAATATTTTATGATAGGCATTTTGGCTTTTCATCTCTGGCTGATAAAGAATTATTGATGAATCACGCAAGAATTCTATATTATTATTTCGGGAAAAGGAGGCTCGCCAGAAAAGCAGGGCATTATGGTTGATTTGTGGTGATGAAAATACTCCTTTTTTTCACAAATATGCTGCTCATAGGAAATGTCGC
>LPNX011064111.1:1042424-1053603 GCA_001517045.1 Pseudotsuga menziesii
TTGTCCTTCATCTTTTGAGGACTTTAGACCTATATCATTATGTAATTTTGTTTACAAAATTATTGGCAAGATTATCTCAATAAGAATCAGAAAGGTTCTGGGTAGATGTATATCTGGGGAACAGTTCAGGTTTTTACCAGGTAGGCAGATTCATGATGCTCTTGGTGTCATTCATGAAGGTATGCATACTATGCATATCAAATACTTAAAAGCTGTCATGATTAAGATCGATCTTTCTAAAGCTTATGATTGAGTCAGCTGGACATATCTCTGGGTTATTCTTGCTAAACTTGGATTCGCAGGAAACTTTATTGCATGGGTTATGAGCAGTCTATCCTCTGTTTCTTTTTCTGTGCTTATCAATGGTGTTGCCACTAATTTTTTCAAATCTGGTAGGGGACTCAGACAAGGGTGTCCTTTGGCACCTCTTCTGTTTCTTATTGTGGTAGATGGTCTTGGGAGGGCTATCCTTCATGCCAAACACTGTGAGACTTATCATGGTTTACCTTTTGGCAATGATATAGATTTAACTCATGTTCTATTTGTGGATGATATCGTCATGGTTAATGATGGTTCTGAACAATCTCTTTCCACTCTTTATGAGATATTACTGCATTTCTGTAAGGCATCTGGGATGCAAATTAATGATAATAAATCCTCCCTTTATTATTCTTGTATGGAAGAATCTGAAGTAATTACTTTACAGAATATATTCAGTTTTCCTGTTGACAGAATTGCAAAGGGCATGAAGTATCTCGGGTTTCATCTTAAACCCTGTAGATATCTTATTAAGGATTGGGATTGGTTGATTATTAAAGTTGAACAGAGGATTCAGAATTGGAGTTTCCGATGGCTATCCAAAGGTGGAAAGCTGACTCTGATAAAAGCTGTTTTAGAGGCTTTACCAGTTTATTGGATTCATTTTTGGGTTCCTATGGGTGTCATAGACAAAATCAGAAAGCTATGTTTTACTTTTCTCTGGGCTGGTAAACAAAACTCTGCTGGTTATCCTTGGATTTCTTGGAAGATACTTGCTATGCCTAAATCTATGGGTGGTTGGGGTCTTAAGGTTCCGGTTTTATTTGCTAAGGCACTTGCAGCAAAAAATGTATGGAATATCATTCAGGGTTCAGGTTTATGGGTTAAGATTGCATATCAAAAATACATTTACCCAATGAATATTCTGGAGTGGATTAGATCTATTTCTAAAAAGAAAAAGAATATCTCTATTTGTTGGAAAGCTGTTCTCTGGGCATTTGATCTCATAGGTAATTCTCTTGTCTGGAATATTGGAGCTGGCAGGGATGTACGTATTGGTTTAGATCCGTGGTCTGGATGTAAATGGAGACATTCTCTTCCAGCTCCTATGATAGACAGATTACATTTGGCTGGTATACACTTCATTTCTGATATTGCTATTCCATGTTTATCTGGTTTGATGTCTCAAACTTGGCTATCTGCAGACTCTATTGGATTTACTGATCCACTTGAGATTGTTGCTTGGAATGGTTATATAGCCATTCTTAAGTCTAGTCATGTTAGACTCTCTCCTGTAGATGACTGCCTTATATGGAATATCTCTAAATCTGGCAAATACTCTCCTAAAGATGGTTATGCTGAGCTCTTGAACAGAGAAGTGGATTTGATTTGGTGGTGGAAGGTCCTGTGGAAGATGAAATGCCCACTTAAAACTAAAATTCTTAGTTGGTTTCTACTCTCTGGTAAAGCATTGACCTGGGATGTTTTATGTTCTAGGGGTAGAGAAGGCCCTGGTAGGTGTTTTTTATGCAAGCTGAGCGGTGAATCCAATTTTCATATTGCTGTGGAATGCCCTTTTACTCAATCAGTTTGGTCAATTATTGAGGTTCATTTGAAACTTAATAATTTATGGTATGGAGACTCCTTGTCTGATTGTTTTAAAAACTGGTGCTGTAGTCCAGATGTGGTTTCTTTCAAATCTTTACCTATTATTGTACTTTGGTTTATCTGGAATGCAAGAAATAGGTTTTGTTTTGAGGATCTTGTTACTACTCCTGCACAAGTATCAAGTTCCAGTTTAGGTATGATAAATAACTTTCCACAGATTTCATCTGTGGTGTCTATCAGATCTATTTTTGTGGAATCCATTGATCAATCGTATGCATGGGGATACTTTGATGGGTCTGCAGCTGGGGACCCATTGATTTGCATTAGAGGAAATTTGGGGTCTAAAATGGGCCTTATAAAAAAACGTGCCAAAATAAGTTCTTGTGAGTTGGAATTCAACAACCAATAGAATTTCAATAAAATGAGTCAACCATAATGGTTGAATTGACATATTTGTCATAAAAAAACTACTTTTTTTGTTCGTATTTTTGACATATCTCTTTGTGTTTTTACTCAAATTTCGATCGGAAGAGCTCGTTGGATGCAGAATTTGATTCTGCATCCAATGAGTACCCACACTGCATACTTTTGATGGACCCTGCTACATTAAAAATAAGAAATACCTGAAAAAGCGTGATGATGATGTCATCATCACGCTTTTTCAGAAATTTCTTGTTTTTGGGGTAGCGGGGTCCGTCAAAAGTATGCAGTGTGGGTACTCGTTGGATGCATAATAAAATTCCTCATCCAACAAGCTCTCTCGATCAAAATTTGAGTAAAAACATAAGGAGATATTACGAAAATACAAACACAAAAAGTAGTTTTTTACTTTTTTCCTCCAAAATTAATAAATATTATTTTATTATTTTAACTATTATTTTATTATTTTCCTTAGGAGGCCCATTTTAGACCCCAAAATTCCTCTAATGTGGGGCTGGTGGTATAGTGTTCATATTTGATATCCATTTTGTTACTTTCAAAGCAGGATTAGGTTTGGGTACTAATAATTATGCAGAATTATGTGCACTTAAGCTTCTGCTTGAGCTGACTAGGAAGCATAACTTGGATAAAATTCAAGTTTTTGGGGATTCTCAGTTAGTCATAAACTGGGCAACAGGTAAATATCAGCTTCTAAATACTGAATTAGCCATGATTCTTCAAGATGTTCATTGTTTAGCTGACAGTCTGGATTATGTGTCCTTCAAACACATATATAGGGAAAGAAATTTCAAAGCAGATAGTTTGGCTAAAGCGGGTGGCAGCATTATCGAGGGATCTTGGATTATAGGTGAACAGAGAGGTACTTCATTGGTGGAAACTTTTCAGGTTTTTTAAACAGGTTATGTGAGCATTTATTTCCTGCAGGTGTAGGCTTTATGTTTTACTTTATGATCTACTTGCTGGATTGGAGGCTTTCTGCTTGGGCATATCTGGATTTTTTTATGGATTTCATGTTGGACTATGATTATGGATTTTTTTGATGGATAACTTGCTGGACTATGATGGATCTCATGATGGATTATGATGGTTACTTTGGATATATGATGCTACGGCTGATTTATGTTTCATTGGTGATTTTAAGCATATTTCCGAGAGCATGACCTGTGGGCTGTATAGGACTCATTTTATTTGATGAATTGGATATGAAAATACTCATTGGATGGCTTGGATGCCAAATTTTATTGCTGCTGTGTTTTTTTCCAGCACATTACAAAACTTTGTGCCTACAGAGTCTATTAGCCAGCTAGTGATGCTCTGGGTTACAATGCTTATGATCACCATCTATATTTTTTCTCATATCTGACCTGATTTATCAGGAATGATGAAAATTTTTTTGCTAAGATCAGACTTGATGATTGATGAACAGTAATGCATTTTTTTGAGGTATTTTCTGATGTAATAACAACTTTAAACAGTTGTTTTTTTATCTGATCTGTTAAGGATATTGTGTACTCCTCTTGAGGCAAATATCGATGTAATGTCAACTTTTAGTTGGCTTTTTTTGTACAATGGACCTATTGGACCATCTACTTAAAGTGAATAATATATTTACGAATTTTTTCTTTGAAAAAAAAAAAAAACATAAACGTGACTTTCTTTGTGTAATATGCTATCTACACTAATTGATTTCATATTTTGTGAATAATAATAATTTTGTGTTACCCTAATATGTGTTTAATGGATGATGTGTTATTCATTTTACTTTCCATTGATACTTTAATAAACTATAAAATATTCATCGAGTACTCCAGGCATTTTGATAAGAAAATACTGGAAAGGAAAGAGAGTTATGGGATTTGATCCCGTGACCTATAACGTACTTCTTTAGCTTGCACCATAAAAAAATGTTTAATTATTTATTGCTTGAATCCTACATTCTCCTTGCTGCCATCGTGGCTTATTTTGGATTTGTTTTACTATGTTTTACTTTTTTGTTAACCTATGTTATTTAGTTGTAGGATAAAATTATTAAAGGAGTTCTAAAGCCTTCTCAGTGTAAGTTTTAATAATTATTATAAAGGTATATTTTAACCTACATGCCCTTGATCTTGGTTCTGTAATAATTTAGTGTAATTATTATTCAACATTTGGTATATTGATTAAATCGATTTCTAAGTTAGTTTGACAAAAGTCTTAAACCTTGGTTTATTTTCTTTGTAAAATATTTAAGCCTTTCAACTACTCAGATGTTGAATGTTTAATGAAACAACTAAGCCCTTACGCTGTAGTAAATAATACATGCAGAATTTATAATAAATATGTACATTATTATTTTTATAAGTTTTTATCCTAGATCTATAGTTTGACAAAAACATGTATTTTTAGGTTATAAATATATTGTTAAACAAAGACCTTATGAATCTACAAATTATTTTACTATTTCAAAAAAAAAAAGGTCGTATTTGTAATAGTTTAATTTAAACGAAGGTAACTTCTTATTTACCCTTTGATATAACTGTAAGGTTTTTAAAAGAAAATCTAAGAAATATTAATTACTATTTATCTAGTACACGATGTAAATATAGAGGATATTTATATATAGAGATATCATATTATTCTAAATACAGTAACTACTAATTTCACTAACAAACTCTATGTATATAGTAGCATTGATAAATCTATGGTCAATAGAATCTTATCCTACTTTATTGCAGCGAACAGATAACAACTTTGGAAACTTTAACATTCATAGAATTTTACAGATTAAACATAAAATGAATTTAAAATCAATAGCAAAACAACTTATAATTGTTAACTGTCGAAGGGGACAAACACCCAAAGAAGATCGTTCCTCCCAACTGTCTCCTGAAAGCAGCCAAGATCACTTTCCTTAGGACCCTCGAGCCTGTTCATTGAACGACTAGGACGAATATGTTATGTAGAATCCTACACAATACTCTATAACTTAGAAATATCATTTGCATACTTAACTCTCAGCAATTCACTTAGTTTTCCCCTCATCGATTTTTTCTTGTGTGCCTAAATTTCCAGTTTCCATCAAAACCACAAGGCTCTAATCACTTATAATGCAGTGAGCCTCCTGCTCATTCGATGGTATATATAAGCTTGCCTAGGTATTTGGGTTAGTTTTGCAATTAAATGAGCCACCAGCTCAGTTCCTCTTTCCAGGGAACATGACCACAATTTTAGGGATGTTTCCTCCTGCAACAACTAGAAAGTGAATGATATTGCTGCCACTTGTCATTTTGGTCTTCTACAATAGATCATTCCTCCTAGTGGACCAATGAACACTCTTCAATGGTCTTATTTGGATAGGTGTCTCTTATTTTAATTATTTAAGTAAATAAAATACTCAATTACAGTCATATTTGACCATCCTTGGTCAACAACATAAAACTTACAATAACTTTTAACGTAATGTTTTTCTCAAAAATATTTTTTTTTTCAGTTCTAGGTAGGTTACAATTGCACTGTATTTGTGAATGTGTGAATGTATTTACGTTGCATTGGGGTTTTGATAGTAATACTTTCATAAGGAGGAATCATATCACAGCTTGAATACATAGAATAAGTGTCAAAACCCCACCTATCGGTCTTGGTCAAGCGCCTTGGCGTGTTTCCAAGGGACGGGAAATCCCCCACGCATCTGCGAAAACATGGTTCTGGTAGTTACCCATAAGGAAGATAACTCTTGTGAGACAACATCGCAGGTGCTTCCGACCGAGCCTTTCTCTATCGAGTCGATATTTTAGGCTTTGTTGCGCTGAGAAGAAGGGAACTGAACTTGGGTCCTATGGAATACAGAAATCCAACATTATCCCTTGGGATAAGCAAATTAAGCTCCCTAATATAGATTGTGCTCTTCCTTATCTTGGTAGTAAAACCTTTGGATTAATTAAAAAAAATATTGTGTTAATCCATTATTGAGGAGTTTGGGTATGAAGTGATGTTACACTCCATTGGTACACTTCAAATATAGCTATTTCGTGAAAGAATTTACTCAAAATCTAAAAATAGTAGGAAGTTAATTCACAAAATATATAATTTATTGAAAATATGAAAAATATATTATTGTTAATTCAGAATATCAATGCAAGTATAATTAAATATGTAACATAATTGAATATTTAATATAAATTTGACTCGTCAACATCGCATTGTTTGACCCTGGATGCGGGTGCTAGTGATCCCAACCGATGGAACGGGGCACCCCGGTTCGTGAGCAAGGAACGTGGCACCACACATGCTGGTGGGATGAACTCAGGCTCTAGCTTCCTTGTGATGAGCTTAATCTCCCTCGTGGAGACGGAGAGGGATGTCACTTCTCAGCTCTCATCCTAAGCTGGCACTCGTCTGGAAGCCTCCTTCGCATTCATGCTGGTTTAGTTTCATTTAGTGGCTACAACTACACAGTTAATGCAAGGTCAGGGTGGCGCCATGAAGAGGAAAGCCATGAAAAAAAACTGCATTGTCTCCGGTGGTATGCTTTATTTTTTGTTTCGGTTCATGGGATGATCTGTGTAGCCTGTGGTTTGGTTTCGGCTTGAGAGAAGCTCTATGCAGCCTAAGGTCCTATTCTGGTCTTTAATACTAGTGTATATTGGAATCCTTCACTGGACCATTGGCTCTGTGGGGAACCTCATTCTTGTAGGTGTTCACAATGTTGGAAGGGTTCAACACATTTGTTAGCTGCTTCATCTTACGTTGCGCAACTGGCCCTTCCTACAACACCTGAGTAATTGGCTTATTACCATGTCTAGGAAACATGGTATGCCCCGATGTGCCAGCAGTGGGAGAAGGAAATCCCAAAGGGGGCTCGGTGTTCATATGGAAGAAGGGTACAAGGAAAAAATCTCATTGTCGGTCTGTATCCTCATCGATGATTGGGAAGGCGAGGTTAAAAGTGGTGAACCAACGTTTAGTTACAGGGCATGGTGGAAGTTGGATTAAACACTACTATATGGTAAAAAACATGCTAGGAAATATAATGGAGGATATGTTTAGTAATTGGAGTGTGGCTCGTGATACAGTCCTTGTAGTGAAGGAAAAAATGACAGAAATGGATGGGAAGCTCAACAGTCTGGATGCCAACTTTGCATGGAAATGCATGACTGGCACTGCTAGGAAGGATGGACACATGGATGGAGAAAGTGGAAGCATGACAGGCGGTAGGTCAAGGGATTCCATCTCAGTACCAATGCCATGGTTGACTCATGCTCCCCCATTACCCATCTTGACCACCATTAAACCATTGCTCAAGAGGGTGAGGGAAGACGAAGGGCCGAGCAACAAGCCCTCTTAGTATGCATTAGCGACTAATGCTAATGCCACTAGCAACTCGGAGGAAGGAGGATGGGGATTCCCAATCCTTGAAGAAAACCCCCCCTCTTTATCCATGCTTAGGCCATCAGCAGGGCCGCATGCCTATCAAGAGTCAGACTGTTATATCAGGTGTTTTTGCTTTATGTGTTTAGTTTGGTTGCGTCTCTATTTACTTGGAAGGAAAAACTCTGTAATTATGATCCCTACCATCTACTTTGGGTTCCTTAATATTTTGAACATCCTCTGTAATAGCTTTCTCAGATGGCCCTCAATTTGTGATAGGATTGGGTGGTGGTTCCACCACCTACGACCTCCTCTAGAGAGGGTGTTTTTGTAATTTTTGTTCACTTAGATTAATAGAATTTGCAGCCTTATAAAAAAAGTATCGCATTGTTTGAAATCCAATTTAATTAGTCAATATCGCAATGTTTGATGTAATATATGTCATCATATTATTTAAATGATTCAAATAATATCAAAAAGTTGTGTTGAAGGTATTTAATTATATTCAATGAGAATAATTAGTAGGGACTTTTTCATTTAATTTTATAAAGAAAAACTTAGTCTCCTTAGCTTTGATCAAAATTTAGTTGGTAAAAAATGAGTTAATTAATATGTGGACAAAATCAACATTTTTACTATTTTTTTCTTTAGAGAAGCAATGCCACTTTTATTTATTTATTTTATCCCACCCAATAAAGCATTGCAAAAAGCATTTAATGTATTATCCTATTATTGAAAACATTAGATAAAGGTGATACATTGTTTTTTCAAAGAAAAAAATAGATAAAAAGATTGGTTTTTCCTAGTTAATAACCATTTTTTTTACTACTCATTAAGTAACTTAAATAAAACACTTTTACAATATTTTAATTTATTTAAATGAGCAAAGATCTATGTTGAATAAATCCAATTCCTTGAGGCTTAATTATTTTGTTGATGTGTAAAAACTATAAGATGACAAAATTTACACCTCAAGAATATTGATCTTTTTGTTCATAATAGATCTATGATGGTTTTATTTTTTTATTTTATTAGCCAACTTGAATTTTAAATGAATAGGTCTAAAAATTTGATGATTTGGACATTTAGATCTTTTTTTTTAAATTTGGATTTGGACGATAAAAATAGATTCAACACCCTCAAAAATTGCCATAACTTAACAACTGTATGGATTTTGACCGAGCTATTTTGACCCAAATCATAAAAGTTTTTAAATTACTTTTTATTTTTGGTAAGTTACAAGAAGACGATTTTTTTAATTATAAATATATATATTGTTGATAAATATATTTATGAAAACCAAATAAAATGACCCACCTTGATGGGGAAGATGACCCGTGTTACATGGCACATTATCCTATCAAAATATTGACTAATTAAATATTGCAAATTAAACTTAATAAGTATAAATTATTCTAACTTCCTAGTTGCTAAGAATGTGTCCCAACTCTAGGCATTATATATTTCACTTCACCTTCATAGGTTGAACTGACTAGCTCACTTCACCTCTGCAGCTTTATGTTAAGCACGATATTTTTTAAGGATTCTAATATTATACTTAAGTATAGTATTCTAGGTGATTGTTATGGATTAAAAAAATCATGTTTATAAAAAAGGGGCGAGCCTTATTTACTGGACAGACTCGTCTTTAAGACGAGTCCATCCATTGTCAGAAACGCATGACACTCCATGGCATAGAGTATGGTGATGTATATGATACATCCATGATATTGGTAAGGTCCTTTTCCGGCAATGTGTTTACCGATCATGCATTCCAACATCTTTCAATCCATTCATTAAAGGCCTCTGCCGTTTGTCTGATTTCGAAGATCGCTGACTTGGCAGCACTGTGTGATGGGACAGTTGTTTGCAATGCCGCTCAATTTTAATTCAAATTCAAATTAAACTTTTTGATACATTTGCCTCCGACTCCATTTCAAAAATTTTGGTGGGGTTGTCGTTCCCATGAATATTTCTCTACAATTCTGTGTGTGCTCCTAGTTGTGTTGTCTGTTTCAGGAAAATGGGATCATGCTCATGCTTAATTACTAATTGTAACTGGAATTGCCATGCCTGAGTTGCTGTGCAATTGACCAATGGCGTCAAAGGGTTGCCTGGGTAAGTTCTTTTTATAGCAAATCGGTTTGTTTTTTTACTCAGGGTGAGAAACGTAAAGGGAAATAATGGGCCGCTTATATGGGGCATATCAAACTGCCATCAATGGGATTTATCAAACTGCAATGATGAATATTACATTTGCAATCCTGTCACCAAAACCTGGATACAACTTCCAGAGTGTGTTGAACATGTAAAGTGGCATTTCATTAGTCTGGCTTTTGATACTTTTACTAAGTCTTGTACCCTTATCTTGGGGAGAAATTCTATAGCAGAGACTGCAGGATTGGCACGAGGAGGAAGGAGAAGGAGAAGGAGGCCCATAGCAAACGAGGGTATAGTGGTTCAGATTTACGATTCAAAGATTGATAATTGGGCTGAACTAAATATTCCTGCAGAAAAGTTCAGCCTCATGGGGAGGGGACATACTCAAATGGAAAATTTTATTGGTTAAATGAGGTGGAGGATGGGGAGTGTTTCAGCATAGTTTCTTTCAATGGAGAGGATAGACAGTGGAAAATAATCAAGGGGCCATAGAACATAAGAGCCGAGTACTTGCTATCTAAAGCACTCGTTACTGGTTGTGAAAGCCATATAGTTTTGGTTTGTACTGAAGGGCGTCCTGTATGGAAACTTACTATAGATGAAGCATGGTCTCCACTGATAACATTAA
This sequence comes from Pseudotsuga menziesii, assembly GCA_001517045.1. NCBI lineage: Eukaryota > Viridiplantae > Streptophyta > Pinopsida > Pinales > Pinaceae > Pseudotsuga > Pseudotsuga menziesii. Next base: position 1,052,866 of record LPNX011064111.1, read on the forward strand.
AATATGAGGAAGATGGTCATTTCAGGAGTAACAGGTTTATTAAAGACTCTGCAGTCAATCAAAGTAGCTGTGCTTTAGTCCATGGGGGGGACTGGTTCACGGTTTGGAGTGAGAAGGAAAAGTGCTGAAGGAAATGTGTGCATGGGAATTAATGGATGCTTATGCTCGCTGCTCTTTTAAAGTGCGTGCCTTCCAAGTAAACAATATTTACTGGCCCTAGTATTTTCTCTGCTCATTCAAGGCTCGTAATTGAAACTGTTAAATGGTTTTGTTCCCTATAGTCGGAATCCTTTTCAGATATTTTTGATACTTCTTAATGGTTTTTCGAAAAAGTAGTAGATTGATTTCGAGGGGTACCACTCTAATTGCTTTTTATGTTCAAGCAGTAGACTAATTTCGAGGGTTGAAACTGCTAAATGATCTTGTTGATAGAGATACGTTTGTCTGTTTTGTGGGAACTTGGTTTTGAAGGTTGTTTATGTGTTTTTGTTGGGAATTTCAATAGACTTCTGATCTCACGGGTAGATGGGTGCAAAGATTTGAGGCAAATATATTTGGTTTTGTTCTGTTATATATAACAAAATTTATCAGAGTATCCTGGAAGAATTGAAATAAATATATTCTGTTTTGTTTATATATATTAAAATTTAGTACAGTATACCCAATGTAGAGATTGAAGCTTGAATCATATTTGTTGGTTCCTATTTAATCTAAATATTTTTTTCATTTAATCTTAAT
>LPNX011064111.1:1053823-1064845 GCA_001517045.1 Pseudotsuga menziesii
TGGAGCAATAGCTAAAATATATTATAAATGTCAAAATTATTTGACAATTATGATACACCTCAATTATATGTTTGATAAATAATTTGTTTGTTTTATTGGAACAGAGCTAAAATAATCTTATGAATGTAAAAAAAAAGGAATAATTAACAATTATGATAAATATTATGTGTATCCAGTTTCAAAAGTTATTAAGATAATTTTAGTTTCGAAAAAATTTAATGTTTAAAGAACTATACATCTTTATCCTTTTTATGTAAAAAAATTATAGAAATGTTTTTTTTTTTATAAGATGAAATGTTTTTATTTTTTATTTTTTTATTTTTTATAATGATAAAATTTAATAGGGTATACTTGAATGTAGAGATGAATCATGGATGATGTTGTTTTGTTTCTTTTTTATGTAAAAAAATTATAGAAATGTTTTCTTTTTATAATGATGAAATTTAACAAGGTATACTTGAATGTAGAGATGAATCATGGATGATGTTATTTTGTTTATTTTTATTTCATTTAGATGATATTGTTTTGTTTTTTTTTATTTCTTTTAAATATTTTTATTTTTCTTTATAATAATATTAAATAAAGTTAAAATTTTGTATAGACATAATAATATTACTAATATAGGTTTATATATATTTTATTTTTTATAACTGTTTGTTTGACAAACAATTATTAAAATTGCAACTAAAATATATTATAAATGATGTTTATTTATTCTTAATTCAAAAAGCAAGCATAACAAAGTGATGTTGACAATATAGGTTTATATATATTTTATTTATATTTTATATTTTTTATAATTGTTTGTTTGACAAACAATTATTATTAGAATTACAACTAAAATATATTTTAAATGATGTTTATTTATTCTTAATTCAAAAAGCAAGCATAACATAGTGATGATGATGATGATGTAGTATATAAAGAAATAGAGGGGTCACATGAAAAAAAGAAAACGATGGGTGAAACCTACCAAGATTCAGGTAAAGTAATAATATATTTTGGAAAAATAAAAGTAAGATCATATTTTTTTAAAATTTCATTTTTATTGTTTTTAAGTTTATGGAAATTGGCAAGAGAGCAATAAAAATTAATGAATACAGCAACAATAATTACAAGGTAATAACATAGGAAATTACTATCCTATTAAAAAAAAAGGGGATCAAACCCTAGCTCACGAATTGAGCATAAATGATAAACTTTGAAGTATAAATTATAAATAAATCTAAGTATTATAGTAACTTAGGTTAATATCTTTCAATTATTATCTAACAGGCACAATGGCTTTTACTAAAGAAACAGAGTCTGTTAAAGACATCATATACTTAATTATTGGGATTTCAGCCCTCAAAACTAAAAACATTGCCTTACCAAAATATTAACCATTACTCTTAAGCAGTGTAATCAATGTCAAATACTCCATTCTCAGTCCTTAAGGACTTATAAACAAAAATAAAGAAAACGATATAATTAATAACTTAAGAGAAATTTTAACCGAATCAGGGTTTTATAGATTAAACCCCGACCCTTTGAAATTCATCAAAATATTCAAGATTTCCATCACGGCTGAGAGTACAACCTTTAATTTTAAACATATCAAAACCAAATAAATACTCAAACAGAGTTATCTTCATAAATTTTCAAAATGGGTATAAACCCTAATTCTTTACAGAGTACGGCTCAACGACCAGCTATCAATTACTTATTGCAACGAATCTATCTTCGCTAGTATAATTCCAAAACTGACAGAGAAGCTAAGCTTCAACCAAAATTACTACACTCATAGAGTGCAATCACCCTGTCGAGGGTCAATTTTAAAGATACAAAATATAATAACCTGTAAATAGCTTAAACATCACAGTTTAACTTGTGGCGAAACAAGATATGGAAATTGGCAAGAGAGAGCATGAGTACGAGGGATTCGTAGCCTTAGGGGTTGGGGATGCATTTTCGTAGTGGACGTTGTTGAGGGGTGTGGTCCTCAAGTTCTATAAATGCCCACTAATGCATACCAAATATGGATTGATGGATAGGATCACCAAGATGTCGTGGCGCAACATGTATTGCGAGGTGTGAGGGAAATAATTGTAGTTTCCCCTTTATGATATCCAGTTCTTAATGAGTCTTCCTATCCAATGGTAGGTTAATGACATGAGGCCCAAACTATGGAGGATGATGATAGGTGAGGCCCTAATATAAGGGAATTATTTCAAAGGGACAAAAAAATTACACATTTTAATCCCCTTGGATGAGATATCCAACTTAGGGAAGATGGTATTGGTCCCAATGGTTTTGAATGTGGGTGTGTTTTTACACCTCATCGTATATCAAGAGGTTAGATGTGACTAGTCGAGAGGGTGATGAGTGGAGTCTAATATGTGTGGCATTAGATACTATTTGATGTGCTACAAACAAAGCTAACCCATTGTCAAAAAGCAGGGCAAAGCAAGTTCACCTTCAACACTGTGCTAAGTGCCTTCTCTTTTAGTGCATCTTGTCAATCCAACCATAACATTCCATCAAGGCTAGCGAGGTGAGATATTTTTGAATGCCTTAGTGGCCACAAGTGATACGTCGAATTAGAGGAGGATTAGTCAGTTAGGTGTTCTCCATGGAATTTTGTTGGGACAAGGGAAACATTAGCATAATTCAGTTAGAATTATGCCTAAGTATGAAAATAGTCAGGTCGCAAGAGGGCAAAAGGAGCTACGACAGAAGTAGAGAAGGAAGAACATAAGAAGGAAAAGGAGCTGCAACAGAAGCAGTCGCAGAAGGAAGGACAAGGTAGAAGAAGTAGTAAGGGAGAAATATGTGACAGAGAAGGAACATAAACAGACAAAGAAGAAAGAGCTAAGGAAAGAAGTAGTCGAAGAGGAAGCTGCGACATAAGAAGAAGAGAGTTTGCGACAGAAGAGAGTCTCCGACGGAAGATAAAAAATGACAAAAGGAAGGACAAGGTAGAAGAATTAGTAAGGGAGAATTATGTGACAGAGAAGGAACATAAGCAGACAAAGAAGAAAGAGCTAAGGAAAGAAGCAATCGAAGAGGAAGTTGTGACATAAGAAGAAGAGAGTTCGCGACAGAAGATAAAAAATGACAAAAGGAAATGATATGATAAGGAAGGATGTGACATAGTTAACCATGTTAGAGGACGTGTAGTGGTGCAATGGCTAGAAAGTGATAGTTCAGGAATATCTTGGGTACGAGGTTGGCTAGAGTCGGCGGAAGCCGTACGCATGAAAGCATCTTTGTAAGTCGGGTCATTAGTGCCTACTGACATATGTCGATAGAATAGGAAAGACAACTTGTTGGCTAACTATATGAAGCCGATGGAGAGAAACATATACGAATCTATAAAAGGAGGAACACAAGTTGTATGTGGGTTAGCCTTTGGTCACTTTAGCTCCTGGAGAATTAACTCTTGGTCAGTTAGCTCCAGCTCATGTGTTAGAATCTGTAAGTTGTGTGTCTGTTAGTTTTCTAAGTGTGTTGAGTTGTAGAGAGGAGTTGAAGAATTTGCAGCTAAGTGTGCAGAAGTGTAAAAAGGTTGAGTTGATCCAGGATGTGTGCGGATCACTAGTACAGTCAAGTAGAGAAATAGTAGCAACAGAAGACCAGAGAGCATGAAATATGACACTCATGGTTCAACCAACAACACTCATGGTTCCACCAATCACATCTAGTTTAAGAAGCAATGAAATATGACTCCTATGGATTCTAGTGGATAGAGATGCAACAACATGAAGCATAATCTGGAGAATTGTTACAAACATTCTTAGAGGATAGTTCTTGACCCAACGTTTTCATGGATTGCTCATGGTTCCACTCATAGTGCTCACGGCTCCACCAAGAATGCTCATGGTTCCACTAATAATGCTTATGGTTCCACCAATAATGCGCATGGTTCCATAGCTAGAGCTCACGGTTCCACCAACAATGTTTATGGTTCCATAAATAGAGCTCATGGTTCCACCTACACTGCTCATGGTTCCATAAATGTAGATCATGGTTTAATAACTAAGCTCTTGGTTCCATCAATATTTCTCATGGTTCCACCAAAATTGCTCATGGTTCCATAAATAATGCTCATGGTTCCATAAACAAAGCTCATGGTTTGTTGGCTTCTCTCCCTCCTCTTAGGATCCCGACCTAGGTTCAGTCCCTTCCACTTAGTGCAACAAAGCCTGAGATATCATCCCGACAAATCAAAGCTCAGTCGCCAACACCTGCGATGCAGATGTAGTCTCACCCAAGATATCTTTCTATGGGTAACTGCCACAACCAAGTTTTCGCAGTTGGGTGGGGGATTTCTGGTACCTTGGTCCTTTACCAAGGTGATCAACTAAGCCTGTTGGTGGATTATATTTGATTATTATGAATAGTTAGACCGCGACCCAGCTATGGAACTGACATGAGCATTATTGGTGGAACCATGAGCATTATTACTAGAACCACATTATCGGTGGAACCATGAGCATTATTTATGGAACCATGAGCATTGTTCATGGAACCATGAGCATTGTTCGTGGAACCATGAGCACTATTGGTGGAACCATGAGCTCTAGTTATGGAAGCATGAGCATTATCGGTGGAACCAAGAGCATTATTAGTGGAACCATGAACATTGTTGGTGGAACCATGAGCACTCTTAGTGGATGCATTGTTGGTGGAACCATGAGCTTTAGTTATGGAACCATGAGCATTATCGGTGGAGCCATGAGCATTATTAGTGGAACCATGAGCACTGTTGGTCGAACCATGAACACTATTAGTGGAACCATGAGTAATGTTCCATAATTAGAGCTCATGGTTCCACCAATAATTCTCATGGCTCCATAATTAGAGCTCATGGCTCCACAAATAAAGATCATGGTTCCATTAACTCTATTGGAGATCCAACCACCAAATGTGCAAGATTCTGCCACCAAAGTGTTCATTGTTTCATCAACTCTAACTTTGTTCATGGTTCCATATGCATTATTCAAGGTTCCATATGCATTATTCAAGATTCCACCAACATTATTCAAGGTTCCTTAATTGCACATGGTGTTGTATGCATTGTACACGGTTCCACCCACATTGTTCACAGTTCCATCAAAATTATCCATGGTTCCATTTACATTCTTCATGGTTCCACCCCTAAAATGCTCATTTACCATTAACTTTGTTCAAGGTTCCTTGCATGGTTCCACCACCTTGCGATCATTACTCATGGTTCCACCACTAATTCTCATGATTCCATAAATAGAGCTCATGGTTCTACCATCAATGCTCATGGTTCCACCAACAATGCTCATGGTTCCATAGATAGAGCTCATGGTTCCATAAATAGTGCTCTTGGTTCCACCAAGAGTGCTCATGGTTCCACCAATAATGTTCATGGTTCCAACAAAAATGTTCATGGATCCATTAAATTTGTTGGAGACTTAACCACCAAATGTGCAAGATTTTACCACCAAATATGTTCATGGTTTCATCAACTCTACCTTTGTTCAAGGTTCCATATGCATTATTCACGATTCCACCACCTCATGACCATGTATGCATTACTCACCAAATGGTTCATGGTACATAAATAATGCTTATGATATTTATAGTTCCACCAACATTGCTTATGATATTCATTGCTCAATAATGAAGAAACAATGCCATTTCCCCACTACCTTGTTTTAAACTCTTGTAATCTTGATGGATTCGAATGGATGTATAAAATATTGATGATTTATGATTGAATGGGATGAAATTAAAGTATATTATGGATTTCATGTTTAGTAACTGAGAATTTTTTTCCATTGGGTCGAGTTTCATAGCAATTGGAGCAAACTACACCTCATTTCCCCAAGGGTCCAAAACTAGTTTTTTTTTATATCTGATTGAAAGAAGTGATAACAGCCATGGGAGGTCGATTTTTTATGCATATGAGTCTATGATAATGTATTATAAACATCCCCTACTTCAATTTAATAATTTGAGTGGGTTTCTACAAATTTGGTAAGTCATTTCTACCACTTACCCCGGGGGGATTTGAGCCCAAAATTGCTAGTAAAATCATCTATCTTGTTCAAAATTTAGTACAGACTTGAAGAAGTGATTGGAGGGCCATAATACATCCCTGAAAATAATAATTAAGTTATTATATCATTCATACACCTTCTGTGAATATTTGGGAGCATTTGGGCTGATTTGGAGACCAAGACACTAAAACTAGTCAAGAGCAAATATTGGGCATTTTGGTAAAAAATTAAAAAAGGGACATTACACCCAAAGGGGATACACTTGGTATTATATAAATATTGTCTATCATTTCTTGTAGTTTTAGTTTTAATTCGTTAAGTTCTAATATGTTCATTCGATAAGGAGCCTTTGAATTAGGTACATCTCCTGGTACTAACTCAATAGTAAAATCCAGATCTCTCTTTGGAGGTAATCCTGGAATTTATTTCAGGAAAACATCTGATAAATCTTGTAACATTGCAATATCATCGAATTTAATATTAGTGGAACCATGAGCAATGTTGGTGGAACCATGAGCTCCGGTTATGGAACCACCATGAGCATTGTTGGTGGAACCATGAGCATTGTTAGTGGAACCATGAGAATTATTAGTGTAACCATGATCATTGTTGGTGGAACCATGAGCATTATTAATGGATCCATGAGAAGTGTTAGTGGAACCATAAGAGTTGGTGGTGGAACCATGAGCAATGGTCACAAAGTGGTGGAACCATGCACATTTATAGAACCATGAGCATTATTGGTGGAACCGCAAGAATTAATATTGGTGGAACCATGCGCATTTATGGAACCATGGGCATTATTGGTGGAACCATGCACATTTATGAAACCATGAACATTTTTGGCATAACATTGAGCATTATTAGTGGAACCAAGAGATTTGTTTATGGAACCATGAGCTCTATTTATGGAGCCATGAGAATTGTTGGTGGAACCATGGGATTTATTTATGGAACCATGAGCATTGTGGAACCATGAGCTCTATTTATGGAACCATGAGCATTATTGGTGGAACCATAAGTAATGGTCGCAATATGGTGGAACCATGCAAGGGAACTTAAACAAAATTCATGGTAGATGATATTTTTGAGGTGGAACCATGAAGAATGTAAATGGATCCATGGACAATTTTGATGGAACCGTGAACCATGAACGTTGTTGATGGAACCATGAGAATCAATGGTGGAACCATGAGTAATAGTTGCAAGGTGGTGGAGCCATGCCAATTTACATATTCCACCACATTTACGGATTCCATGAACATTTACAGGTTGAAGGTTCCATTTTCATTTCTCATTATTCCACCACCTTGTGACTACATATGCATTAATCCCCAAATGGTTCTTGGTTCATTTTGGGCCAACGGACAGACCCGAGTTTCACCTTTAACTTCGCACCAACAAAAGACCCACAGTGTTGGCCCTTTCGGCAGCAGCCTGCGAACAGGCTACAGTCTCACCCGAAACAACTATGGGGTGCCACAGAATCAGGTTTCTGCAAGCAGAAGAGAGAATCTTACTGTACCTTTAGTCTTTAACTATTAACAATCACTTAACACAATGCTTGTAATATCAATTATGTAGCTTCACGATTAGATAAATAAACAGTTACTTGCACAACCATTATCTGGGAATTCACAGCGAAGCTAGTTATTAACAGCAGTCTTAATTTATCAGTTATTTACTTAACAATGCATAAAATATAATAACAAATCACACAAATGAACCACAACACCAGATGTCACGTGGTTCACCCCCAGTGTAGGGTTTACGTCCACAGAACTGCACTTTATTTAACTCTTTACAATTAAAACGACAGTTCTGATCTGCGCACTCAGCTGCAGATCCCTTTAGTCCTCAAAGTCGTGCACTCAGCAACAAGCCTCTGCGCACACAGCTGCAGATCTTCCTTTTCACCCACAAAACCCCTCTGCGCACACAGCTGCAGAGGTCGTCCCGCACACAGCTGGGACTAAACCTTCTTACAAAAACCCTTATACAATCTCTTATCTTCACATTACAATAGCTTCATAAGATAATCATTCAAGACCTAACCCTACTTCTTTACATAAGTGCCTATTTATATAGCGCACTGTTACAAAACCATGGATTTACACCATGGGCGCCCAAAACCCTGACCCTGGATTTAACCCAAGGGTTAATTACAAAAAAGGGGGTTCGACCCACCCACGACACGCCTAAGACTATTTTAGGCTGTAGCTCTACTTACACTTCCTCAAAAACTGCGGAGTTACCAAAACTAAGGACCTTTAGGGTCGGAGCCCCAACAGGCCCCTAAGACTCACTTGTGGCCTGTCCCGGGGCACTTTGCGACTCTTCTGATGGGAGGATATTCTTTGTAAGGATATGGAAATGACTATTGAGGTTATATATAATGTCATCAGCTGCTTTCTCTTTTTCCACCAATTCCTGCAACACTGAGGATGATCCTTCATTAGCCTTTTCCTGCGCAAAAGTATCGTAGTTCTTCAAAATCTTGAGTTGACTCTCCGCAGTATTGCTCAATTCCAATGCTTCATCAACAAGTGGCTGTAGCAAATTTTCCAGTGGTGTTACCTTCGTCCTGCAGGAGTCGATTTCCTGCTGGATCTCCTTCTTTCGCTTTACTTTAGCCATTTTCTGCATAGGAGGCAACGTCTTAATTTCTGCTCTGACTGCATCTAATTCTGCCTGTCGTATATTGATGGTTTCTTGTACCTTACCTATATCTGGGTGGTCCTGAAGGTTCTCCCATGCTTTGATACTGTCTTCCAGCAGCTTTGCTGTGCTGCCCACAATATCTGATATTTTCGCTGCTGAGGCATGTATGTCCCCGTGGCGCTGTTCTTGGACCTCAGGTGGAGTTTCTGGAGGGATGCGAAGTTGAAGCTCCGCGATCTGATTCTGGTGTTCTGTTTTTAACTTTTCAATTTCACCGCGAGACTGTTGAGCGTAGTCTCTCAGCTTGGTAATTATTTTCTATGGTTCCTCTTCGTCTTGGATGTCGAACTCAGGAAGACTCCGACATGCCTCATCTAGCGCTCATGCCAATGTAGCTCTTGTATGTTCGGCCTCTTTCTTCTTTTGTGCCACTTCTTCCAGCCTTTCTGCAAGATTCTGGCTTTGCTTCACGGTGTCTTGCAACTATATTTGAGAGTAGCTATCTCGTGTGTGGATCTCCTTTGTGATGGCTAACTAGCAGAGGTGCAATTCTGTCATAGACAGCTTGGTATAGTCGATTCCAACTGTCATACCCATCTGCGGTCGTGAATCTGCATCAGCCAGTATTAGAGCTGCGCTTGACACTTGGCCCATGTTATCTCTGGTTGGCCATTGTCTCATATCCTGCTGCGCGGATGCTGGGGTACTACTTGTCGCTGTATTAGTTGCTGATTTTGTTGCTAGCTCTTTTAGCTCCGACACCCTGTTTGCGACACCCATGAGCGCAACAAGATGCACATCCACGAATTGTGACCACTTTTGGGTTAGTGTTTCAATGGACTTGTCAAGATCTTGCTCAATATATTCTAGCGACACAGTGACTCCTTTGTCTAGACCTTTGTCCTTCGACGCCTTTGTCTTCTTGTGGGACTGAGGCTTGCTTACCTCCTGCACCTCTGGTGATTTGCGCTTAGGCGATCGATTAAGATCGGATAGAGTTTTGGCTGACTCTTCATCCTCTTCTTCATGGTTACCATCTCCACCTTGGTCATTTCCCTCTTGCTACGAGTCGCTTAGGTCTTCGCTGTCTTCTAGTGGACTTTGCTGCTGCGCCTGACTGGTACCTGCGCCTGTCTGGGTAACAGGGGGAACTGGAATAGTGGGTTTCTTTCCTACATCTTTCAACTAGTCAGCTGGCCATTGTTGAACTATGACCAGGATTTCTGTTTTGGTTACTACATATGGTAACTTAAACCACTGATGTGTTGGATCTACACAGGCTTGAATGAAAACATGATGCATGTCGGCACTGAAGTTCATGGCACCTTCATATTGAGAGAACAACTCATGGGTAAGTCATGGTACTCGCAAGATCTCGTAGTGTATACTCATGCCATAAAAAGGCGAACACAGTGTTCGTCATCTACTGAGATGTTCTATCGGACGACAGCCAGAGGGATGCGTATCTTACTGCACCCGGCATGCCTGGGGGTGCCTCCACGAACTGAGCCTCAGTGGGTTCTTTCCACTCGATTAGTGCAATAAGTATTAATAGCCAGGAATAATGAAAAGGCCTACCTTTTTCCTGCGCATCACGGGCATCTTCCAGGAATTCCCTCTTAAGATATGCGGACCAGTTGTAGGTGTACCCCTCAGTGCAGTTTATAGCGATTCTGATAATCGGGGCAGGCACTTCGCTGGGTCTGCACTTTCGCAGGAGTTTGCATGCTAGGAGCTCAGTGACGAAGCGGATGTTCTGGTCCTCAATTGTGGAAGTGTGATACCCTTGTTTCCCCTTGGTCAGGCCGAAATGGTCCTTCATGCTCTGCGCGAGCTTCGTATCCTCGTGTTTTGATGGAAATTCAGTGCTCGGATCAGGCCCTGCTATCGGTAAGCCTGTGATCTTATGAATAAGCTCGGCATCGATAGGAATTTGTTGGTCTCCTATCCACAGGTAGCCATCATGTACTAATGCTAACAGTTGCTTAACCACGATGGTCACCTGTGTGTTGCGCCCAAAATGAGGAATGTCAAGCATTTTTAACAGGCCAGCTGTGTCCAAGCCGGCAGCCCACTGTTGCACTTCCAATAGTGTCACGTTATTGTCTGGGTATTTGACGCGATGCAAGTATTGAGCAGGTGTGAACTGTGGAAGCTTGCTATGATCATTTGTATCATGGTCGGCATACTTGAGCCGGTCTATTTTTCTTGTCATGGTGCCAACCAGTTGTACACCCAGTGGCAGCGAGGGTTGTTAGTTTTTCAACATTTAAGCTAGCATTATGACAAGATCTTTTCACTGAGAGAATAACAAGCACAACAATCACATAAGCACATCAAGAAACAA
>LPNX011064121.1:0-84927 GCA_001517045.1 Pseudotsuga menziesii
TTATTCCCTGCGCTCTTGATTATCTGTATGCAGCACCCGGTGGCTTATTCACCGGCTATTAATTAACCTTCCCCCTTGTTATTGTCTAAAAAAAAAAAACATGCTTATTACATTGTGGCAGGGGTATGCTCATCCCCATAGAGCAGAACATGTATCTCCTCGTAAAAGTAAATATTATTGCAGTATCTCATTTTTGTTTATGTTACAATTATTGACTCAACTAAATATAGTAACTAAATATGACTACAATAACTAGAAACTCCAACCCCGGAAGATTTCCACGTGACAACATGCTTATTCCACTGTGGTAGGGGTCTGCCCATGGTCGTCATGCAACAAAACATGTGTCCTCTACTTCCATGGTCCAGGGTGACCATGGAAGGTCACACTCAGTCCCCCATCAGGTAAGTGTTAAATAAAATAACTAAATGTTGAGATTTTTCTGTTAACATTCAATTTCCACTGTTACCATTTTCTTTTTTTGTGCTTATTGTGAATATTTCCATATGATAACATGCTTATTACACTATGGCAGGGGTCTGCTCATTGCCATGGAGCAGAACATGTATCTTCTCCATCGAAGGTAAAAGTAAATATTATTGCAATATCTCATTTTTGTTGACGTTACAATTATCAACTCAACTAAATATAGTAACTAAATATGACTACAATAACTAGAAACTCCAACCCCAAAATATTTCCATCTGACAACATTCTTATTACACTGTGGCATGGGTCTCGTGCCCATGTTCATCATGGAACAGAACACGTGTCCTCTACTTCTGAGGTAAAAATAAATATTATTGCAATATCTCACTTTTTATTATGTTACAATTATTTTCATAACGTTTATTTATTGATTTATTGTGTCAGGGTGGCGCCGGTGGAAAGGCACCTACTGCTTACATGGTCCAGGGTGACCGTGGAAGGTCACGCTCTGTGTCCTGTCAGGTAAGTGTTAAATATAATAACTAAATGTTTCGATTTTTTCTGTTAGCATTCGATTTCCACCGTTTACATTCGCATTTTTTTGTGCTTATGGTGAATTATTGATTGATTTATCGTGTTAGGGTGGGGACCATGGAAAGGCACCTGTTGTTTCCATGGTCCAGGGTGACCGTGGATAATCACCCAGTAGAAGTAGATCAGTAGGGGGTAACCGTGGGAAGTCACCAGCCACAACACCATCAGGTAAGTGTTAGTTCTTAATAGTAACTAAATTTCATTACAATAACAATGTTTGAATGATGTTAAAAATATTTTTCTTAATTTTATTGTTTGATGAATTTAGTCAAGTGCACTTCATCTGGGTGATGAGGAGCTTGAGGATGAAATTTACTATTCCATAGACCCTATGGATACTATAAAGAAGGCCCTGAAAAAGGAAACATAGAGATGATCTCCTTGGCTTGCATAAGGCCCATGACACAGGAGATCAAGGAAAGGATTGAAGAGCTAAAAGAACAAATAAATATTATGGGGTAAGTGGCATCTTCACATATTTTTTTAAGCTATGACATGATTTCGTATCTGATATTAGTTTTCTATTTTTCCAACTAATCTGATAAAGTAAAGTTTTTTGTTTGTAGGAGTTTTTGCAACCCGTGGGTGCAATGCAACAACAACGTCGACAAAGCAATGTACCAATGAGGCTTTTTGGCACTCCTCTGGTTGGCCACAAATCCATTAATGAGGGCACTGATTTTGATTAGCATGACATGCCAAAGCATGACGAGATGGAGCCTAGGACTCCACATGACTCTGGAGATGAACCTATTGTAGATGACCGAGAAACTTTTCCTGGAGCAGCACGAGTTAAAAGCATCGGATCACTAGATCTAACCTTTCTGGTGGATGATGCTTGTGGTCCAATCAAGATTCAAAAGATTACAGGTATTTATTAATTAATTTATTCATTTTAATCGTGAAATTGAAATGGACATACACTGAAATTATTTTAAATTAATGGATTACACGTTTCTGCAGGAAATAATGTTTTCTACGGGAATTTGAATGACAAAGCATTGGCGTTGTTTGGCACCACCATTCGCACATAGTAGAATAGAAAAGATAGCGCAAAGAGAGATGTATTGATAGACCACATGGTAAACTTGTTCGGTAATACATTCAACAAGAAAGTGGTTGCAAAGTTAGCCGGCAAGAATTTAAAATATACCAGGGCCCAATATAGGGATAAATTGCAACTTGACTTCAAGCATGAGTGCCCTCCCATGGTTTCAGAGAAAGAGTGGAAGGCACTCATAGAGGATGCAAAGGAGAACTTGCTAAAAAGACAAGGAAAACAACCATAGCCTAGAAAATCAAGGTACAACACATATCATCTTTTGAGTGAAATATGGGCATTTATTTTTTTCTTTTTTGTTTTAAGAAAGAATTCCGATATCTAACGTTTTTCAAAATTTTCATATATAGGCTACCGAACACCTCCAAAGCAACCAAGGATAGATTCGAAAAGCACGGGAAACATAGACTGGGCCAGGGTGGCTATAGAAAACTAAGAGCCTAAATCGTAAGAATTAAATGATTAACTATGGGGAATATTTATTTCAAAGTAGCGAACAAATATCTGTTTTTGATAGAGGGAATTTTATATGTGTTATGCATTGCAGGGAAATACGTTCCAAGATGCTGCCACCAAGGAAGACCTAAAGCTCGGTTTCAAGTATGGTTTTAAAAGTGTCATTGAATATCAGAAAAGCTTGGGGCAGACTCCAATATCTCCAATGACGCAGATGCAGGTAAATAAAATGAATAAGGACATCATTGCAGTATACTATTAAAGTCTATTCAGTTTTTAGTATATCACCCATAACTAAATATTTATGTTTTCTTTTAAGCAATAATGAAACCGCAACACTGAATCCAGCGGTACTCCACATGTACCAGCTGATGTTGGAATGTGCATGTCCCATGATAGTGGGGAGCAGAGTGGCCATTCTGGTATGTGTGTTTTGGAAATAGAAATATACACTGTGATTATAGATATTTATTTCCTAACATATACTTTTAAATTTTCTTCTTTCAATCGAAGACCGTGAAGCTCAGGAGGGTGAACCACAAGAGGAATTAGCAAGTAGAGAAATAATTAACACACCAGCTGTCACATCTACACAGACAGGTAAAGAGAAATATTGTAATTTTAATCAAAATGATGAACTATTAATTTCAATAATATTTCAACATATCGATATGCCCATTTTTCGTTGTTGTAGTTCACGCCCCTTCATAACTGCCTCCACTCCCTAGTCAACGACGTATAAGAAGCATCACACATGAGGGCATGGAAACACAAACACTAGCAGGACATGACTTTGTAGATAATCCACCAAATGATGATGATAATATCCCAATTATCGTCAGTTATTTCAATGCAAAAAAACAAAAATCAAAGAAAAAGTAGATATATAAATTCATGACTTGTATTTGGATGTATATCGATGTTGTTAGTCTAAAACAATGTTTATACGAATTACCTCATTATGATTCAATGTTTTTATGTTTATATGTTTTGATGACTAGCCTAGTTATGCAGGAATGTTCAAATGTTTTCTATGTAAACAACATCATTTATTGGGTATGGGGAATTGAGAGCGATGTGAGGGGGGGGAGGGGCCATATGAGCTTCCATCTCCACGTGGTTGGCCCTGTTTAGTAGGGAATATAAAATTGTTCTCAAAACAGAGAGGAGCTCAATAAGGTATAAATACGCTTTTATTACTATGTATTAAAGATGGTTGTAAATTTGTAAATGCATGTCTATTTCTTAAAAAATTGTTAATAAATTTAACATTTCACGGTTCATTGATTTCTACAGGTATTTTTAGTAGGATTTAAATAACTGTTTATTTGCTTAAATATTATTTACTCATATAAAAATTCTGTCTTTGATGATTTATGCAGGTCTTGGTGATGGAAATGCATCTCGTGGACAACTCTTATCAAGTTGTATGAGCGAATGGATCTGGCGAAAGGACAATGATAAGGTAAGAGTTTTGACATGTGCTTTATCCTTAATGTGTTTGTCTTTATCCTTAAATTATATTTCATTTTATTAAGATACAAGAGATACAACCAACAATAAATAACTACTTTTAGACTATCATCCAAACTAGGAGACAACCTTCTACATAAAACACAAATGCTTCTTAGCAACGTAGAAAAATAGAAGAAAAATCATGTAGAAGAAATTAGGCTTTTTTCGGCCCTTCTTCCTATAATTTCGGCATGATGAAACCCTAGGTTAAGAAATTTTAATTTTTCAAACCCTAATTGTTCATCTATCTTTCAAAACTAAATTTTCTAATTTGTATACTTGTAAATATTATTCTTAGGTTATTTTTGTTTCTCTTATGTTTTAGACTTAATTTTTATGTGTTTTTGTAACTTTTATTTTATCAAAAAAGAAAGCCCTAAAAAAAGAATTTCTGTGTAAAACCCTAAAAACGTAGACCTACGGCTCCCACAATCTGAGCCCTCTCTTTTATCAAACACAGGTCTGCAATATGTATTGCAGACCTCGTATGCCCTAGCTTCCTTCTCTGCACACTCAAAATAGAAAACAAGGTAGTATTTCAAACTATTTAGATGGTGGTGTATTTTGTATAAATATCTCTTATTGATTTGATTAGTTTTCTGCCCTATTCACATTAGTTTTCTGGGTAAATGTAATTCTGATTTTTTACTGAGATCTGGAACTTTACATCTCTAAATGCACAGTGATATAATTCTGACATTATTTTACTGAGTATTGTTTTGGATTTTCTTAGTACTAATTATTGCTACTAAGAGTTGGGTGATGGTAAGGGACTTGATGATTTTATATTTCAGAGCTTACATACAGGATCGAGTGAATGATAATAACATTATGGTTAGCTTGGCACTAAATTTCCATTAAGTTAGTATTTCATATCTATGCTATCACATACACAGATCTGGAAATCATATGCTAAATGGCACTTTAAATGATTAACCCTAGTTATTGGTTGCACTATTTTACATGCTCTGATTACTGTCATGATAAACTTTTAGTTGTTGCATGGCACATATGTGGACCATAAATTCATATGTCTAGATCTTCGAAGGTAGCAGATAAAGTGATGTTATTACATGAGGAGTGTCTCCTAGGAAATTATGATATGGTTTCTAAACTACAAATTGCATGCTCAACTGTGCAACCTACTTCTCAGTGCCAAAAGGTAATTTATGATGAGTTTTTTTGCTACATGAGATCAATCCTAGTAATATAATAGAAATAAGTTGTCAATTCTTTGTTGACTAACATGTCTCTTTCCCATCATGTGATTAGGGGACTATTTTTATCTTATGGGCATATTTGATACTAACTTGGCCAATTTTGGCCATGCTTGAGGTGGTTGCATAAGAAGGATCAAATTTTCATATTCACCTCTTCCACTAATGAGCAACATCAAAACAACTTACCACCAGTTGGCACTACAAAGATCCTACACAGATTTTCCAGGTGAACAACTACTCTTTTTCCCTAGGGGTTGACTTATTTTTTTATTATTTTTTTATTTTTCAATAAAGATGAATTCAATGCACCGTATGTTTTTTGTAGTATGATGAATTATCACTAGTACCTCTTCACACGTAGTAGAGCAAGTGATGATATTTTACAAGGAGTGTCTCCAAGGAAATTTTAATATGGTTTCTAAACTACAAACTGCATGCTCAACTATACAATCTACTTCTGATCAATGCCAAAAGGTGATCTATGATGAATTTTTTGTACGCATAGTAAAAGAAAAGAAATAAGTTGTCAATTTTTTGTTGATTAACATGTCTCTTTCCTATCATGTGATCAAGGGACTTTTTTTTTCTTTCGGGCATATTTGGTACTAACTTTGACCGATTTTGGCCATGCTTGAGGTGGTTGCATAAGAAGGATCAGTTTTTCATTTTCATCTCTTCCAAAAATTGCGAGCTTGACCTTCTCTGGCTTCATTTACACCTGCGAGATTCCTCGGACTTCAAACCTCAGGCTTCCTTCATATTTAGAACATGGTCTTCCTTTACATCTGACTTGTGGGCTTCTTAAGCTTCTACGGGTATCTACAGGCCTCTGCGGGCTTCTTCCAAGCTCTGTGGGCATCCTTCCAAGCCCTTGTGGGCTATTTAAGCCCCAGTGGGATTAACCTGATTTCAGATCACAATAAGTTGATCCAAGCCAGTGGTGCCTACATCTTTTATCTATGGTATTTTTATAGATGTACCCCCTACCTTATCATAGAAATCAGCTCTCAGTGGTGCCTAGAATATCATTTAATTAATGTTTATATGATCCCTGTGGTGGTTACAACGTATTTTATCGATGGTATTTTTATAGACGTACCCTCCTACCTTGTCATAGAATCCGCTCTAAGAGGTGCCACTTTAGCCTCTAATTATGTATTTTAGCCAATTATTATGAATTTGTGCATCCTAATCGGAAAACGGTTTTTGAGGCAATAATTAGGGTGCTCAGGGGAACTTTGGGTACTTTTGGGCACTTTTTAAATCATTATGCCTTATTTTTTAGAGTCAGTTAACACTTTTTGACCTCCCCCCTAAACTTCCCATTTACTTTTTCTCCTTTTACTTCAATATGTTTTTTCCCGTATCTTAATTTCCCCATATATTTCTTTTCTATAAATCACCTTTCATGTGTTATATTTTATCCATTTCTTTGTCTTTAAAATATAGTATGTATTTGTTCACAAGCACTTATTGAAGATCCAAAACCGTGGAAAGGAAGGTGCCTTTCCACGGTTTTTTTAAAAAAAATTGAAACCTCCAGGTTTCATCTCAATATTGACCAACTTTCCTCACAGGTACTACAAAACCGTTGAAACCCGGGGTGGATTTCCAAGAATACCATCGCTCTAGAGACGCGGTTTCATGGAACAATTACCGTTCAGCTTATAGATTTCATTGAAAGTGTTTGGTTTTCCACGGTTTTGTGTGGAATAAATTTCTATTCAAATTCCAGAATTCGTCGATAGAGTGACCAACTTCCGTCAAATAGGTTCCACGGTTTTATGTGGAAACTAAATTTCGTCTAACAGTTTTTGGCCATATTTTCGTTGTTCTAGGGATGAAAAATTGGTCGATAGAGCAACGAATGCGTTGAATAATTTTCTGTCCAAATTCTAGATTTCCTCGATAGAGAGACCAATGATCGTCGAACGTTTTCCACGGTTTGTCATGGAAACTAGATTTTGTGTAGCAAATTTTGGCCATATTTTTGTCGTTATAGGGACAAAAACAATGTCGATAGAGCGAGGAAATGTTGAAAATGAATTCTAAAAAATAAATTCCAAGGCCATCGTATAGAAGACACGTAGTGCTAGTTTTCGTCTCTATATCGACAGCTTATAAAGTTCGTTGATATATCCACACAATAAGTGCCACAAAACGTCATGGCCGTTATTGTCGCAAGTGAGATGAAAATACATGGGATTAGCAATGAAAAACCGTTGCAATTTGATATTATGTATTAGCGGTAGTGCCGGAACCAAACTCCATTAGTTGATTTCAATTGGTGACTAGTCAAGCTTAGTTAGGAGTTAGTTACATTCAGTTCTAGTCTGTTACATTCAATCCTACTCAGTTAACGCTATCTATGCATGGTTGCATGTGGGTGAGGCACATTTACTCACCTATCTCAGTCAATTAAACTATTTAACTGATAATTAATACTGAATTAGACACTTGAGTTGGGTTTTTGAACTTCGATAGTGATTTAGACAAGTTCAGTTGCCTTGCAGACAAGTAGAGTCAAACTAATTCAAATTTCCTCACATGGATTCGAATTGCATGAGCCTATGTAGTTGTTGTACTACATTGTAGTAAATTATCTAATTAATTTTGATTAATGAAAACATTCACAGTTGCAAGGCATTTTTGCATGGTTTCGTTCCTCAATTTCTGAGTAAAATTGTATGATCTACCTTGTGAGTTATGTGTTGGTCCACAGATCTATGTGCTCAATTTAATAGTCATTTGAATTACACACATGAGAGTGTCTTAGATTTAAGTTAGCCACACTAGACACATCAGTTAACCACTAATCACAATGAATAATCAACTCTAACTTAATCGGAGGCAGTAATGACTGAGTCTAACTAAATAGAACTCAACTCCATGTCAATCAATAAGTGAGGGCATATGTCTGACTTCAGTTATCTCATATGAAGTGAACTAAACAGAACTGAGTCACCAGAATTTGTTGGAGGCGCTTTAAATTACTCCAGTTAACTGGAAATTGCCAAAAATAGACAAAATAGTGATCAAGGCACCTTCATAGCTGTAGTTTAACTGAAAGTAGGTGGAATAACCATCAGTTAACTCATCTAGGGCGCTTAGGTCATGCAAATCAACCCAGATTTGCTCCTTGATTGAAGGAGGCAGCTCAGTTAGTCTCCCCGATTGAAGGAGAAGACTTAGTTGGCCTCCCTGATTGAAGGAGGATGATCTAGATGATGTTGATGTCAACAATTCGAGTCAATAACTTAGGATTAGTGGATAATTAGGAAAAATTGACCAAATAAAGATGTGTGGGTTGGATAATGACTCCAACATCCCCCCTTAATCTATACTCATGTGGAGGAGTAAAAAAATAATGCTCGGGCCTCAGTAACAAAGGCCATAGGTCACCCTGTACAAACAATTAACTCTAAAATGCTCAAAACAAATGCTAAGTGAGGAAAAGAGGAAAAGCATATGGGAAACCCCCCCCCCCCTCAAGCTGAACACTAAAGAATTAACTTTATTCACCCTCATGAACTCACCCGCAACAGTGAGTGGTGGTAAGTGAACTTTTTTTCGGTAAATTTCTTGGTGAAAATATCTACAATTTGTTCATCTATGGGGCAGTATTGCAGAATAATTGTCTTGTCATGCACCAACTCCCTAATGTAGTTCATATGGATCTCAATATGTTTGGTCCTCTACCACTAAACTGGATCCATTTATATATTTATAGCACTTTGGTTGTCACAAAATAGAATAGTGGATGAAGCACTACCAATCTCAAACTCAGAGAAAATGCTTTGCAGCCAAACTGCTTGGATGTAAGCATTGACTGCTCCCCTGTATTTTTCCTCTACTGAAGAAAGGGTGATGGAATCCTATTTTTTTCTGGACCAGAAAATGGGCCCATGACAAAACATAAACACATAGTCTGAAGTGGAATTCTTATCTATGCTATCCCCTTCCCTATCAGAATCTGTAAAACCAACCAAATCTAGCTCAGAATCTGCAGCATAGTGAATGTCATAGGATCGAGTGCCCTAAATGTATTGAAGGATCCTCTTGGCTTCCTTCCAATGGAGCTCATGAGGTTGATGCATATATATTGATACAACATTCATGGCATAAAAAAATTTCCGGCCTTGAATGTGTCAAGTATAGCAAACTTCCGATCAGCTAGCAGTAAATAGTGGAATCCATGGGTAGAGTTGATTTTCCCTCTTCAAGACTGCTTCCTGAGAGGAAAGGAAATGGTACAGACTTACAATCAGCCATGTTAAACTTAATTAATAGGTCTAAAACATATTTTGACTGAGTCACCATTATCCAATCATAGTCTTGAATTATTTCCGGCTCGAGAAACTGTCTCAGCAGGCCCAAATTACTCATTTCAAAAGCATCATGAAGAGCAGTTTTTATAAAGGAAATCGAAGCAAGTGTACTTCCTGTTATCAAAATATCATCCACATACAATACTATGATCAGAATATTACCTTCATACTAATTAAAATACACATTTGGATCATATTTGCAGCTCTGAAAGTTTTGTGAGAGCAGAAAGGAATCCATTTTGGCATACCAAGATCTTGGGGCCTGTTTCAACCCATATAAAGATTTCTACAACTTACAAACCAAGGAAGGATATGATGTATATCCTTTAGGATGCTTCATGTATATTTCTTATTGTGGGTGTCCATGAATAAAATCACTCTTGACATCCATGTGATGCACCTCCCAGTGCTTGGATGCAGCAATGGCCAAAAGTAGCCTTATGGAATCCATCTTTGCCACTGGTGCAAAGGTCTCATGATAGTCCACTCCTTGGACTTGGGAGAACCCTTTCACAACCAGTCATTTTTTGCACTTGCAGGTTGATCCATATGCAGAAACCTTTGTCTAATATACCCACTTGCATTGAACAAGTTTCCTCCCAGGTGGAAGGGAAACTAGCTCCCAAGTTGCATTTTTTCAGAGAGAGTTGAACTCTTCATCCATTGCAGCTTGCCATCTTGGATCATTCTGAGCATTGTAGTGGGACTTGTGATCATACCCAATCATCATATAGAGGGTCTCGGAAATTAAGGAATCATGACAAGAAATAGCAATACCTGCTTTTTGAAAATTTGACCAAGTTCTTCTTGTATCAGCAGGATTTCCAACATTTGTCCCGACGGAAGAGAGAGTCTTTTTGGCCCATTTTGGGAGAGGAGTGGCCACATTAGAATATGATTCATAACCATATATATTGTTTTCACTAATATCAGATATCAGATCTGAAATATCATATCCTTCACTTCCATTTCATAATCAGAATGATCAGCAGAACAGGAGGGAATTTCAGCAGTTTCTTCCTCGACTAGTTCTACATCTTGGATACGTTCTTCAAAGAGGACACTTATCTCAATGAATATATGTTTGGTTTTGAAATTCAGAATTTTGTATCCCTTTTATTCCTCTAGATACCCAATGAACAAACACTCAACACTCTTTGGTTGCAAATATTTCCTCTTGTCAAGTGGAATTCGAGCCCAAGCAGTGGACTCGAAAACTCTGAAATTGGACACATCTAGTTTGTGCCCAAAGTATGCCTCAAAAGGAGTTTTTCCTTTCATAGAAGAGTGAGGTACCTTGCACTAAATTTAGGTACCAACATTCATTTCCTCAGCCCAAATATTTGCAGCCAAACCTTTGGATTCCATCATGTAGATGGTCCATTAGAGGAATTTTGGGGTCTAAAATGGGCCTCCTAAGGAAAATAATAAAATAATAGTTAAAATAATAAAATAATAGTTAAAATAATAAAATAATATTGATTAATTTTGGAGGAAGAAAGAAAAAAACTACTTTTTGTGTTCGTATTTTCGACATATCTCCCTCAAATTTCAATCGGGAGAGCTTGTTGGATGCGGAATTTGATTCTGCATCCAACGAGTACCCACACTGCATACTTTTGACGGACCCCGCTACCCCAAAAACAAGAAATACCTGAAAAAATGTGATGATGATGTCATCATCACATTTTTTCAGGTATTTCATGTTTTTATGGTAGTGGGGTCCATCAAAAGTATGCAGTGTGGGTACTCATTAGATGTGGAATCAAATTCTGCATCCAACGAGCTCTCCCGATCGAAATTTGAGTAAAAACACAATGAGATATGTCGAAAATACGAACAAAAAAAGTAGTTTTTTTTAATGACAAATATGTCAATTCAACCATTATGGTTGACTTATTTTATTGAAATTCTATTGGTTCTTGAATTCCAACTCACAAAAACTTATTTTGGCACGTTTTCTTATAAGGCCCATTTTAGACCCCAAATTTCCTCTAATGATCTCTTTGAGGGCCTGGTTTTTCCTTTCCGCTACGCCATTCTGTTGGGGTGTGTAGGGAATGGAGTGTTGGATTTGGATCCCATATTTAGAACATATTTTCAGCAGCTCAGACTTGATATACTCTCCTCCATTATTAGAACTGAGAGACTTTATCTTCCTCCCAGAGGAATTCTCAACAAATGCCTTGAACTCAGTGAATCTTTCAAGAACCTCGGATTTTTTTTTTAGGAAGAAGACCCAAGTGAATCTCGAGAAGTCATCAATAAATGTGAGCGCATACCTTGAACCACTCATGGATGTTGTAGGCATCATTCCACTAATGTCATATTGGATCAGCCCCAAAATACTTGTTGCACGGCTTTCCTTTCCTCGATCAAATTTGTGCTCAGGGTGTTTGCTCACAATGCAACCTTTGCAAATTCCACTAGAGATTTTGATGGTTGGGAGACCTTCCACCATGGAATGTTTTTGAATTTTATGCAAGTACTTGAAGTTTTAATGTTAAAAATATTTCATGCCACATCCTACTGACTTCATTCCCATGAGTCAGAAGAGTGGTGGGCTTTACATCCAGTGAAAACTTGGAAAACTCATAGGTCTTAGCATGATGGTTCGCTAGACATGTTGCAATGAGTTTCCCAGATGTAATCTCTGATATCTCAAGATCATTCGGGATGAAAGAAATTCTATTAGGAACTATTATGTGTGGCATTTAATATACACTCAACATATTGGATGCCAAGGAGGGTACATACAGAACATCAAAGAAGCTTCCATGTTCAAGTTTTACAGTACCTTTTCCTTTCGAAATGATTTGAGAATCATATCCTAAGTGGATGGGAATGCTATTGTCAAAGTCTAGGAATGAAAAGTATTCTTTGCTTGCCACCATATGGTTTGAAGCACCAGAGCCTATGAGGATAGATCTAGGCTTTCAAAAAGTTTCCATGAGGGCATGTCCTCTTTCTGGTTGGATTTTCCGATCATGATTATCTCTCTTCCTAACACTATCAGGATGATTGATATTGTTCTTCTTAAAGAGAAGAGTCATTTCATCAAGATTTTTCTTCATGCATGAATTTTCATGGTGAAATCCCTTCCCGCAATAGGAACACTTGATATTTTCTTTACCTTGGTTCCCTTTGCTATTGTTCTTTCTTGAGCCGGAAGGCTCATCGTGCTATTGGTTCTTCTCCTTTGGCTTGGGAGCATCAAACTTAGTCTTTTGATTATTTTTCTTTCCCTTACAATTCGTGGATTTGGGCCCTCCAGCAAACAATGCTTGATCTTTTGAGGATCTAATGATCCCCATCTGCACAAGCTTTTCATGCTCTGTTGTGAGAGACTCAATGAAGGCATTGAGGGTCGAAATATTCTAGTTTGGGGTTCTTAGCTTCCTGGTATGGAATGTGGAAACAAAAACTAAGTAATCCTATCCAAGTTTGGAGAGAATGGAAAGAATGAGATATTCATCTTCCTTCTCCACTTCACATTGCTTCAACTAGAGCACCAAGTGCTTGAACTTGGTGAATAAATTATTCAAAGTTTTGAAGTTTCCTGGCTGAAGAGAAAGCAGCTCATTCTCTAGCTGATAGATCCTCGGGTCATCTTGCTTATGAAACAGGGAAGCAAGTTGATCCCAAATTTATTTAGGAGTCTTTAATCTCATGATGTGGAAGAGAAGATCCTTAGAAATCGAAAGGCACAAAAACCCAAAATCTTCATCAATCTTATTCCAGTATCTTGCTTTGTCTACAACATGATTTGGCTCTATCTTGGTGTCCATTGTGACTTTGTAGAGTCCTTTGGTACGCAATTGAATCTCCATGTCCTCCTTCCACTGGTGGTAATTGAAAGGAGTAAGAGGATCCACAGAAGAGGCCATTTTTTAGTTGTAGTGAATGCAGTAGAAGTCTTTCAAAAAAACTTGCAAAAATACAAAAAAGGAACCGTAAGGTCATACATTCTACACTTTTCAAGTTTTCATCACACCCAGCTTATTCAATCAAGCTAGCTTGATAAACTATTCATTTTCTTAGGAATTATGTAGTAAACTTGTCGCTTCTGGTGCAGAGCTGGAATTTTTGAGCTTTTTGCTCAAATTGCATGCTAGATCTGTCAAGAAATCTTTTTGGAGAAGAAGAGCCTTTTCCTATCGTGGCTCTAATACCATGTGAAAATTGAGTCACGGTAATCTGAGGACTAAAGCACAATCTTATAGAAGATTCAAGAAAATTTACACACAAAATGACATAACAGTGCTGTAATTAGAGGTTCAAGCTGTATATTATCAATAATCAATCAGAAGTAGTGATACAATGTCACACACTTGCATGAATATCAAGACAATTCGAATCCCAAGGAGTTCATTTGAATTGCACACATGAGATGGCTTAGATTTCAGTTAGCCACACTAGACACATTAACTAACCACTAATCATAATCAATAATCATCTCTAACTAAATCAGAGGCAGTAAGGACTGAGTCTAACTGAATAGAACTCAATTGTATGTCAATCAGTAGGTGAGGGTGCATGTCTAACTTCAGTTAGCTCAGATGAAGTGAACTGAGTCACCAAAAGTTGTTAGAGGTGCCTTAAATCACTCCAGTTAACTGGGAATTGCAAAAAATAGACAAAATAGTGATGGAGGTACCTTCATAGCTGCAGTTTAACTAAAATTAGGTGGAATAACCATCAGTTAACTCATATGGGGCACTTAGGTCATGCAGATCAACCCAGATTTGCTCCTTGATTGAAGGAGGAAGATCAGTTAGTCTCCCCAGTTGAACGAGAAGACTTAGTTGGCTTGCCTGATTGAAGGAGGATGATCTAGATGATGCTGATATGACTAATTCGAGTATTAGTGTATAATTAGGCAAAATTTACCAAATAAATATGTATGGGTTGGATATTGACTCCAACACCTGAGCCCAGCTCACTACGAGACCATTGAAGAATTATTTACCAAGTTTAAAGTGCTAGTACTTCAGCTAAAACAACGTGGCATAGAGAAGAAAGAGGATCATCTTATATTGTCCGTCCTTTCTAAGTTATGTCATGAGTATTCGATGTATGTTTCAACATTTCACTCAAGCAGGCTTACAACTAGAAATTGGAAGATGTCTGCGCTAGCAGATTTCATGGAGTCTTTGACTCAGGAGAAGGACAAGGTCATAAAATGGGTTTCATCTTCAAATCCAAATATAAATCCCTTGTTTCTGGTTATCAAATCAATCCCAGAGCAAGAATAAATATTTGAAGAAAAAGGAGAAAGAGAAGAAGGAATCAAGTTCAAAAAGCTCCAGTTCTATTGATGGGAGCTCGAGACCCAGAAGGAGGAGAAGCAAGAGAAAAATACCAACATGTGTTTATTGTAGAGGTTCACATATTGAGAAATATTTCTTCAGAAAGAATATGTGCATCATGACCAAGCTCCTTGAGGAGAACCATATTGCTCTTCAAGAATTTGCAAAAAGATGGGAGCGCAAGTAAGGAAATGGTAAGGTTGAGCATGAATTGAGTACATGGGTAAAACCCATTTCTGTTTTCTCTATTTCTGATTCACCTTATAATATATCATAACCTGAATCCTCCATCCCTTCCTTGGAATAAACCCCATTCAGTTCATCAAAGCTTCCTCCCAAAACTATTCATTTTTCACTAGCTTTTGATGTGCCTTCTAAAATCCCTTTCCAAATTCAATAATATATTTCCAATTCTGATTATGAAGATGATATACAAGCTGATATATGTCCTATGACATTCATTGACTCATTTCTCCAACCATTTCATGACCAAAAGACCCAACAACCCTCAAGTTCACTAGTTGGAAATTCTGAAAATTGCCTAGTTTCCAATGTTATGTCTCTTGTATATGTTGTTGTTATGTCTTGTATGTCTTTCATTGGTTGGAGAGACATGTCATTGGCCTTCATGGGACTATTTTTCCATATGTCTGGACTTTCCTTCACCACCCATGGTTCAAATCTCAAGTCTCTATACCTTCCAGGTTCGCTCAATTGCAATTGTGATCTAGTTGCTCACTCTTCTCTTACAATGGATCCATTCGTTCATGGAGACGCCATACCTCTGATATTTTCTGTTGTGTATAATACATATTATCATATTTCATATCCTCATGATCTTTGATACAGATTTATGAAGGTGCTTCATCAAATTGGGAGAAATATTCATGGTTTTATTCATGATATGGAAGCTACAAATGATGCAGATTTTGTTGAATCTTTTGATGTTATTTGGGAAAGAGTTTGTAGAGATATATTTTCCATGGTTGATTATGCTATTATATCAGAGTATTCTTGCATTAAAATACATTATTATGATTCCCCTCCATCATCAAATGATGACCATCAAAGGGCCTCTCCACGTGATCTTTGTTTACAGCACTTTGATGCATTGATGCATGATCTTGGAATCCACAACATATTCACCAAGTCCATCACCAAGAAGTTGTTATTTCAGCTCATTCAAGTGAAGAAGAGGACTTGTTGAAGGCCTTTCTGTTTATCTATGTCATGTCCATTTTTCAGGGGAGGTTTTGTCCCATGAAGTTTTCATCATTACCTCGGTTACATGGATTAATAAGCATTGTTGTAAAAGGTGACTTGTGCCTTAGTTTCCAAGGTCTTAATAAATCATTTTGAATAAATTTTACTAAGTATGGATTAGTGGGGGGTGTTGGAACAGTAATACATCCTTTGTACATATTTTTTACCTTAGGCTAATTTCATTTTATTTCATGCAATGATATCCTATGGTTTATACTAGGGAAGTTGATTCAGCAAGATATCTAGTTATTTTGGCATGTTCACACCTACATCAACACTCTAGCTCAGTAAACCAGCACATGTGCACCCTCATTAATGACAGGAGTGCTCCCATTCCTCTTATTGTGGAGTTTGTGTTGACTAGGGTCTCTAGTAGTGTATTTGGTCCATTTTGGCTCTCCTAGAAGTATTTATTGCCACCTTGAGCCTCCCACTCACCTCTATCTTCTCACCCACTCATGCCTTGGACTCATTACTGCCCCAACACAATTCACCAATGTTCACGCCTTGGTTCATGACTTTTTAGGCTAATTTGGAGCTCCATTGGTCCACATAGGGGGGATTGAGGTCAAATCTCACCATGACACATGTACAGTCCCAATTGGCTTCTTGAGCCTCATGAATTTTGTCCAATGTATTATAAATGTGTACTATAATATCTACAATATGTACTATAATAATATGATCAGTTATTAACACCATTCACATGTGCTATTCCAGCTATTTTTTGTCTCTTTTGTTGTTCTCTTGCACATTTTGTCAAATACTTTGAGTGTGAGTATTGATCTAGCTCCTAGATCTCACTGTGAATCAAATTCTCACAAATCTCCATACTAGATGGGTATGTCAACACATTGTGGAAATTGCAAGTGAAGAGGTATTGCTTGAGTTTTCTCAATATCTTACAAACAAGGTTGAGTCAGAATTCAAACATGAGGAAATGTGCTTGGATTTAAGCAACAAATGGTTCACTTTATTGCATTCCACTAGGCCTGTTATCATCCATGAAATTCAGCAATTAGTTGACCTTGTATCTTTCTTCATACTTTCCCCACTTCCAATGTATGTAGATATATACTACGACCATTTTTCAAGTTTTAGAAAGATCCAAGATTGTGATATGTTTACCATTTTCACATTTTACAACATTTGTAATATGTTTTCCATTTTCACATTTTATAACATTTTGTAATATGTTTGCATTCAGATTACATACAACACTACTATGGAGGCTCTTTGTGATATTATCTTTGCATCAGAGGTGATTGGAGATATGAATGGGGCAACTTCTTTAGATGACCTATTAGCTGATAGGTATTCTAAACTAGAATGCTCTATCATCCCAATGGAAAGAGGCCATGATGATTATATTATGATCCTGAAATACTTGTGAAGGCTTGTGAGCCAATTACAATCAGAAACAAGGTGATTGAATGTGTTATGTCATGTACCCAATTCTGTTTATATCAATTGAGTTGCTCTTGATGGGAATCGAACATGTTTCATATATTTTCAATCTAACTTTGAATACATATTTTTTAGGATATTTTGCATTTTCTTCTATGATTGAGCTAATAACTATTCATTTGTTTCAAATTTATGCATTGTTCAATTTCTCTTTGATGTCAGGTTCACTGAACAAAAATTATAATGTTGTCATACATTTTCTCTTTAAAGGATGTAACCTAAATGTTTAAGATTCTAAAGAGTGTAACATAAGATGGATTTGCAATGGATCATAAAATGTGTTTTGCTTCTCAATGTAAATTAAAAAATTAAAATTTAATTGATAATTATATAAAAAAAAATTGGATTATTTATAAATATAATAATTTCATTGATTAATGTTAAAATACCATTATCCATAATCTAAACAACTTCACAGAAAAATGGTAAAATACCATTATCCAAAATCTAAACAACTTCACTGAAAAATGGTAAAGTACCACTCCCAAGAATGCTAGGAGTAAGATAAGCTAAGCTTGTAGTAAGAACCTAGTAAATATTAAAGGTTGAACAAAGTTTTTTCTTTTGGCATGGTTGAACATTGTTTTTGGAATTTTGTCAATTTTGAATGAAAAATAAATTATTAAAAATTTGAATATCTTATAGTGCTAAATTCAAATCATAAAACAATTCTTACACAAAATCATAAATGACGGCTGGTTAAAAGTGTAGTTGTAAGAAGTTGGAAAAAAATTCGGATATACAAAAGTCCATAGCATTGACTGTTAAAAAAAATACTAATTTGGTATTATAACAGAACATAGTCCTTTGCCAATATAATATAACTGTCTATAATTGTCTAGAATGAGGAATGGTTGGAACAAATCAATTTCCTATTAATATATAATTTTGATCTCTCTTTGCAATGACACTGACGATGACCATTTGTCACAAGCTAAACCATTGTATTGATACTTAAACCTCTCAATAAAAATGTCAGCCTGGTTATATTCCATGCCCAACAAACCTAACTTTGTGATGCGTGTATTTTTACAAAACATAATGTAATCCAGTATAATATATTTGATAAGTTTCTCTAGAGGGTAAATTTTCATCCTTTATCTCCGTGCCTAAGCAAAGGTTCAATGGAGAAAAGGAGCACAAACGATGATGTTTCCTGTGAAACGGTTTCGGGATCTTAGAAACGGGAGCGACCTTAGAAAACTAAGTTTTTCATCCCGTTAACCACTGTTGCTCTCTCGTTTCTAGTAACAAAGCACTCATCTATCAAATTTATATATTTATATCAATTGTTAATAACAATTTGGTTTCGATCTTTATATCAATTGTCAATAACAAATTTCAATCTTTATATCAATTGTCAATAGCAATTTATTAACACCATCTTTTTGCAAATTTCAATCTTTAACTCAGTTATCTATAATCATTTATTAACCCAACTTCTTGTTAAATGACAAGCCATAAACAATTATATTGCTTTTAATCTTGTTAATAACAATATATTTTCCATAGCATATAACTAACCTACATTACCCAATTACATTTAATAGTTGAGTATTACAACCACTTTTTGGTTTAGATCCATTTACGGCGCCAACCCCAAGGATAAAGATGGTATCCCTCTCCATGCTAAACTATTATCTATTATTATTTGATGTATGTTTTACAGTTAGGTTTTTCCACTTTACTTCTATTTCTTTCTATTACTTATAAGATTGAACATTATTGATTTTTCAACTCCATGCTAAACTATTATCTATTATTATTTGATGTATGTTTTACAAATAGGTTTTTCAACTTTATTTCTATTGCTTTCTATTACTTATAAGATTGAACATTATTAATTTTTTAAATGCATGACACAATTTTATATGTTATAATAATTAGTTATTATTATAAACTCTCTTTACTTATAATTATAATGGTTGTAATAAAGGAACAATGTTTTTTTATAAAATGTTTACATATTTATATTAGATAAATATTAAAAAACATTTTTGAAAACCAATAAAGAAAATAAACAAGTGCTTCCTTTTGACACTCATTCTTCTAAACTTTTACTTCACAACATGCATCTTAATATATTTGAGTTTGGATTTATTTGAATTAGTGTTGTTTGGTCAACTTCATAATCTTATATTTTAATATTATATTTGAGTTAGTATTTTTTTAAATCCTATATCTTAATATATTAAAGTTAGTATTATTTTAATTAATGTTATTTGGTCAACTTTGTAATCCTTTTTTATATAGAAGTTGTGTTTTTTTTGTTTTTTTGTTTTCTTGTTGGGTGAATCAGCAACTGAAGATTGGGTTGGTACTCACGTGAAATGGGGTCCACGGATCCAATTCTACTACCATTATACCTCTGCGTGCCCCACACACCTTGCAAGCATGGGACACAGGTAAATCCAGGTGTGATTTGAACTCGTGACCTCCATTTACAACTGTGACTTCATAATAACTGAACCACCAATGAGCCACACCCATACGGGCTTTATATATAAGTTGTGTTATTAAATCTTAAATTATGATTTTTATAAGTATACTATTAATTAAAATGGTTAGTGTGGAGGATTGCAAATCTTATTTTACCTCTTCAATATGGAGTTAAATTAATTAAATATTGTAGTTTATCATTATTGAATGTTACTTTGTATTGATGATATTTTTTTTTACAAAAACAGTTATGATATAATAGATAGGTGGTATAACCACTAAAATAGAGCCAAGATACAAAACGCCCTTATGGAAGCGACAAAAGTAGGTCATCAGTTCTCAAATATGCCCTTAAGGAAGCGGCAAAGTGCGTTAAGTATATCTCAAGTTACTATTTAAGTTTTGGAAAACCAGTAAACTAACAAAGAAACCATTACAACATTCAACACTAACTATATACTACTGATTCAAGAGCTAGAAACTTATACATATAGCAATTCAAAATTAAAATTTCCATCCCAAATTCAAATATATTCCTCATTGGAGCAAGTCAAGGAACCTGGGTTAATTGCGACTTCCATCTTTACCACTTTCAGTGCCATCTTTTCAAACTTTACCTCCAGATCAGCCATCATCCCGATAACAGAATTCTCTGAGCACTTAACTTCCCACTTGAACTCTTTCCTTAGAAAACCAGGTCTCTATCAACATTCTCCAGACGTCTTCCTCCTTCTGTGTCAATTGTGTCCACCGTTCTTTTTACCCGCTCCAATTCCCTCTTAAGATCCCTGATATTGTAATCCATGAACAATGCAGTCAGGGAAGATCCAAATGACTCAGAAGAAGCCATTACTAATGCAGACACTCTCCCCACTGCAGCGAAGTCTCCATAAATGTTGGTCGCCCTCAACTCCACCGCGTTCGCGTGCCTCCTGCAAAACAACCAAACCACGTTCTTGTTTCTCTTGCAGATCAACCAAATCAGCCTTCCTCTCCCTTTCCTCCTTTCGGGTCTTAATATCCTTTCCCTTCACAAACATAACTCTCATACCACCCGAATTCATCATGTTGGTCATTAAAACATGCATCACCTCACCCAATTCACAATACGTCGACGAGACTGATAACCATCCACGCGCATGATAATTGTCCTTCATTATACAGTATATAATTGTCGCCTTACGCAGCCAGGAGTTCCCGTGTGCCTACACATGGAAACATGCTTCTCCAAGTGGCAGGCACGTGTCAAGATAGATGAGCCAGAGCACCAAGACGTGGGCCCAATATTTCTCCAAGCGCTCAGCCACGATCCTATGGGAGAGGACACCAAGAGCTAGAACCATTGATCAAGAGAGAGCTAGCGCTAAGCATGGTTCCTATATTTTCTGCAAGGTCTACTTCTTTTTTATGATTCTGGAGAACGTGGAAGAAATAAATTTTGTGGAAAGAGCGAGCAAGAAACTGGATCTTTTTTATCAATTGTCTAAGATGCAATTGGTTTAGGAGGGAAACCTCGACTAGAGATTGAACAACTATTCTTGAGTCTCCCAAGATTGTTAGCTCTGTAATTCTCTAGTTCTTGTCTATCGCAAGACCTTGCCAAAGGGATAACGCCTCAGCTATATTGTTTGTTTCCGTTCCAAGCCCCCAGAAGAATTTGGTTTCCATTTTTCCATCCAGGATGAAGATAACCTCGCCCCCCCCCCCTACTGCCCCATTGTATTGATAATATGTTACTAATTTATTATGTTTCCGATGGGGGACAACATAGTTCTCACCAAGTTGGTATTAATTCATGTCGGTGGGGTAAATTTTTTGCATTTCCAAAGTCAAGGCATGGTATGTAATTTTCTTATTATTTTATTAATGAATTTTCTTGATTTTTCTTGAATTAGATTGGCTCGTATGGATGATCTCAGCCTCGTAGAATAGTGCCCAGGACGTAGCAGCGTGCTGAGATTATCTTGCATTTATATTTTAATTATAAGATCGATGCTCCAATGAATGGATTACTTCTTTTAGGTGGGTTTAGATTTCAATGGACGAGTTAATGGTGAATCTTTCAAGGTTGCAAGATGAGATAATGGTGAATTATGAATAAGTGTGTGGAGAGAGAATGCACGACATTCAGTAAAGGCAAAATACATCTGATTGTATTTATTGTACCTCACACGTACTACAATTACGGAGATATATTACCTCAATGATGCTTGAATAATATCTATAACAATAACACTTGCATGATATACGCCCCAAATAATTCCATTAATTGTGACAACTGGTAATAGTTTTTCGAAATTCTCCCACAAACTGTGCTTTGGCAAGCGTTTGTGAAAGGATTTTATTTATTTATTTAGTAAATGCACCGCCATAAACCAACTTGACTCTATAACTACCTTAGTGTTTGTATTTCCTTTTTCTATTGATCATTTGCATATATTTATATTTATAAATAAGTTATCATAATGTTGTATTTAATGCAAATCAAAACATTAGTTATTGATCATTTTTAATAAAGTTTTTAAATTATAAAAACAATTTGAAGAATTTATCTCAAGTTAGTGATAATGTAGAGAGATAATAGAAATAATTTAGAGGAAAGAAATTGAAATAGAATTGTAAAAGACTAGTTAAAATTAATAAAAAAATTAACGGTCATGTGAAGAAATTTGTATTTGTAAATAAGTTCTTATAATAATAGAAATTATTTGGAGGAAAGGAAATGAAAAAGAATTGTAGCTAGATAATTTTGTAATGACTTGGAGGAGAAGAAATGTAGAGTCACATTGTAACCAATCAACCATTGTATTAACTAATGAATAATACAACCAAACCATCACTAGTCAAATGACATAAAAAAAAACTACACAAGCCTAATGAACCATGTTGGCTCCAAGCATGAGAGTGAGAATATACTATCTAGCATAGTGCAAGAAGACAAAACTTTCTCTGGGCTTGTGAGGACTCCTAAGTAACAATGCAATCAAAAAACAAATTAAAGTTGAGTAATAATGAAGAATGAAAACACTTTCCTTCTTTTCAAACCAAGGTAGGGTATATACACCTCCATAGACTTAGAAGTCAAATGGCTAGTTAGAGGGGCTCCCTTGTCATACAAACAATGGGTTCTCAAACACCAATTTGTTGTGGCTTTAATTTAATCTTTTTTTTATCACACAAGGGGACACCAATTCATTGTGGCTTTAATTTAATTTTTTGTCATTTATCACACACATGCTCTCCTCATTATTCCTCCATGGTGTGTATTACTTTTAATAATAGAAACATGGAAAATTGACTTATAATACATCACATTTAACATCATAGATGCACGAAGTCACAATGATTAGTGGGATATTCATTTATGTTCCTCTAAGAAAATATTAAATGCATTTGGTATTGCCATCCAGGGATGATTGTAAGGAACCATACTTATTTAAAAGTGTATAAATGTTGGCGAATCTTACCAATTCTTAAAACACCAACTATAAAATGCTTGGTGATATTTTTCAAAAAATATTTTAATTTCCAAGGATTTTATATCGTTTATATAATAAATTGGCGATTTTTAGAGTGAAAAAAGTTTACCCCATCAAAATTGGGCGAAACAGGGCTTCAAAAATTGCAAAATGGCTAATCTTTTTTTGCAGAAAACCCCCTAAAAATAGCCCATGGGCTAAATTTCGCCCCTAAAATTATGCATGTTGCCATCTATTTAGCTATGTGCCTAAATATGGGATGTTATGTTCCCTCCTCCATAAAATTAACGTCAACCTGGGTAAGGATTTAAGTTTTTGGTACTAATCGAGGATAACATCCTTGATTTCCTCAATCTCCTCCTTAGGTATGTAAATATTCCATTAAACCTTTACCTTGGTGATTGATTAATTATGAGACTCTATATGGAATTCTCTCTTTGGTTTTATATGAATTTGAAATTAATCAAGAACACAAATATGATCATATGCTTATTATTTTAATAAATAAAGATGAAATATAGCATGTAACTTAACACTAGATGGTATTGTAATCCTATATGTAATCCATCTCCAAAACATTAAAAACCTTTATATGGTGTCATTTTGGCATTGATGCATGATAAGTGGTATTGTACCATTATTGATCTACAAGGAAAAGACATTGTGCCCATTAGTGCAACTTTTTAGAAGAAAAGAATCACAAATATGTTTATAAGCCCAAGTTGACCCTTTCTATTTGACCATCTATTTGGAGATGATATGCATAGCTCATATCCATCTGGGTACCTTGAATTTATAACAATTATTTCCAAATTATGTTGGTGAATGTGGGGTCTTCATTCAAGACAATGGAATTAGGCATGCCATGTAACTCAAGAAATCATGAGCCTCTTCTATAGTTGACTAAAAACTCTTTATAAATTTGAATATTTTTTTTGGTGGGGTGGGGTGGATTTTCCAAGGAAAATGACTTTCTCATCTTAAACTGTGAGCTTGACTACATCTTTGTTGTTTATCATTCTATTGATTTTGAAAAGAGCTAAAGAAAAATGGCCTAAATGTTATCCTCTTTTAAGCATTTTTTGAACTAGATTTTAAAATTTTGCATTTCCAAGTTACTATGATTTTGAAAGGTACCTCTTAGGACTATGTGTTGCACTAAAAACTTTAAATAGGTATCTTCCTTTTCTTTTGAAAATTATAGTATTTTCAAAACTTTGATTGCTTCATTTGAAATAAAAAGTAAATGTGCATACTACATTTGTTAATTTCTTCATTTGAAAGAAAAAATAAATGTGCAAGCAAGAAAATAGAAATTTTCCATCCATAGACATCACAATACTAGTGTAGATCAACGATCACTTGTCATTAAATTAAACGGAAAACTATTGTGTTGCCCTTAGGGAGGGATCAAAATTGCACCAAATTTCCTTAAATTCACCAAAAACCAAAGAAAAATTAGCAACGGTGCACTAGTGAATATAAGGGTGAAAATCCTAAAAATCAGATTGTTGTCCAAAGAATAGGGTGTTGTAAAACCCTAATTTCATACTTAAAAAAACCTTGAAACAAAGTTGAAGCCTTAACTCCATATCTGTAATAGCCTTAAAACAAAATTGAAACGTTAATTTCAAATACGAAAAACTAAAATGTATTGGATAACTGAAGAAAAATGCACACTAGCTCAAATACCATGTCAAAAATCATGAGGTACTTGTTCTACAATGAATTCTCCAAAAAACTTTAATCAAATAAACATGTTGAAACAACAACACCATAAAATACTTTAAGAGAGTGAAACACAAGTAGAGTGAATTAGTGTAGATGACTTTAAGAAAAAGAAATATTAAACTCACTTAATGTGATGATAGTACAAATGAGGGATGTGGTGTATCTATACAACTCTACTAAAGTTAAGGTGCTAGCTCCAAGAAGGATGCTAGCCCAACCTTAGCTTAAATTGCAATAAAATATAATAAAGTTTAATAATGGTGTAACCACCCGCTACAACCCGTAGGAGATGCAGGGAATGATCTATGTAGAAATAAGCCCCAAGTTTTATGGAATGTTGAAGGGCACGTTTAAATATTTAAATAGGATACCCCACTCAAAATACTATTTTATATGTATTCAATGTGGTTGATGGCATGAGAGCTCGCTACATCCACGGATATAAGCCAAGGGGCTCACCCAAAGTGGCCTCACCCTATTGGAATTACATCAATGCCTAACCCTGAAGGACCGAGAGAATTGAACCCCAACCTTGACCATATTACGTCTTGGTCTTGAAAGATCCAACCAAATAAGATACCCCTTAGGGATTGGCACGTGTGCATATTCTCAATAGTTTTCAATTATTTGTAACTATGTCTACAAAGACAATGAACTTTAATGGAAGGTCAAGGTACATTAAAATCCAAATAAGAGAACAAATATTCATCAAAGATTGAAAATTTAAATGAAGTCCCTCGTGTCTCTTTTATAAATCTTGCTTTATCTTATAAAAAAATAGTAAGTTAACTAATAATCAATTGTATTTTAAAATTGATTGATGATATCTATGAAACAATTTATTATGTCCCCGACTGGGGACAATATAGTTTTCATGAAGGTGCTATTAATTCATGTCAGTGGGGTAATTCTTCTGCATTTCCAAAGTCAAGGCTATGGTATGTAATTTTATTATTATTTTATTAATCATTTTTCTTGATTTTATTGAATTAGATTGGCTCGTATGGATGATAACAGCCTTGTAGAATGGTGCCCAAGATGTGGCAGCGCACTGTGATCATCTTGAATTTATGATTTTAATTATTAGATCAATGCTCCAATGAATGGATTGATGTTTTTAGGTGGGTGTCGATTTCAATGGACTTCCCCTCACTTTAATCAACATTCCAGATGAATTCAAGCCGACGTCCATTGACATGAAACGACTAGGGTCCCTTCACAAGAGAAAACAAAACAGTCACCATGGAGTTCAATAACAGCCATCCTGGTAAGTTCAGGGTTTCGTTCGAGGGTAGCAACGAATATTACAAGGAATTCAAGGTCGTTCTCTTCTTCAACGACCTTAATTTTTGGTTGGAGCATCTACACTAGGTCTTTAATGTGAAAATTCAGTCACAGTAATATTGGGATCAAGGAACAACTCACAAAGATTTAGAATCAATTGCACAAGAAATTTTACATGAAACACACTGCAATTAGGAGTTGCAGTTGTAAGAATGTATTCAATAATAAAAAAGTAGAGATACAATATGATACACTTGCATGAATAGCAAGACAATTTGAATCCTAAGGAAGTCATTTGAATTGCAAACATGAGAGTGGCTTAGCTGTTAGTTAGCCACACTAAACACATCAGTTAACCACTAATCACAACCGTAATTGACTCTAACTGAGCCCAAACTGAATCGAAGGCAGTAATGTCTAAGTCTAACTTAACAGAACTCAACTGTATGCCAATCAGTAGGTGGGGGAACATATCTAACTCAAGTCAGCTCCGATGAAGTGAATTGAACTCAATTGAGTCACCAGAACTTGTTGGAGGAACCTTAAATCACTCAAGTGAACCAAAATTAGTCCAAAATAGACAAATAGATGAGGAAGGCACCTTTCCAAATTAGTTTAACTGATTATTAGGCGAAACAACATTCAATTAACTAATTGGTGCACTTATGACAAGCATATCACCCCATATTTGCTCTCCGATTGAAGGAGGAATCCTAGTTAGCCTCCTTGATTGAAGGAGAAGGCTTAGTTGGCCAACTTGATTAAAGGAGTGTGTTGGTGCTATTGCTGATTTCAAGGACTGTGCTGGTGTGCCGATGTTGATGCTGATGTCAAGGACTATGTTGGTGTGATGATGCTGATGTCAATAATTCGAGTCAATTACTTAGGATAAGTGGATAATTAGTCCAAATTGACCAAATAAAGATGTGTGGGTTGGATAATGACTCCAACACCCCCCCTTAAGCTATACTCATGTGGAGGAGTAAAAAAAATAATGCTAGGGCCCCAACAACAAAGTCCATAGGTCACCCTATACGAAAAAGAACTCTAAAATTCTCAATAAAATGCTAAGTGAGGAAAAGGGGAAAACCCAATGGGAACAAAACCCCCCCTCAAGTTGAACACTAAAGAAGTATCTGGTCACCCTGATGAACTCACCCCTAACAGTGAACGAAGCTAAGTGAAATTTTTCTTAGTAAAGTTCTTGGTGAAAATATCTGCAATCTACTCATCTGTAGGGTAGTATTACAGAACAATTGTCCTGTCATGCACCAACTCCCTGATGTAGTGCATGTGGATCTCAACATGTTTGGTCCTCTGTCGATGAACTGGATCCATGGAGATATTGATAGCACTTTGGTTGTCACAAAATATGACTGTGGATAAGTCACTACCAATCCCAAACTCAAACAAATTTCCTTGTAGCCAAACCGCCTAGATGCAAGCATTTATTGCTCCCTTGTACTTGGCCTCTACTGAAGAATGTGCAATGGCAGCCTACTTTTTGCTGGACCAAAAAATGGGGCCACCACCAAACATAAACACATACCCAGAAGTGGACTTCCGATCTATGGTATCCCCTACCCAATCAGAATATGTAAAACCAACCAAATCTAGATCAGAATCTGCAGCATAGTGAATCTCGTAGGATCTAGTGCCCTAAATGTACTAAAGGATCCTCTTGGCTGCCTTTTAATGGAGATCATGTGTCTGTTGCATATATATTGATACGCCATTCACGGCATAACAAATTCCAGGCCTTGAATGTGTCAAGTATAGCAAGCTTCCAATCAACTGGCGGTAAATGGTGGAATCCATGGGTGGATTGGATTTTCCCCCTTCAATACTGATTCCTGAGAGGAAAGGAAATAGTGCAACCTTAAAAACATCCATGTTAAACATAATTAATAGGTCTGAAACATATTTTGACTGAATTAACATTATCTCATCATATTATTGAGAGATTTCAAGCCCGAGAAACTGTCTCAGCAGGCCCAAATCGCTCATTCAAAAGAATCACGAAGAGCAGTTTTTATAAAGGAAATCGAAGCAAGTGTGCTTCCTGTTATCAAAATATCATTCGCATACAATACTATGATTATAATATTATCTTCATACTACTACAAATATACATTTGGATCAAATTTTCATCTCTGGAATTTCTGTGAGAGAAGAAAGGCATCCATTTTGGCATACCAAGATCTTGGAGCCTGTTTCAACCCATATAAAGATTTATGTAACTTACAAACCAAGGAAGGATCTGATGTATAGCCTTGAGGATGATTCATGTATATTTCCTCTTGTAGGTATCCATGTATAAAATCACTCTTGACATCCATGTGATGCACCTCCCAATGCTTGGATGCGGCAATGGCCAAAACTAGCCTTATGGAATCCATCTTTGCCACCAGTGCAAAGGTCTCATGATAGTCCACTCCTTGGAATTGGGAGACCCCTTTTGCAACCATCCGTTCTTTGTACTTGCATCTTGAGCCATCTGTAGCAACCTTTGTCCAATATACTGTGATGTCCCTAAACCTTGAGATAAGGCCAAAGGTGCTAAATTAAGACTAACTAAGGTTTAAGAACAATGGATATAGATAAATTATTATTGATCTGACTAACCATTCACCGAAATAAATTAAATTCTAGAGATTCAATTATAACTAAAGTTTGCGACACTTAATTATTTAATTACGCCACTTAATTAAATAATTAATTGTGACACTCAATTAATAATTTCCAAAGTGCAAGCTAAAGGTCATAATTGAAACAATAACATCAATAATAAATGTTAAACATCATATTCGTTGTGAATAACTAATTTATGTATTTTGGGTTTGTTTGATAGCATAGTTTATAAATAACCAAGTATTGATGTCATTGATTTATTTGAAAATTAATCTACTTTTTTGGTGTTATTATGTGTGTGATGTTAGTGACCATAAAAAGTAAGGAAAACCACATATCATGGAGCATACATAGGCTGCAATATACATCCACACCAAAACCATAGCAAACAAGAACACCGGCTGCAACTACAGCCCTCAAAATCGGCTCCCGATGACCGTCCCCTACAATCATCTCTCACTAATAAAAATCAGATCATATGGTTGCCACCCTCCAGCCATCAATTACTTTTACATATAGAATACCTCTCTCATCCTCATATATGCAACTAAGAACAATTATGCAACCAAATGATTTACAATAAAATGACAAGTGCGTTCATCTCGGCACCAGAAAGCTATCGAACCAAAACAAACATATCTTGGTCATCCAGAAAGCTTTTTCAATGAAACGAAAGGTGATGTTTACTAGAAACATTTCTCCGGATGCAATGGAACAGGTCTCACAACCTATAAATGAGCATATATGGTCAAACCAGATCATATGGTTGTGCCCCTCTCAATAAAATAGAGCCAAAATTACAATTTCTGGTTACGAAGAAGAAGAATAGAAAGAAGGTAACAAGAATAGAAACTAAATTCCATGAGGTTCATCCTTACTCCATGTAGATCCTAACATTAAATACATGAACACTCAAACAACCAATCAGCCATAATTGCACATATACCAAATAAAATAATGTAATGAAAACACAACATAAGAGAAATACTTATCTCAAAATATAAGCAACTGGTTGCAGCAGGACAACTTTCCTCCCAACCGTAGACATCGTCAAGCCTTCCTCACTTGAACAGGTCACCCCCGAGCTGATACCATGGATCGATAGGTATATTCTCACTTAGTATCACTACTCTTGAAACTACCTCTTTCGAGAGACACAATGCTTCCCACTACTACTTTCATGTTCGTCTCCACTGCCTATGGGATGTGACCTAGCTCATCATTCCCATTTCTTGGATTCTTGTGTGAGAACCTGGACTAGTAGAGTGATATAATGGAAGCAAAGGGAAAAAATAGACTCCCTCTAAGTCTCAACACACTCTTAATAATATTAACCTTCCCAACACGGGTAGATAGCATAAATCACATGGTCTAAAGCTCAAGATTAACTTCAACAAGGAGATGGCATATGGATTTATAGCATAAGGAGGACCATTCTAACCTAAATGGATCAACCCAAATTAGAGATGAGTAAGGTTTAAACTTCATCATGGAGAATTAACTTGAATTATTGGAGTGGTGGCTTAGTGAAAAGATTCCCTTTCCCGAATTAGCACCATGAGGAGGAGTTACCCAAAAACTAAGGAGTGGAGCCATGAAGAGCACATGGAGGCACACTAATGCACAAAGGTGGGTACAAAACATAAAGGAGGTCGAAATAGGTGAGAGATGGCATCCAATGGGGTCATAAATATCATGGAAGTACAAAAATAGGATCATCAATGCGCAGTGTAAGAGTGGAAGCTAGAAAATAGCTTATAGTCCTAAAAACTAGGAAATGGCTCATAAATGACCATAAACACATAAATGTGAGGGAATATTTTCCCAAGGAGGTATCCCTATGCAATATGGGCCCACTAAAGTGTGCACAATATGCAAAAAATATATCCATAGTCCATAATTATTGAGAATAGGGTTCGTTGTACAAGGTTTGGGTGACGAACATTATTAATCTCACCAAGGTGCAAATATGAATTGGGATGGACAAAGTTAAGTCAACAATAAGTTATAAGGTTCTAGGGATGTCCCCATTCCCCCTCACTTTATGGAATCCATGGTCCCCCATACTCTTTTAGTTTCCTTTGCTGATCTAGTTGTTTATTTAATCAATCATTAACAAAATTCAAAGATAACAAAGATTCTAGTAATAACATTAACATTAATAATAACAACAAAGTACAAGGTCATGTTATCAAACATTAATAATAAGTCCTTAATTAAATTCATCATGAAAGGAGAAAAATTCCACAATCATATAAAATATCATAAGTCCATAATGCAAGAGAACATAAGTCACTTGAAGGATCATAAGTTTGGGGCTTAACAACTAGGGTACTACATATACCCACTTGCATTGAACAAGTTTCCTCCCAGGTGGAAGGAAAACTAACTCCCAAGTTGCATTTTTCTGAAGAGAGTTGAAGTCTTCATCCATTGCAGCTTGCCATCTCAGATATTTCTGAGCATGGTAGTAGGACTTGTTATCAAACCCAATAATCATATAACAGGTCTCGTACAACAAGGAATCATGACAAGAAAGAGCAATACTTGCTCTTTGAAAATCTGACTAGGTTCTCCTTCGATCAGCAGGATTTCCAATGTTTGTCTAGGCAAAAGAGAGTGTCTTTTTGGCCCATT
Organism: Pseudotsuga menziesii; assembly: GCA_001517045.1. Taxonomy (NCBI): domain Eukaryota; kingdom Viridiplantae; phylum Streptophyta; class Pinopsida; order Pinales; family Pinaceae; genus Pseudotsuga; species Pseudotsuga menziesii. The sequence continues at coordinate 31,843 of LPNX011064121.1, forward strand.
TTGGGAGATGGGTGGGCACTTTTGAATATGATTCAGAACCTGATATATTATGTTCACTGATATCAGATATCAGATCTGAAATATCAGATCTTTCACTCCCATTTTCATCATCAAAATGATCAACATAATAGGAGGGAATTTCAGCAGTTTCTTCCTCGACTAGTTCTACCTCTTGGAGAGGTTCTTCAAAGTGGAAACTTCTCTCAATGAATATATGTTTGGTTCTTGTATTCATAATTTTGTATCCCTTTGATTCCTATGGATACCCAATGAACACACACCCAATACTCTGCGGTTTCAAAGCCTTCCTCTTGTCAAGTGGAATTCGATCCCAAGCAGTGGACCCGAAAACTCTAAAATTGGACACATATTGTTTGTTCCAAAAGTATGCCTTGAAAGGAGTTTTTCCTTTCATGGAAGAGTGAGGTACCGTTGTTCTGAATTTAAGAAGCAACACTCATTTCCTCAGCCCAAATATTTGCAGCCGAACCTTTGGTTTCCAGTATGCAGGTAGTCATCTCTTTGAGGGCCCGGTTTTTCCTTTCCGCTACACCATTTTGTTGGGGTGTGTAGGGAATGGAGTGTTGGATTTGGAACCCATATTTAGCACATATTTGCAGCAGATCATAGTTGATATAATCTCCTCCATTATCACATGTAAGATACTTTATCTTCCTCCAAGAGGCATTCTCCACAGATGCCTTAAATTTAGTGAATCTTTCAAGAACCTCGGATTTTTTCTTTAGGAAGAAAACCCAAGCGAATCTGGAGAAGTCATAAATAAAGGTGAGAACATACCTTGAACCACTCATGGAGGTTGTAGGCATAGGTTTGTTGATGTCAAAGCGGATCAGCCCCAAAATACTTGTTGCACGGCTTTCCTTTCCCCGATCAAATTTGTGCTAGGGTGTTTGCCGACAATGCAACCTTTACAAATTCCATTGGAAGTTTTGATGGTTGGGAGGTCATTGAACATGGAATGTTTTTGAATTTGCTGCAAATATTTGAAGTTCAAGTTTCCAAATATCTCATGCTAAATACAACTCACCTCATTCCCATGAGTCAAAAGAACGGTGGGCTTTGCATTTGCCACAAATTTGGAAAACTCATAGGCCTTAGCATGGTGATTTGATATTCCTATTGCAACGAGTTTTCAGGATGCAATATCTGAGATGTCAACATCAATCGGGATGAAAGTAACTCTCTTGGGCACTCCAGTGTGTGTCATTTGATATACACTCAACAGATTGGAGGCCAAGGAGGGCACATACAGAACATCAAAAAAGCTTCCATGTACAAGTTTTATAGTACCTTTTCCTTTCGAAATGATCTGAGAATCATCTCCCATTTGGATGGGAATGTTACTGTCAAAGTCCAAGAATGAAAAGGATTCTTTTCTTTCCACCATATGGTTCAAAGCTCCAGATTCTATGAGGAGATCTCTAAGCTTCGAAACAGTTTCCATGAGGGCATGTCCTCTTTGTGGTTGGATGTACCGATCACGATTAGCTCTCTTTATAACACTGTCAAGAAGATTGGTATTGTTCCTCTCAAAGAGAAGAGTCATTTCATCAAGATTTTTATTCATTAAGGAATGTCTAGGGTGAAATCCCTTCCCGCAATAGGAACACTTGACCTTTTCTTTGCCTTAGTTCCCTTTGTTCTTGTGTTTCTTTGAGCTAGAAAGCTCATCTTGTTGTTGGTTCTTCTCCTTTGGCTTGGGAGCATCAAACTTGGTATTTTGATTATTTTTCTTTCCATTACCCTTCGTATATTTGGGCCCTGAAGCAAAAAGTGCTTGATATTTGGAGGATCAGATGATCCCCATCTACACAATCTTGTCATGCTCGTTTGTGAGGGACTCAATGAAGGCATCAAGAGTAGGAATTTTCCAATTCGGGGTTGTTAGCTTCCCGATATTGAATGTGGAAACAAAGACTGAGTAATATGGTCCAATTTTGGAAATAATGGAGCGAATGAGATGATCATCCTCTTTCTCCACTTCACACTGCTTCAACTGGAGCACTAGGTGCTTGAATTTTGTGCAAAATTCATTCAAAGTTTTGAAATTGCTTGGGTGAAGAGAAATCAGCTCATTGTCTAGCCGATAAATCCTCATGTCATATTGCTTATCAAATAGATCAGAAAGTTTATCCCAAATGTCCTTTGGGTTTTTCAATCCAGTGACATGGAAACGAAGATCTTTGGAAATTGAAAGGCATAGAAACCCAAAAGCTTCATCCATATTGTTCTAGTATATTGCTTTGTCTACAATGTGGTTTGGCTCTATCTCGATGTCCATTGTGACTCTGTAGAGTCCTTTGACACTCAATTGAATCTACATGTCCCCCTTCCACTAGTGGTAATTGAAAGGAGTAAGAGGATCCACAGAAGAATCCATTTTTCTATTGTAGTGAATGCAGTAGAAGTATTCCAAAAAAACATACAAAAACCCAAAAAGGGCACTGTAAGGTCGAACAGCTTGCACTTTTTAGGTTTTCATCACACCCAGCTTATTTAATCAAGCTAGCTTGATCAAAAATTCCTTCGCTTAGGATTTATGTGGTAAACCTTCAGCTTCTGCTGCAGCGCTGGAAATTTTGATCTTTTTTGCTTAAATGCATCATGGATCCATCAAGGAATCTGTTCAAGAAGAATATATGTGTCCCATTGTGGCTCTAATACTATGTGAAAATTGAGTCACAGTAATCTTGGGATCAAGGAACAACTCACAGAGATTTAGAATCAATTGCACAAGAAATTTGACATGAAACACACTGCAATTAGGAGTTGAGCTGTAAGAATGTATTCAATGATAAAAAAGTAGAGATACAATGTGATACACTTGCATGAATAGCAAGAAAATTTGAATCCCAAGGAGGTCATTCGAATTGCAAACATGAGAGTGGCTTAGCTATGAGTTAGCCACAATAAACACATCATTTAACCACTAATTACAACCATAATTGACTCTAACTGAGCCCTAATTGAATCAGAGGCAGTAATGACTGAGTCTAACTGAATAGAACTCAATTGCATGTCAATCAGTGGGTGGGGGAGCATATCTAACTCAAGTAAGCTCCGATGAAGTGAACTAAACTCAACTGAGTCACCAAAAGTTGTTGTAGGCGCCTTAAATCACTCCAGTTAACTCAAATCATCCAAAAATAGACAAATAGATGAGGAAGGTTCCAACTCAATTTAACTGATTTTTAGGTGAAACAACATTCAGTTAACTAATTGGTGCACTTATGACAGGATCACCCCAGATTTGCTCACTGATTGAAGGAGGAAGCCTAGTTAGCCTCCATGATTGCAGGAGAAGGCTTAGTTGGCCTCCACGATGTGTGCTGGTGCTGATGTTGATGTCAGTAATTCGAGTCAATTACTTAGGATAAGTGCATAACTAGGCCAAATTTACCAAATAAAGATGTGTGGGTTGGATAATGACTCCAATAGTTAAATGCTTGAGATGTATCAGATTGTCGGGTGAGTCAACGTCCACATTAGCACTCGCACAAATGACTGTTAGAGAGGTTGGATCACCTTCGTGATATGGGCTTGGTAGAGTGCCTAAGGGTGTTGCAATTAGGCCTTCGTTCAATGTTGCACCAGTAAGTTTTATTTATTTATTTTATTGATGATCTGTTGCCCTGTTTGTTTATTATATTTTTCAATATATCACTTTTGAATGGCAGTGTTTCCTTTAAGGTTTATGTATTAAATGCTTCCTTGAACTATTAAAATTCATCAATATATTGGACATTTTGTGAAAAAAAATGCAGGGAAAGTGGAATCTTCCACAAACTATTAAAGTTTGGCTAAAAATCCCTAAAAGTTATGAAGGTTTCCACAGAGCATAAACCCTATCAAAATTCCCACCTAGGAATACAGTAAGGAAGCAACAATCTTTTAAAATAGGTTTTGAGGCATAATTTAAAATAGGTGTAACTTCTGTGACACTTCTTAGAATCACTATTATGACCCCAATATAGAAATGACATTACCACTTTGTTTTGGATGGCAATTGTACTATTGCAATTTGATTCATAACTAGAGAGATAATCACATTGGAAGAAATTATTGCAAGGGTTTTGGGGATTCAACATGAAATGGTTGTAACTTTTTCATGTGGCAATGTTGAGGACATTTCCACCACGTGGATCTTGTTGTTGTTATTACTTTGTATTAACAATTTTTAATTTATTTATTTCTTTTATTTATGACAAACTTGGCATCGTCACCTTTATGTTTTATCTCGTTTTGCTGATATATGTTTTTCCCACAAGAAAGTTATTGACTTGCAACAAAGAGGATTTTTCAATATGACATTCTTATTTAGTGTTCAATGTTTTCATGAGGTTAAGTAAAATTGGCTAGATATATTAATTTAGATCGAAACAAAGATTAGGTTAATAGAACTCCAATTTTGGTTGTCTACCTTTTTGGCTGTATTTGAATAATAAGTAGTGAACAGTCTCCCTCTCTTCCACAAAATCCAAATACAAAGGTATTAACATTCTTACTGTAACAAGGATTTCTCCCGTGTTACATGCAAAAGCACCAGCCTTACGTCAGCAAGACTGTAAGGTAGAGTTCATGGAAAAACTTAAGACAAAAAACAAGATTAGGAAAATGAAACAAATATATATGAGGGCTACACTAGAACAAAATGCAAATAAACTAAATATATTATACCTTTTTTATTGAAAGTGGACCACCGTGGCTGTCTCTAAAGTGATCCGCCTCTCCATAGGTTGGTTCTCCATATGGGTATGGAGGGTGTCTCGACGTACTAAGTGGGAATGTTATGGAAACGGGGTGGTGGCAAAGAGGTGTGTGAATACCTGAGAACTAAAGGTGTCCCAACATACTCACAATGGAAAAAGGTTATGAAAACTATTTTTGGGGAGACCTTCACAATGTAATTATAGTAAAGTTTTAGGGATTTTTGACCCAAGGCTAACCCATGGTATTTTGCTTTGGTTTTTTCAAATCTTATCTCTTTTTTTAGGGTTTTGGAACCATTTATAGGGGTTTTGACCATTTTTTAGGGTTTTTTACCCCTTTTTGGAAGAGAATGAGGGTAGACCATAGTAAATAACCATGTTTTGGACCTTTTTTGTTGGAAATACAATTGTGAAGGTCAAAAGTAAGGGAGATATGGTGGAAATATGATGTATGTATGAATTTTAGGCCATATAGAGCTAAGTGAACATTTTTTTGTGTTAACAGATTCCCCCTGATGTGTGAGGGAAGGAGATCATCATAGGATCATAAGGATAGTGGAAAGACTCGGAGAGACCCACGGAGAAGTGGAGATTTCTCGTTCAAACCACGATGGATTTTGGTTTTTGTATTAACGGTTCCCATCAATGGGTGAGATACAAAGAATGTGTGACATGTATATGGACGAGGCGGGCATACCCATGCTCGTAACAATGTCAAAATAATAAATAATTGGATCAAGGCTCAAAAAAATGGGAGTCGATCAATAAAATATACAAATGATGATACATAATGGTGGCCTCAATAGGAGGTTGAATACAATGTTGATCTGAAGAACTGATACATAGGAACAATGGAATTCTTATGGAATGTGATATCACCACACCTGATGCTCTACTGGATCTAGAAGTGTACATGTACATGGACTCAATGACTGAGAGTCAAAATCTCTATGGAACAATATGCAGCATCAAGTACTGGAGATACATGGAAGCGCAATACTAGGAGCTTTCAAACATCATCTCCAATGCAGACCGAAAATCATAAGGGACATGAAAATGTCTGGGTCCCATAGTAGGCTCACCAATGTGCTAGAGTCAGGTGACAACCGAGGTCTTTGACCAAATAATGAACGGACCAATACCCTGTACGAATCTTAATGATGCGATGATGTAGTTGAAGTCGAGCACGTGAGACACAACCATCCAAAGAGGCACTAATGACTCCTCTCAAGTGGTCCAAGGAACTCATCAATGAGGTGGATGAAACTAGGATACAAGGACCTATGGTTCTATCCTCTTGAATAGATGTGTTATCGTCAACAAAGGGAGACCTGCAACTAACCAAGGCGATGATGTGTCCTTGACCAGAAGTGCAAGGATGATAACCAATGATGTGGACCAATCTGGGGACTGACACACTGAGTAGGGGGAACAGGGGCAGGGGGAGTACGGGGTACTCATTCCCTTTTTCAGAGTATGATGATAGAGCTGACCTGACAGCAAATGAAACTAGCCCATGGGAGAGGGATCATAGCTGTAGTACCAGGAGTGTAATTGTAGATGGGAAATACTGAGGGAGGTAACTGGACTAGTGATATCCAGGGGATCCAAGGAAGATTCATCATAGAATACTCTAAACAAAGGATACCCAATGGGGGGAATCTTCCAAACTCTGATATATGGGGTGGCACCTAAAGACACTGTAATGACACGATCTCATGGATTTTTATCAAACCTGAGAAAGTAAATGCTCGATGGTGTTTTCAATTTTAGAGAGTCTGAAAGAGGAAGAAGACTCCAGTGGGTTCTCTTTTTCATATGTAGTCTCCTAAGCCCAAAAAAGGATAAAAGTGTACAAAGGAGAGATCTTCCAACCTTGGGGGAAGGAATACTTATTTACCGTTGGTAGTCCAATCAGGCCAGAAAAGGTTAAACCTATATTGACTGGACGATCATTCAAATACTTTTATGAACATGAACGAAACCAATATTGCTCGGTGATATTTTCTTGATGAGAAGGTTGGAAAAGAGCTTAAAGACAACCCATAATGAGCTTTTTCGTAAAGTACAGTCCCAATGTCTGAGAAAGCATAAAAGGATGCAAAGGGAAACGTTCCTCGCTTGAGTGTGCCAAGGTTTTCCTTTTCTTTTGATAGTCTACATTGTCCGAAAAAGGAGATAAACAAGGCTACATAGACTCCCTTTCAAATATTTTTATGAGCATGAAAGGATGCAAGCATGCTCGACGATCTTTTCATTCTTTTAGGACTCAGAAAAGAGCTTAACAGAAACTCTGTAATGGGCAATAAAGCAAGGAGGAAGTGTTCAATATATGGAAACAGGTTATGTTGTGAACATGGTTGATGGGAATAAATGCAAAACACTAATGGGGCCCCCTTGTGGGACGATGAATGGTAGCCAAAGATGGCCAGTTGTGCAATATGAATGGATTGAATGACTCGTGAACATGCCAATACGTACAAAGAGAGACTCGCATGGTGGCACACAAATTAGGGTGATTTTCAGGAAATGGCCCAAAAATTCATAGTGAGAGCATGAGACAAGGGTCTCATCAAAAGACAGAGGGTGAAAAACTAAACCCGGTGGTGCAAACGGCGTCTCAAATGGACGTCAGATGACTCTGTGATGCACGAAAGAAAATGAGACCCAATGGAGGCCTATAGACAGTTGGGACCACGTGACATGTGTCATTGTTACTGTTCAGTGCTGAGTTGGAGTGAAGGACCCTAGAGCTCATTTATTGATTTATTTCATTTCGATCAACAGTTTACAGATATGTGACTTGCAGGTAAGAGCTCTCGTCAAACCTGACTTTTTCACTGGTTTAGTTTTTCCTTTTACTCATCCTGGGGCTTATGCCGAGCTGGAAGGGTTCGTAGGGATGGGTCATGCTTTTTGAGGGAAAATTTGCAACCTAGGACACTCATATGGGCCAGACAAGTGCAACCCAGTCACACCAGTCGAAGAGACAAGCGCGACCTAGGTTGCATCTGTCCAACAGGAAAGAGCGAATGGGTCGCATCTGTTCAGGGTTTAAGCGTGACTTGGGTCGCTCAGAAAGACTAAACATGAGAGACTTAGCCCATGATGAGGTTTTATGTGTAAATTGGACCTGACAGGGACTGTGTGTATGTGCAGGATTCCCCAGTGGGTGTGGAGAGAGCGGGATATTGGTACCTTGCGGGAGGAGGTATTAGGGGATGGAGAGATGGTGGAAACACTCACCCGGAGTGGGCTGTTGAGGTACTTCCGGGTGCCACTCTTGCGTACCACAAGAATTATATTGGAGACTCTGGTGAGTTTCTGGGACACAGATGTAGAGTGCTTTATCATCCAGGGGGAGTAGATTGATATCACGCTCTCTGACATTTACTTTCTGACTGGCCTCCCGATGCTTGGTGTGATCGGTGACACTATGTCGAAGCTTACACACGGAGTGTCGCTAGATTACCTATGTGAAAGGCACTACTATGCCTCTAAAACTATGCACAATTCATACATACTGGTGTGTGATCTTGAGAGTCTTGTGACTCGTGCTGTGGCAGTGATGGTGCTGCGGATCTTGGGGTCAGCAGGACCGCACAAGATATTAGGGGGGTAGCTCCAGATTATCGATCATGTGTTGGGGGGTACCTACTATGGGTGGGCCCATATGTACTTGTCAGTTTCAGCGTTCGCTGGACCATCCCAGAATAGTGGGAGGGGATTTTTGTTTCCCCTCATTTTTTTGCTTATTCTTTTTCGAGCAACTACCGACTCTACGACTGCACTTGGCAATGTGAGAGGGAGGGCCTCGCGAGTCGCGCATGAGGCGGTGGAGCGAGATGATGATCCGGGAGGGAGGCAGCTTAATGAGTCGTTTCTTTACTCGAGAGATACTTACACAGTGGAGGCAGCTTCTAGTCCTAATTGAGGACTGCCCGTATGTGGGGATGGACTATCGGGGAGATTGTGAGATGCCTCGAACTCTAGGACAGACCTGGGGCCTTGATCGTACGTATACGTGATGTTTTATGTGGTTACATGCATATATATTTTACTATATTAGCGGTAGCCAATTTATGTGTATGACATATATTGATGACGTACTATGTGTATGTGTAGACATCGAACCACGCCCTCCAGCAGGCTGTGAGCGATGGAGGGGCAAGGTGGAGGGGATAGATCCACCCACTCATGAACACGAAAGACTTCGGAGTACATTGAACTCACTTCTTCATGACATAGAGTGCCTGTTAGAGGGGGTCATGGATGATGGCTGGAAGTACTTAGACGACGACTTGATCACTGCATGTTACCGTGCTCCTCCAGAGTGGATCCCCTTGATGAAGAGGATTGTCATCATTGCCAAGTATGTTCGAGCAACAGCACGAGGTGACATGCCGATGGAGGATGAGGAGGATTCTAGTGAGGAGGACACATAGGAGGATTCAGACTCCGAGTACCAAGAGGAGGCCTCCAATTCTGATTAGAAGCTACTAGGGTTGCCCCTAGTGCGGTGGTGCACCAGGACTTTTTGTCTGATCTTTATGCTCAGTCGAGAAAGCTTATGGGGTTCTCATTTTTGTACTGAACATTATAACATGATATATATATGCACGTGGGTGCACTTTTTATTTGTTTTTTACGAGTATTTTTTATGATGATTCCTATATGATGTATATGGCATATGTATGCATGACTATATGATGATGCATGATGCAGTTTTATTTCCTATATGCGATGATTGATGTATCACTCCAGGATGTCATTAGCTATTTGGTCTACTACACTGTTGAGACTTGTGGTAACATGTGTGAATGTAATGGATTCAAAATGTCTAACCAAATGTCTAGTGCGCATGAACTTTCTAAAGAGACAAGGATCACGTACCTGGTAGCAGTTATTCAACTGGGAGATAAGAAGATGGGAGTCTAAAAAGAAATCAAGGTGACGAATAACCAAGTGTAGGGCGGTGGCCAAGAGACCAATGAAACCATCATACTCATCTTGGTTGTTGGTAGAAATTCCAACACACATTCTGTCGATATGGATCAACTCATGTGACGGGTAATAAATAACCCACGTAGCCGAGGCGAGATTTGGAGACCACCTACTTGCTCTGTTAGCGAAACCAAAGTAGCAATGTGGGGTAGGATCCATATGGAGAAATCAAGGAAACAAATTGTCAGACCCGCGACAAGAACGGTGTAAAACAAAAAAGAAAAACTATAACACAAGTGACACATTGTGGGACTCATCAGGCATAGAACCTCTTGAGGTAGAGCCCATTACGGGGATTCTTCAAGAGGTGGTCATCTAAGTCAATGAGGATGTATGCCCCCTTGTTGAGGCATCAATGGATGACATATGGGCCGTACCACAGTGATTCAAACTTCCCTTTTCTAAACTTATCATTGGCTTGATCATCGAAGAGGACTAGATCGCCTTTTCTAAAGGTGCGAGGGTGGACATGGGAGTCAAAATGTGACTTTGACTTAGTCTTAGCTGCTTCAATCATTTGGAGATCGGCACGATGGTCCTCATTGGTTTGTTCAAGCATAATAAGGCGTTGTTCTAATGGCGATGTATCGGGGAGGAGCTCTGTGACAAGATGAAGAGATGGAATCTGGCACTCAATGGAAAGTACCGACTCTACACCATGGACTAAGTGGAATGGGGTAAAACCGATGGCGGTCTTAGTTGATGTCCAGTAGGTACAAAGGGAAGAAAAGAGCATGTGGTTCCAGTTGGATTTATGGTTTCCCACCATATGTTGTAGCATGGTTTTGAGAATCTTATTGACAGCCTCAACTTGTCCATTTCCCTGGGGGTAGTATGCGGAGGAGTACTGATGGTCGAACTTCAACATGGTAGAAAGTTCGGTCCAAACCGCGTCTTCGAAATGACGAACGTGGTCGAAGACTATTAGCTGGGGGACATCGAAACATGTGATAACGCAATTGAAAAAGAAATGCGTTGTTGTATCTTCCTTACAATTGGATGTAGGCATGGCCTCGACCCATTTAGTGAAATAATCGATGGCCATGCTGATGTAGTTCTAGTTGCCGACCGAGGTAGGATTACATGTCATGAAGTCAATTTCCCACTTACAGAAGGGACCAACTGTGACCAAAGGATGCAACGACATGGAGGAGTCCTTGCTTTTGGAGAAAAGAGTTAACAATTGAGACAATATTTAACTGCGTGGATGTAATCGGCAAAGATGGTAGGCCAAAAATAACCAGCATAGAGAATCTTTTGGGCGGTAGCCAAACTGGAGAGGTGGCCACCACAGGCTCCACCGTGACAATCATTAAGGACCTTTTCAGCCTCATCATGGGTGAGGAAAGGATGCAATATGGCATCCATGCCCCGACGGTACAATACATCCCCTATGAGGAGATAACGAGAAGCTTGGTGTTGAATGCGATGACGATCTTCTTGGCCCCGTTTTGGCTCAGGAAAAACCAACTATGGTGCCAGTGTTTGCAAGAAAATAGTTACCATGCATGGCTGGGGGTATCTGAGGATGACCCCCCATTGTGGGGATAGTCGGGATGGATGTGGAAGGGCCACTTCCCCCAAGTGGAACAGGTGGAAACCATGGTAGCTGGTGTGGGGATGCCACTAATGGGTGGAATGCCAACAACTGTGTAGGTAGTGATGACAGGACCACTAGAGGGGATACCCGTAATGATGAGTGACAAGGATGTAGAACCACTGCCAACTACCCCTCCATAGAAGGGGTCTAGTTGTGTGTCAGCCATGGGGATGGATGGGGAAGTGAACAGAGTGGGTTTGGATTGGTAGGAATCTGAATCAAACTCAGAGGCTGTGTGTGGCTCTGAGGGTGGTGAGTGATGTCGAAGATGGCTTCGACGGTGGCGGTTCAAAGAATCGAACTAAGGGGTGTGTCCCCTAAGCCGATAGGGATAACGTGGTGGAGCAATGGTGGTTGTGGAAGTAACATGAGATGAATATGGACCCCGGTTTAAATTGGTTTCTTATTGGTTCAAAAGGAGTCACTTGACCACCAAGGTGGTCTAACGACTTGCATATTGGGGCAATACCTCTCACTCCATAGCACAGGTAAAACTGTTAACCACTTAGCCATAAACAACAGCTCGTTGGTTTTCCTCACTGGTGGGAATCTAGTCAATCCGGTGGGGTTCGTTGCCCTTTTAGCTTGGTAGGTCCTCTTAATGGCCAGCTACTTCGGGGTTCTTGTGGTACTCCTCACAATGAATTTTAGGGCAAAGCCCAAGTACTTCCCACAGTTTTGCGGATGGGACTTATGTCCCAAACTGAATGTGATTATGTTAAATGGTTCTTTTAATGGCTCTGCATAGGGTCATGAACCGAGTGTTTTTGCTTAATGGTGTGAGTGCGTGTGCATCTATATGTAAAAGTTTTCCTTCCAATTTGGAAACAAAATGGGTAAAAAGAGTTTTTTTTGTAGGAAATCGACAAAGGGTTGTAATGGAGCAGGCCTAGACATTAAATTAGGTCTGAACAGAGGGTTGGGACAGACAAGGGTCTGAACCACACACAGAAAAATAGGTTGTAGGCTGATAGACGCACCTGTCAAAGGAACAGGTGCTTTCTAGGTCACACAGAACAAACAGGCAGAGGTGATCTAGATAGTAAACAGTCGAGTCGCGTAAAACGGGAGGTTTCAGGCGACTGGGTCGCTCAGAACAGGGTTACATGAGCAACTGGGGTCACTTCTAGCATCGAGACAAGCGCGATCTGGCTCTGTGAGCCAGGTCGCATATATCGGGGAGAAATTCGCGACTGGAGTCACTTTTACCAGGGTGAAAGAGGCGAGTGAGTCACGGCTAACAACCCAATAAGGGCAACTGTGCCCGAATAGAGAAAAAACAGGAAAAATGGGGCCGGTAGGGGCCAGGGGAACATGCACTAATGTAGAGGAGGTTCGAATCGGCCTCGTGGGGGCCCGATCGGTGAATGTGAAGGGAAGAAACTGGAAACAAAACTGTAATAAACCTACAAAACATAGATTGTTATGCAACGACCAGTGGAGTCACCAAAACTGTAACATGGATTTCTCCCTTGTTATGTGCAAAAGCACCAGCCTTACGTCAATGAGACTGTAAAGTAGAGTTCATGGAAAAACTTAAGAAAACAAACAATATTAGTAAAATGAAACAAATATATACGAGGGATACACTAGAACAAAATGCAAATAAACTAAGTATTATACATTTTTTCTTGAAAATGGACCACCATGGTTGTCTTGGAAGTGATTCGCCTCTCCATAGGATGGTTCTCCAAGTGGGTACGGAGGGTGTTTGGACGTACTAAGTGGGAATGCTATGGCAACGGGTTGGTGGCAAAGAGGTGCGTGAATAGCTAAGAGCTAAAGGTGTCCCGACTTACTTACAATGGCAAAAGGTTATGAAAAATGTTTTTGGGGAGACCTTCACAATGTATATATAGGATTTTTTTAGGGATTTTTGACCCATGGTATTTTGTTGTGGCTTTTTTTTATCTTATCTCTTTTTTAGGGCTTTGGAACCCTTTTATGGTTTTTGACCCTTTTTAAGGGTTTTTTTAACCCTTTTTGGAAGAGAATGAGGGTAAACCATAGTAAATAACCATGTTTTGGACCTTTTTTTGTTGGAAATACAATTGTGAAGGTCAAAAGTAAAGGAAATATGGTGGAAATATGATGTATGTATGAAGTTTAGGCCATGTAGAGCTAAGTGAGCATTTTTTTGTGTTAACACTTACATAAGGAGTCATATTGATTAAAATACTTTTAGAGGAGTTTGGGCTTTGTTAATAACAATCAACACCACTTTGATGTGATAACTAGGGTTCTTTTCAAAGGGATTGGCATCTAGCATATCACTCAAAGACCAAACATAGTAAGGTCCATCTACACCATACCAAACAATGGATACATTATTACATTATTTAAATGGATTGTGTTGTACAAAGGGCTAGATTGTTGACATCTTCATCGCATCCATAATGGAGGCCAAGTTTGCTACATTTCAAATTGGTTGTGGTATGAAAGAATCACATTTCGAACTCTAAGTAAGATGAGAAAGAAGGTGGTTGAAAGTTCTAAGATTTTAAATTTTTTTAGAATTGTCATTTTTAAAGTCTGACTATAAAATCTATGTTGAAATTGTAATTTTGGAGTATTTGAATTGTTGTTTTTAATGCATAAATAGATTCAAAACCCCTCAATACACTTGTTGCGATATGATTTTGCAATCTTAAAAATGAATATTTACACTTTCATCAATTTAAAATGATTATATTCTTACAAGATTTTAAATTGAAAATGTTAAATTTCCTCCTATTATATTGAGTGGGTTGAAAAAAAAACAAATTCATAAAATGTTTAAACTAGGATAAAAATATTATTAAATAAGACAACTTATTATAAACAATAAGATTCATGGTGATTTAAGGTTCTTCATCACTATAGTAATTATAAAATGACTTAGTGAGCCATAACAAATAAGTTAAGTTTACAATAATGGCTCATCAATATAGTAATTATAAAATGACTTAGTGAACCATATGAAATAAGTTAAGTTTAAAATAATGGTTATATAAAAGTCCTTGATCCAAGTGTAATTATTATGGATGTCTAACTATTCCATAACTTAAGAATAAGTTAAAAAAATTATTTCGCCCATAGCCTGTTTTTTTTACCAAATCTTACCATTTTTTTCCTAATAAAACTGAATTTTGTGTTATTTGAATGTGATTTTGAATGCATAAATGGGTGAGTTTTTGACCGATCATAATGGGAATTTTGTATTATTCAAATGTGATTATAACTACATAAATGGATTCAACACCCTCAAATACCCCAACTTCCAAGACACCCAAATTATACAAGTTTATATATTGTTATTTGAGATTTTAAAAATTTCTTCATAATGTTTATCAAATTCATTTGAATGCTATCTAAAAAACAAAATCATTAAATATTTACACTACCCAATAACTTAATAGTTTTTTATTAATATAATAATTAAAAGTTACCTTAACAAATTGTAATAAATATAGTAACAAATTGTAATAAATATAGTAATGGATCATAAATTAATAATTACTATATTTACTTTTTGATAATATTATAATTATCGCATAGGGGGCTAATTATATCACCTCACTATATGTATTAATATTTAATATTTAAATTTTAACTATACCCATCTGTTCACATACCCATTACTTGTCTTTTTGAAAATGTATAAAAGCTTATATTATGTACTTATTAAGAAAATCTAGAAAACACTGTTAATGATAAAAGGTATGTAAGGTTGCCATAACCAATCAATAATATGACCTTTAAGTTAATATGACCTTTAAGTTAATACAAATCATACAATTCAGGCTATAATTTTTTTTGGGAGAAAAACAAAACATTGCATAAGTATTCTGTCAATGTGATGATTTCCATAATCTAAGGGTCAATAACCCTTAAAATTCACACACCCATGTCAATGTGATGATTTCCATAATCCAAGGGTCAATAACCCTTAAAATTGACACACCCATCTCAACTACTAAACCATCACTTCAAATGTCCAAGTTTAAGTCCTAGTCACTATCATCACGATAACAATCTCTACTAGACTACCACTAAACCGTCTCTTCACGCCGTCTCTTCACGTGTCCATTGCATATCCACTGGTCATTATTATTAATTCCCTCACATCTCAGACAAATCATTGAAAATGCATACACTATCCATCCTTGCATAGTCTATCCTTACACATATGATAAGCTGTCCCCACCCAACTACCCTATATTCTGCTTAGACTAAATAATCTCCACTTCTTCCCCTTTGTCTGATTATATAAGTCTAACCCAGATCACTGTCAGTGTCATTGTCTAATTCTCCATCAATCTCATTGACACAGACTCATTTGAAAGCATGAGTGTCTCTGTCTGTAGCTTTACACTTGCAAAGTTGCAAAACACCAGATAAACTGAAAAATAATGGTACAGAGCACACTGTTCTCTGGCTCATTTCACAAAGCATTGCTGCACCGGCCTTCATTTTTCATTTTTTACTGGCTAAATCACAACAAGAAGGCACTTTTTGCCAGAGGCCAAGGCAATCAAACAAGGGGAAGCTCTTGACCCAAGGGAGAAAAGAAACTGAAATATTAATTGTTTAGCTGGAAGCCGACGTGCCAAGATCCGCGCGGGCTATTGACTGCCGGGAAACAAGGAGGCTGACCCGCGCGTGCTCGGCAGCTAGCGAGTGCACGTCTGGGGTACATTAAAACGTACCTAGAAATAATAATGAGACTTGGGCATGTATCGACTAGAGCGTCATTCTGTTCACCAATCTGAATTCGTTTAGACCTTTCTTTGGTCACTGTGGCGATCCTTCACAGATCTTTTCCTTTAATTGAAGGAAGTTGATGTATATAAAGAATAAGTTGGGGAAAATATAGACACAGATCTGACCTTAATCATCTTAATTCCTCCTCCTCCTCCTCCATGGATCACCAGGTGGAGTTTCTTCCTAGTATTGATTGCATTGTCGAAGATGAAAATTCTCTAAGGGGATCTGTAGTTTGCAGTTTATTTTCCCCTTAAATTCATTTGATGGAGTTCTGTGATCCTTGGTGAGTGAATGAGTTTTTCATGTTATAATTTTTTGTAGGGTGGAGCAGACCAAGCTGGGTGGCCACTTGGGCTTGAAACGCTGAACTTGAGAGTGCGCATAATGGATGCCATGAGAGGTGGGGACATTACTTCGCTGAGGATGTCCACGCCCAGTTTTTCTTCAGTTTCTTCTTCGGATTTTGATACAGAGGTAATCTGATGGGATCAATTTTGGATTTGTGTAAGAATATGCATTTCGCACTTTGAGATTGAATTTGGCTGCAAAATACTTGAATTCTGGAGACATACTGATTGACCTGTTTTTAGAGTAGAATAGTTATATTCTATTCAGAGTTCTGAAAGAAGTCAAAGCTTAAACTTAACACCAATGATTATTACGACCTACATTGTGACTCTGGGTATGGATATTTGATCATTACTCTTTATCCACATTATTTCCCTCATAGTTGTCTATCCAGTTACAATTTCCCTCATAACTATCTAGACCCTTGTATTGACCAGAGTGAGGGCAATTTTGATTTTGCCTGCATACCTCTTTTTCAGAGAAAGCAGATAGGAACTAATGGGATTTTACTGTTCATCCTCTTCAGAGGAGTGATGATTTGGAGATTGCCCTAGGTCACCAGAACCATCATGAGTGAAATTTTTAAGTGGTTGATGTGGATCTTCCATCTCAAAATCAAAATCAAACCTGTAGCGTGTATATTACAAATCATAGTAGAATGAAGTTTGTTGGAGCTGAATATTTAACATTGTCTCATACTAATTGGTATGTTAGACCTGGTACAAATAGTCTATCTTGTAGTAGAAGGTTACGTTTCCTAATAAGTTTGAGAATTTCTATAACGACTTTCTAGTGTGTATTGGTTTTCTAAGTGTCATTTTTCTTTGCTGTATGTGGTTTGTCTATGGGGCTGGTTTGGTCGGATGTCAAGTATGTCCTTATTGTATGCATCTCTATGCTGCTCATCCTGAAAATTAACGGAGTCTCAATATTGACATATTTTTTC
This sequence comes from Pseudotsuga menziesii, assembly GCA_001517045.1. NCBI lineage: Eukaryota > Viridiplantae > Streptophyta > Pinopsida > Pinales > Pinaceae > Pseudotsuga > Pseudotsuga menziesii. The sequence goes on from LPNX011064121.1 coordinate 49,217, forward strand.
CTCCCATAGTGCTTTTCAATCTGTTTATATGCAACTAGCACTTATTATTGATAATAATTTGTTCTAAATGCGAGGATGCTCTACTTGTTCTACTGAGTCATGGCTGCCAAGGCTCCTACCTGTCAAGGCTGAAAATAGAACATGTCGGTACTAGTACTAGGCTGCAATTGATGATATTTTCCTTTTGTTCTTAATGGCATCTTCTTCTCATGTCTTCAAATGTGTTTTTTTTCATGTCCATCACTGAGGCCCTCTAATTTTATACCCCATTTTTCCATCCACTTGGAAACATCTTTTGTGCAGATTTTGGTTGTAGGGGCTGATGATTCTGACCACTCCTGACTGTTAAAAGTTAAAACTGGTTCACTTCCTCGCTTATGAATGATGGATTTATGGTTGAAAGTATTTGTTGAATTCTTTCGTTTTTGCCTTATCAGCAATATAGAGCAGGGGATTATTTCTATAAATTTTATATTGTGAATTCAATTTTCCCAATTTTCTAGTCCTTTTACCAGCAAATATTAGCTAAACGATATTTAAATTTATCTGGCTATGACACTCAGTGGGATGTGGCCTTTGTTACGGTCAATCCTTATGGCGTTATCCTTTTTCCAGAATAGTTTAAATGCATATATATTGTGACATCCAAGATTATATAATTCATTAATTTCGTGCTTAATATCCAATTATGTGCAAGTTCAGACATTGTGAGCATTGTTATAGCAGAATTTTTACTTTTGTTATGGGTTGATGGCAGTCTTCTTTATCATTCTTCCCTGATAAAAGCAACACGCTTGGAAACCTCATTGGTATACGGTCCAATCACAGAGCACGTCATGCTAGCAACAGTGTTCATCCAGAAGGCAAGACTAAAATCTCAAGGATGGGTGTTATTGCAAGAACACCAAGAAGTCATGGAAGGGTGACAGCATGGAAATCCCTAACAGGTTGTTTGTCTTTAACTTCAAGGCAACAAAATGATGCTCTGTCCCTTGCAGACTTATTGAAGGCAGAGAAAAGAGCTGGAGCTTCTGTTGTTGATGCCTCTAGACAAGAAAAACTGGACACTGATGCAATTTATGGCAGATCTGATGGGGTATTGCCTGGTGATACAAATCCTCTTTTCTTGGATGGTCACATGGATCAGTCCTCAACTGCAAACTCTAAAGGGTTGGCTGCACTGGATTTGGCAATGACTGAGAAAACTTCACCCACGTTGGACAATGTGAATAATCTTCAGGTCTGGGATCCATCCAGTATTTTACAAGCAAGTTGTGCACACGACAGAGCACAATCACAAAGCTTGTGTATGCCCTTTGTGTCAGGCATTTTATCCAAGTCAAATCAAAGCAGGGGCAGCCCAGCAGGAAAAACAATAAATCATTTATGACATTAAAGCCAGGGCTGGAAGTGCTTTAAGCTGGAATTTCTCCTAGCTTCTTCTCATTTCTTACTCCCCAATATGGTGCTTCATTCCATGAATTTATTTTCATTGTAATCTGATTCAGACTTGTAAATAACAATTGCTCATTTGAATTAGACGTTGGATCGGTTTCTTATTTTAACTGTTTTAGTTTGAGAATCGCTCTTCTCATAGGATAGCAAATATGGATTTGTAATGGCCTGTGATTACAAATATGGATTTGTAATGGCCTGTTATTTAACCTCGGTGTATTCAGATTATGTGATCCTAGGTTACACCCCATGCTTACTTCCAAGAGGGAGTTTTTACAGCTATGCCTGTTATGTAGGATGTTCACTATTAGTGTTTCACTGGACAGATTTTGTTATTTGAACATTTCAAAGTAGGCCTACTTTTGTGCTCTGTACTTCTGGAACATGTACAACGAAAATTGCCCTTTCTGTTTTTGCTTCATTTATGCAATCGTGTAGGTCCTTGGGATAAACCAAAACTATTAGTTTGTCATATATTTTGGGTTTTGTTTAACTTTTTTGTGAAAAACAGTACGGGAGTTATTTTGGAGATTTTGGAAATTTATTGTTTTCAAAGTAAAATTTCTCTGTGAAATTAATACAGCAGAATGGCAAGCTGTTTCATCTGCCGGTTGAAATTTTATTGACCTGCTTCTATCTCTTCTTCAGATTTAACTATTATGTGAATTATGGGATGAACCAAAGTTGATAAGTGCATAACATTCACAAAATAAAACTGTTACTTAGTGCATGTCAGTGTAGTCCAATGATCCACACCCCAGCCTCCTGATTTGCAAACAGGGATTGCGGAGGGGATAGTAAAGTGGAAAAACTTACAATGTTTGGGAGGAGGAATTCGTAGAGGTAGGATAGAATGAAGTAAGCATATTAGGTCTTATGAAAAAGTAACGAAGGAGTTTCAATGATATTAATACAGTAATTCTTTTCTTTCCAACTTTTGATAACAAAGAAGCTTGTAATACTAGATTTTGAAATAAAGTTATTGCAATGTTATGATGTAAAATCTATATCAGAGTATTTGGGTGATGGCATACTAAATTTGTAAAATGGGAGCTCAAGTGAGGGGTGAACCTGTGTGTAATGCCCACTTAATCATATGAATACAAACCCAAGTCATAAAAGATTGGGCAAGTTGTGTAGGGACTATGAAAGAGGAGCTACGGCATGATCAATATGGAGCAATCAATTCCTCTTTTCTTGATCAACAGAAAAAACGCATGCTTGGAGAGAGAGTGATCCAAGCACGCAAGCACCACTTCATTTTCAATCATGGGAAATGGATCTAGGTATTGACATTCCATCGACCCACTCAAATCAACTTTGTACTATATATTGGGCACCTTGATAAGAGAAGGTGTTTCCACAGTCCATAATCTTGATCTTGCTTTGCACTTTGCTCCATTTCTTTTGTACTTTTTGGTCTTACCCTCTTCCAGCATTTTGTTGTGGCTTTCTAGATTATTGGTGGTTGTTTTACCACCTTTGAGGAGATTGCAGCAGGAGATGAATGCAAGAAGCCTTGTTACTGTAGTGTTTTAAGAGTGTATAATGCTTGATCTATTTGGGGCTACCAATGAAGCATTGATGACCATCTCTTCCCTTTATCTGGTTGGGTCCTGTAAGAAGGCCTTGATCAGGTTGTGGCCAACAAGGTATTTTGCAGCTGCAATAGTTGTGTTTTCTCTTGCAAAAATCCTGATTTGGGATAACTTTTACCTTGATCTGGTTGAGAGTCGAGACTAACAGTTAACATTGGACTAGCATATTGCTTCTCCCTTGATCTGGTAGGAACTTGGGATCTACAAGGGATTTCGCTATAGCGAATTGCTCAAGAGTTGCTTGTGGCTCCTTTGCCATATCATTACTCCATCTTGGGGGTGGCATTCATGTAGGCATGCCTATTGTTTGGTGGTAAAATCCTTCCTTTGCAATTTATCCCCACAACCCCTCTTAGTTAGAACTTAAAAGATAAGTATTGAGGCTGTGTGTCGAATTTGTGTACTGTCATGTTCTCTTGGAAAATGCATGCGATTAATTATATCATTAAGCTTTGTGCATTCTGATTTTGCCCTATAATCTGAGGTAGTTCGTTGAAGATGTTATAAATCGGTAACAAAGTTGTCTATTAGATGTAGCTTAGATGATTGGGAGGAATGATTGTTATCCTCCCCAGCCAGGTTCAATTCTTACAAGTGACATTGTGCTCTTGTTAAGCCCCTATGTAGTGATTGAGTGGATTATGTAATCTGGCCATACCTTGGTTTTTTGGAATAGCAGATTGGCATATTTCCGTAGCGCATGAATTTCGAAGCACATACTTAAGGGATTGGTAGAGGTTACTGAAGCCAATTATGTGAGTTTTGGGATGTTAAAAAGGAGTATCTATTCAAAGCTTAAATTTGTTAATGAAATAGTTGAGTGGGGTTTTGGGCATGTTTCATATTGGTATTAGATCAACAGTGTAATTGGGTTTGTTGTAACTGTCTGTGTATGAGTTCTGTGCATTACAAAGTCATGATATCATTTTAAGTCTATTGAATGTAATATACATGGGTATGTTACAAAGTGGTATCAGAGTATTTTAAATTTACTGAGTATAAGCATAAGTGGGTTGTTCCAGAATGTTAGCAAGTATGAGCATCTGCCTATGTTACAGAACTGCTGTAATACCAACACTTCAAGAAGTCGATAAGATACCAAGATAGATTTCAGTTGAGAATGGATCAACAATGTCAGACAATGAAATAAAAAATAAGACATTGTTAGCCAATACTGCAATAGGAATATTCATTCGATTAATCCTATTCGCTAGGGTCCAAACAAAATAGTACAAAATAGAACAGGCCAGTATCAACAACTTCGATCCATGTCAATGAAACAAACAACATGTGGATACCAATCATAAGGGCAATAAAGAGTCAAATTTGTAGACAATAGATGGTAGATGGTAATATTCAGAGAAAGACGTGGTTGTTTTGTTTGCTGGGACCATTTGTTTTTTCTATGGCGAAGTCGATAAACAGTTTGTTGATCAGAATGGACTTCAAACTAGGTTTAAAATCAGTTGTTTTTAATGCGTGACTGTCTTTATCTTTGGTTGGTTCTTTTTATTTCTTTCTTCAAATTAATATAAAATTGGGGTACGTTAAACGAGTGGGTCTTGGTACAGTCTATGCATAGGTAGTATATACTTACCTCACATCTTTGACTATTATCTGTGGATATCCCATTGCCACCTCAAAGTACTGCTTAAATATAACAAGGTTGAGGAGAAAGTAAAAACAAAATTTTGGTAAAGTTACAAGGTGGAAAGACTTGAAAAATAAGCCAATAAGAATCTCTTCTTAGTGGGTCCAGAGAAATTTTCCATTCTAATTATTAAATTAAATTTGATGATGTAAATTTAGACGCAATTATAATTCCATTCTGATTATTAAATTTGATATTCTGAGGATTAAATTTGATGATGTAAATCTAGACACAATTATGATATCATTGTTAAATTCCAAAAAATGTTATTATTAAAAGAGTTGTCATAATTAAATGATGGTTTATATATTTGGGGAATTATGATTTGAGGGTTAAAAGTGGTTTTATTAAAAAGGTTTATTGGGAAATGAATAATAGGAAATGAATCATTTTAAATGTTTTTTAATTTATTAAATATAATAAATTTGATTTCATTATTAAATTTTTAACAATGTTTTAATGAGAGTTTGACATCTCATTATTATATTAAAAATGGCTAATTCAATTAAATATAAAATAATAAATAATATTTTTAAAAGGTTTAAATGCTAGTACTTGATGTTATAGTTTTATATAATAAATGTTCTAAAATTAAAAGACAAAAAAAGTATTACAAAATGATTTAAAAGATGTTAATAGAGGAGTGCAATGACTTTATCATATACATTGTATTTTAGAAATATATATTGTTTCTCTTATATTTCTAATTTAGGTCATTTTGATCCATATTACACATTGAAATATGTTGTTTTAGTAGCTTATCTATATACTACACTTTAAAAGAATGAAAGTATTATGTATTTTTATAGAAAATGAAAAAATCCAATTATTAGATAAAGGTAGAAGACTTGTGACATGGTTAAGAGATGATTTACAACAACTCTCCACAAGGTCTGTGCTATGAGGTTTTAGTAGGTTGTTTTCAAAAGTTTATCTAAAACGTAAAAAAAAATCTGTCTTTACCATAATCTAGCAAAACAATATTTCGTAGTTTGAATTCATATAATGCATTTCAAGTTTTTTTGATGTTCAAGATCTATTGAAACACCTGCCAACTTCGTAGGCATGATGAAACCATTAAAAAAACCACGATTAAAGCATTAATTGGACTAATAATTTATCCATGTCAATAGAATAACTAGTCAAGTGATTGATGAGTTTTCCAATGAGGTTGTCCATGACAAGGTTGATGAATTGCAAATTTTCCAGTTGAAAGGAATAAAGAGGGATTAGTGGGACGAATACCTCACAACATATAAATATTGGAGATGATTTTCATAATTAGAAAAGCACAACATGGGTATTCACCTTGTACCCAAGGCTCTCTTACATTCCATTTTAAATTTTGAATGTGATACTCAAGTCTAATTTCTTTGGGGTATGATTATTTTTTTAGAATTACATTTCTTTTATGAAGTTGAATTTAATGGGCTTAGATTTAGCATTATTGGGAACCATTATAACCATATAATTTGGTTATATTTGTACAAGAAACTACTAGTAGATTTTTCCCATGTCACTCAAGATTCACACATGGTCCCAAGCACTCTTTCGTGCATTGGCATTGTTATCACTCGTATATGCACCCACATATCTTCCCAATAAGTAGAGCCCCTCTATCCCTATCACAACTTGGTTCCTCTCCATTTCGGACTGGTGCTTTTCCAATCCTAGGGGGGTGTCCCTATTGTCACACATTATAATATGATCTACATATATGATAGAAATATAAAAGAAAACAATGTACTAACATCTCCATTTTGACTATCCTAAAATAGTTAATGAGGGAGAGTAAGTTTAAATATTGAATGTGGAATCTGATAACACTAATTTAAAAGACTTTTGACCACGAAAAATGACGAAATAAATGAAAAATTTGTGTTTTGAGTTATTAGATTGCAAATCAAAACAAAAAATGAGGAAACCGTTGAACCTTTACCTAAAGTTAATTATTAACATCCGATGATACAAAGAACTAGAAAAAGCATAATTGTATCTATAACACATTACCAAGAGACTATTTACATCATAATGGTTGATGTGGAATAGGCTACCAATGATCTCCTTACCAACAAATGAGGGTGGTGGTTAAAAGATGGTGGATGAAGAAGAGAAAACAATTATGTTTCCAATAGTGCTCCAAAGAGAATGTCTAACCTTGCCTTTGTGCTCAACCCTAAATATATAGGACTCAAACCCTAATGCGCCCCTCCATCACTGGTTGATCAATCCATGAACAAGTAGTGTGTCCCTTTAACTAAAGTATATTGATCAATGCATGCATGACTAGTGCACCTGTTCACCATTGGATGATCAACGACATGCATCAATAGTGCACCCATGTTATAGCTCAGATCAACAATTATTCGTCTATGAAAATAGTTCAAAAGAAGACACTTTGAGTGTCATTGTTCCTTCACAAAAAAATGACATTTATGGATTAAAGAGCTTATAATTTGACCTATGTTGTCATGGCCTTAAACATTCAAGTTAAACCTCAAGCGTTCCCAAGCATCCTGAAAGTTGTAACCCTTAAAAATGAGCATATTCACACCTAGTGATCTTTTAGATTGTGAATCATTCACACTTTCTCATTTGTTAGGGTGCAAATGCAAGAAAGAGTTTCATTCACATGTTGCACACTGTTTGGAAGTGAATCATTCACTATTTTTCATTGTATTAGGCATGAATTCCCTAGAAAATTATGAAAATATATATAAAATTTGAAAAAAGAGGGTGTTATGGGAGTTTCAAGAACTATTGGTTCGATTACAACTTCCCCAACCATTTGGTAATTGTTCCTAACTTCCTTCATCAACTATAAGAAAGGTTGGAATGAGAAAAATGAACAAGGACCTTTTATACTAATGTAAGGCTAGAGGAATCACTTAGCTTTTATTCTCCTTTCCCTTTTGGTTGTTGATCCTTATATTCCTGTTTGCTGAAACTACTTCCCTTAAGTGGTTTCTACCCCTTATGCATTCAAATATTTTGAGTGGGATTTGTGGAGTACATGAGATGGATTGAGCTAGAGATCTAGTTTCGATAAGGTGCTAAACATAAGAAGGTATGATTTGTACTATTTCGGTTGTTTAATAAATATTTGACATATTTCCCTTCCCTATATTTTGTGTTAATCATTGTAGGAGATTATAAGTAATTATTATATCTTAGTTTGAATTTGATTTACTAGTCTCATATTCATGTCATGTTTTTATTTCAATAATATATTTTTGTTGTCGAATTAGTTTGAGGGAGGTATCTTGTTTGTGTTGTGGGTCCTTGGATTGATAGCAATGTGCAAATTTGAAGGAAGCAAGGGAGTGGCTAGGATCAACCTTCACAGATAAGGTACATAAATTTGTTCTCCTTTATCATTTAACATAAATTTGCTTGATGTTAATTAGAAATTAGGAGTATGATATGCTTGCAAATAAACTCTTAGATGCCAGTCTTGTTCAACCCAGTACATTGGTGACATAACCCTAGTCATAGGAAGTTTTCCTTAGCGACAACCCCTTTAACTAAAGTGTATTCATTAATGCATGCATGACTAATGTGCCTCTTAACTAAAGATTGGTAATGCGTGCCCCTTTAACTAAAGTGTACTTCTTTAAATGCATGAGTAGTGTGCCCCTTTGATTGAAGTAATTTTCTCTTGCATTCATGAGTAATTACACCCTTATTTTATTAAAATTACCCTTCATGCATGTGCCCCTTTTAAACTGGAGTGAACTAGCCTTTAACCAAGATTATGTTAAACTAATTAAACTTATTAAGCATGGTCAGATGCGTGGTGTTCCCTACTTCAAACATATCCACTACATGTTAAGTCAAATGTGCCCCTCCTTAGACTATTGCTTGAACTAAGGCTATTGTTGAGTCCACCTTAAATTTTACATGTAGATTAGGGGTACTGTGTTTATCATTTTTTTTTGAGGATGAGGAATCCCCTGCACCTGTAGGATGGGTCCATAACCTCGGCTAGGGATGCTTTTAAGAACCCCCATAGATTTATACGTTAAAAATTGGGTGAATCTCCTCGATATATAGGAAAATTTGAAGGTGATTTTATATGTGTGTGTGTGTGTGTGAATCTTTCAATTTATTATATAATGCTATAAAATATTGGTGAACAACGTTCAAAACTGAACCCTTCCCAACCCTTCCAAAGGCTTCTATCCCTTCCCAGAAGTGTAAAGTTAAAATTGCCCTTCAAAAAAATTTAAAATCTGAATTTTACCCTTCCAATTAAGAAAGGCATAAATTATATTAACATTTCAAAAGAAGGGAAACATTTGAAATTACCCATCCATATAAATTTCTCAAGATGTTGAAATTCATTTGCTATAGCTCAACTCATCATTGAAAATATTGGAAATATGATAAATTATAATCACTCACTCACTCATGTCATGCACTCATTGCTTAGGTCTTCAAGATGACCAACAATCATTGATGACTACAATGCACTAGCCATCGAGATGTGACTCTGACCCCGAGTCACTTGGGGTTGCAATCTAAAGTGTTACAATGTATCAACAACTACGTCTATAACAAAAAAGAACAACTACTTGTAAACTACTAGGCCTGAAACTAGCTCAAAAATTTGTGCCTACTACTTATGCAAACCGCGCTACCAATGTCCACTCTTTTTTTGTCAAAATGAAATTCAAAGGCCGGTTTGATGAGTCCTCCTCTACAATACTTCATTTCTTGCATGAATATCATGGACTCACTACAACTATAAACAACACTCGATGTCATGCAAATACAAATAATGGCATGTAGCTAGGATCACAAACTGTGCAGAGGTCGATTTATGCATTGCTATAGAGACGTGTCGTTGGGAACACGATATGGAGAAACAATGGTTATTAATAAAATTAAAAAAACTATTGTTGGCTCAAGAATAGTCTTCAATTTGATGGGTGGCATGATCGTGATGTAATCTCCCTTCGTCCTTCCAAACATTTGTGGTTTCTCACAACATTTGTCCTCAGCGCCACCAAAATACATATAAAATTACTTATCTTTACATTCTCTTCCCTTTAAATCATCATCTCATAGTCATAAGTAAGGATTATTATGCATGCACATCCTCACCTTATAATACGAATTGGGTTTAGGCGCATAGACAACCATAAAATATTAAACGTGTCAAGACACAAAGAGTAAGAGACAACTATAAGTAAGTATTATATTAAATTTACCATATATGTCTTTAATTAACACCATCAACTGAGATTTTGACATGTTGGATTGTTGTGATCTTCTTATCACTCCTTACCAATTTGATTGCAAAGAATTCTTTGAAGGTGAAGTCCATAATTTTAGGTCTTCTTCCTCATTATCATGCCTTTTGGTAAGACAATAAAAAGGGTAGTGGCTCGCATCGACATGGAAAATGGTTTCGACATAGAGGTATACACATTAATTGTTTTCATTAAATAACTTAAATTCCTACCCGTGATTGTCTATTCACTGATCCTGGATAGGTACAAAACACAACAAATTTTAGAGCCTCGAGCCCTTAATTAGTCACACCTAAAACTTTATCAAATATCAACCATTAATAAACTTCTTTTGGTATTTTGGTTCAATTTAAAAGGAGGATTGTTGAGATTCAGACATCTAGTGAGTTGCAAGGATTCAATTGACTTAGGCTTGATTCCATTGCCCCTCCATCCTCAACATGTATGCTTTCACCACAAGTGTTAAACAAAAAAATTTGATGCCTTGACCCTGATTATGCTAGCTTTGCTAACTTGCTTGGTATGTAGGAATATTTTTTTTTAAATGTTTTCCGAGTTGTGTATTGTTTTTTCTTAGGTTCCCAAGCCTTATCATTCTTACATCTCTCAAGCTTGGACTGCACGTGGATGCCCCAATATGGTTATGACATAGTCTAAGTAGTTTTTTTTGTATAATGAAGTGTGCTCCAACTTGAAAAAATACAATAGAATAGTTTTTATGTTATTGAACTGTAAAATGAATGATACACATGACAGTTTATGTGTTCAAAATAAGTTTTATTGAAAATATATCATTTTTTCATGTAAATATTAAGGAGTGCTCAATTGTTAAAAATTGTAAAAATTTGAAAGAAAAATATTTATTTTTTGCATTTTTTTGGTGAAAGGGTTTAGTTAATTTATACTTGTCAATTGAAGTACAATTATTTATATTTCTCGTCATCTTTTAAGGGATCCAAAAATAAATACCCTTCCAATTGAAATTAAGACCCATCCTTCAAATTTGATCATTGTTGGCGAATCTTTCACTAAATTATAAGATATTGTAAAATTTGGGCAAATATTTCACTAAATTATAAGATATTGTATAATCTTGGCGAATATTTCACTACATTATAAAAAATTGTAAAAACTGACGAATCTTTCACTTATTTATAACATATTGTAAAAATTGGAAAATATTTTGCAAAGAAGACTCACCGTCTCTTTGTTTCCTAATAAATCACAATTCATTATGCTTTTACTTTTCCTTCTAATAGGTTTCTCTTCATATTATTTCAATTCTTTCTGACACTAATTCTCATACAATCACCCAAATCAACCAATGCTAAATTGAACAACCTAATTGTTGAAACTGTTATGCAACTTCATTCTCACCGAATCATCTTAATTCTAACTGCTAATTCAATCTTCAAGAAGAGTTATTGCTAATTCAATCTTCAAGAATAAATTACTCCTTGCGGAAAAAGGAAATCGCTCTAGAAATAATGGAAATCTAGCACTGTTCATAAAGATAAAGCATATATATTAAAGTTTGCAAGAAGTGAAATCTTATATTACTTTTGCAAGAAGTTAAATCCAATCACCACTCTTACAAGAATGGTATATTTGTTCTATGTTGCCAAAACAACATCCAAGCTCTAGAATTCTCAGTTATACTTGACCATGAACTACAACTACACATTCATCTAGATTTGTTTCAGCATAATTAATCATAACGAATTCAACCTGTAATATCAATTCAACAAGAAAGTAATTATGTTTCAACACTTCTAATTATCAAGAAATCACTTGCATACCCTAAGAGAGATCACGCATTTCAAGTAATCAATTGTTTCAACAATGTAGGATTCACACACTTCTACTAACTAATTGTTTCAAGATTTCAACAATGTATTAATGCTATAGAGGACTAATTGATCCAACAACACACTACTCACATAATCCACATATAGGGGTTGCATCAGAAAATTATCACAACAAAAGAATTATGAAATTCTATAGCTAATCGAATTGGACGAGCTTTGTGAGAAGGTGGGGCATTGTCTCCTAATAGATCCACCTTAAAAAAACTAAAAAGAAACAGCCACTTAGAAAAATAATAAATCATTTCCAATTCTCATTAAGAAATCAGTCTGTCAGATACAGTATTACAATGTCAATTATCCAACAACATCCAAAATCTCCCCCCAACTTTACAATTGCATGTCCCCATGCAACCTTACTCACTCAGGTCCGAATTAGGGTTAGAGCTTCTCCAATGCAAATTGGTGAGGTTGAAGGATGATCTTTCATGCTCTCCTCTATTTTATATCCTTCACAAGAGATCAACTCTATCCAACACTATGTTTCCACTTTCTTTGTTAACCTATATAGATACTGATATTTTTCCATGGGAAACCAGCTAAGTGGAAAATGGAACCTCAACCCCAACCACTTTGGACCACAAGCTTCAATGCAACCAACATAACCAAGAACTCGGGAAAGGGAATAATTTAAATGATCATAACCATAAGGATCCTTCATCCTTAGACTCAGAAGATACTCCCCACTTGGACTTACTGCCTTCTAATGCATATGGCTCCTAGTGGATAATAGTTTTGACACATGAGTATATGAATGCTTATGAAGTAATGCCACTTTATATAACTTACCTAATTAAGCAATATCTCTTTGGTACTTATCAATAATAGTAGAAGGGGTTTGGAGTTCACCTCTAATACACAATGTGTATTTTTCTTCATTTTTATGAATTATTTGAAGAGCATTCCACCATCTCACCTAATTATTTACAAAAGAAGTGAAAGCCCTAAACTATGCATCTCCCACATTAGGCACCTGATTAAACTTTCTATCTTGTAAACCAACTAAATCATGTAAATAAAATTCACATAATAGGTGTTGATCTATGAGTTCACTCTGGGAAAAATGTTTCTAAAAATTGAGAAGCTGTAACCATTTTATGAGGCCTCCCTTCCCTGATAGACTTCAACTTGAAAAGAGTTAATTGATCATAAATAAAATATGAGTATGGTGAAGAAGGACTTCTACAACTCAACAACTCTTGTACCAATGAATACATTTGATCCTTATCCTACTGCATAGTCTTAAACTTCTTTAGCTCCTCTAATTCCTTCTCCATTTTCTCCCATCTAAACATCTGGAATGTTAACTATTCATCCCACTTCTCCCTGAGATATCTGATTACCTTTCTGTGGAATGGTAGAGGGACCATTCCCTCTCCAAACATTGCAACATGATGCTTCCATTTATCCAACTCATCCCGTAAAAGAGAAGTGTTATGAACTGGGCTTTGGGGTATGTCTTCCTCTTCATCCACATCAATAACTTCCAACAAAGATTCTTGTGTATATATGTTGGTGTCTTCCTTTAGGAGAGTTTGATCTTCCGTCACTGGTTCTTAAGTAGCAGTGATTTTTGCTTGTTGCGGTTGCTTTCCATTTTCATCAACCATTGGTTCTTATGTAATAATTGTGTCTTTAAGTTCTTGTAATCCTCCTTCAGACCATTTATTCAAATACGGTACCATTGTTTCTTGTGTAATAGTAATGAGTTCAGGATGAGTTGTTTCAGTAGCCTTCTTATTCAAATTAGATGCCACTGGTTTAGGATGAGTTGTTCAACAACTTTCCCTTCCAAATTAGATACCACTAGTTTAGGCTAAGTTGTTTCAACAGTTTTCCCTTCCAAATTAGATACCAATAGTTCTTGTGTAACAATGGCGAGTTCAGGATGAACTCTTTCAGTAGTACACTTATTCAAATTAGATTCCAGTGGTTCAGACTGAGTTGTTTCAACAGTCTTGCCTTCCAAATTAGATACCACTAGTTCTTGTGTAACAATGGTGAGCTCAGGATGAATTGTTTCAGCAGTGTATTTTCCTTCACTATTATCTACTGGTTCTTGTGGATCAATGGTATTCTTTTCTTTCACTATTTCATCCAACCCTACTTGCCTCCTTATTATCCCCAAGGATGAATGTTCACTGGAGAATCACCTTATATCCATAAATTTTTTAAATGTTTATGTGGAAATTTTCAGTCCTGACAAAGGTTGTTTCCCTAGATTGAAAGACTCAAAACTAGAACAAAACACCTACAGAATAAAGAAACTTTCCCTAGGATTAACTAAACCACTTGAATTGACTGTTCTTTTTACCTTTTTACAATATGTGAAGGTCTGAACCAAGATGTGCTTGAACTATGTGGAGATCCTGCAATATACACAACAGAAACAAACCAAGTAAGAGTAATAATATAATTTATAATCCTATGTAAAAGACCAAGGAGTTAAACAATAAACAAAGCATAGAACTAGATATACAATGCTTATGGGAAAGAAACTATATTTGCATTAAAATATAAAGAAGGGGAGTATATAGCCAATGCCTTGGTGTTGATAACTCTTCTCAATGGGGTCTTTCCTCAAAGATCCAACTTGTCTACTAATCACTCAAGATTCTGATAGAATTTGGTAGAATTTAGATGCCATCACACATTCTTCCTCCCTCTTCCCATGAGTGGTGAGCTAGTATATAAAGGATTCAAGGGATAGATTAGGTTGAGGATTATATGGGAGAGGTGGAGGGATCATCCTAGGATAGGGGATCTCGAGTTCCACGTGTCCTAGTTCATGGGGATGAGGCTCCACGAAGGCCACCTTCAAGAAGCCTCTCGAAGCCTCTCTTTTCTTCCTTCATAATTCGAGCACTGCACCTTTCATGAGGAAAACAGGTAGTGCTAAGGGAGCACCGCCTCTTGTAAATGGGAAGCAAGAGGTGGCATAGCTCTTTGCAAATGGAAAAAGAGCGTTTTTGAGATGAGTACCGTGGGTTGCACATAGAGAAAGTGCAGTGGTGGCTCAGAGAAATAGATTACTCTTTCCAACTCATTTTCCAACTTCATTCTTTGAGGAATTTAAGGCAAACAATGAGATACTTATCCCGTAACATGGTGTTGAACAAAATTAGGTGTAACATAATGCCCTCCAAAGCATGAGTCTAGAGGGAAAGGATAGGCAAAATGATTTGTAGGAACAAGTTATCACTTCGAGGCAAAGATCCAAAGGCCAAAACTCATCAACAACCAAGGTGATTCTGTAGTACATTTACACTTTGATACATATCCAAATGACTCACAACATGGTTTTCGACCAATACAATGCAGATCCATGTGAGATGTAAAAAATCATGGCTACTGAATTACAATGTAGATCCATGCGAAGAAGACTCAAATTTTGACATAGCCACCGGACATACAATGTAGATCTATGTAACTTAGATGCAAATCTGAGCACAACCACGAACATACAAATTTGGATCCATGCTATGACTTATACAAATATTCCATTACAACTCAGGGAAAGCAATGAACGCTCAACAGACACCCAAGGTCTTCATCTCTTTCTCAGCAAAGTACGATTATATCCATGCGAATAAATTTAATGAAGGTGAACATGGTAGAAACCACTTGATTACCGGTCAATGATGAAAATCATTAACAAGTACGAGGGAGATCACCATTAATGTTAAGGATTCCCAAGGTGCCCCAGTACATTCCTCCAAATGTGAATAGATGGATTGATGTTGAACACTTGACTGAATATTTTGATCAAAAGTCAATGATGTAAACCTATTGTCGAAAGTGAGGAACTATGTCATTTAGGTATATCGATCTCAAGGTACTGGTTTGCTTCTAAGAATAATTACTGGAAGAGGTGTTGAAGTCGACAAGAATAGTCTTATCAAAGGAGGGCCATGATGAATCCCTCATCAATGACACGAAACTCAAAACAATCTTTTGGAAATTGAGTATGAAGTAACCACATGACTGACTCAAAGATAACTTACACAACATAAAGGCAGTTTTGACTATAGAGGGTAACTCTCAACACAACTTTCATTTGAACATTAGGTGGCATGAATGAATACTTGATAGCATTGACTTGATGAGGCAGATACCAAAACATAATGCGACGTTGGACGATGCATTCTTTGAAAATAATCAAAGGATTAACATGACTCATGAAACTAGATTGTCTTAAAGACAAGATGAATACCCAACTGTTTGAAATGAAATGCAAACAGGTGCCATGTTCAAAGATGACTAGAAAAAATGCCATTATTACAAATGAAACATAGTTCCCTTCCCTTAATTTTCCCATCATGATTGATGAGTGCCTCTTTACCTTTTTAATGAGTTAAAATAGGGTAACAAACACTCGTTGTAGCTTATCATTAAATAAGTCCATTCTCATATGTTTTATGAACCTGAGAAAGGAGGGGTTCGTTCCCAAAAAGGGTATTTCAATGTTTGATTTCACGAGTACAATGAAAGGAAACTCGACGTCATCCATGTTTAGAGAGTCTGAATGGGACTAAAGAAGACTCCAAAAGGTCATTTTTCGTAAAATTTAGTCTTCGAGGCCCGAAAAAGTATAAAATAATACCCCGAAGAACTCTTCTAGTCAATGACTAGAGTATACATTTTTCATAAACAATCAATCCGAATCGAAAAAGGGCTAAACTACTGTCAGAAAGATGACCCTTCAAGTACATTTACGAGCATGAAGGTGAAAATCTCACTCGACAGTATTTTCACATTTTTTGAGTTAGAAAAGAGCTTAAAGAAGACTCCGTCAAGGTTTCTTTTTTGTAAACAAGTTTAACGACTCTGAAAATGCAATAAAGTAGACTCAAAAACTTAGTTCTAGGGTTTAACGAGCATGAGTAAAGTTTTAAAAATGCACTCGGAAGATTTTTTGTTTTGACCGAGAGCGAAAAAGGAAAAAAGAAAAATCATCCATATCCAAAAATATCAATTCTTCATGACCTGCAATTCTTAAAAAGACCACTAGTCTTCAATTTGATAAAAAATTAGACCATAAATGACTATATTAATGGTAAAAATAATAAATTTATTAAAATAAAAGGTCAAAAATGGTAAATAAAAGTGGTAAAAAGTAAAAAAAGTTACCATTTGTATTTTTACCCAACTTCGGAGAGAAACAACCCTTTTGAGACCAAAATTGGAGTGCAATTTGCAAAGGCTACGATTTATCATTCAACAAATCATTTGGACAAGGTAATTCCTAATATCTTACCCTTCATTTTTACGGTTTCCATTTTTGTTTTATTGTTTTTTATTTTGTTTTTTAGGGCCATTTTCCAAGGGAAAAATGTGCCTTCCTAGCACCATGCCTTTCTCTTTTGAGAACTGCGGTGCTGCTTGGCACCACACATTTCCTTAAGGGAAAGTGCAGTGCCACCGCTCTTTCCGAAAGGAAAGAGTGTGGTGGTGCATATTTCCCTAACATACTCACAAATGCAACCAAACAAAGGATTTTTTACGTTTGAAAATGATTAAAAATAGTTTTTAATCCTTCAATTTGATTGTTTGGCAGGCTAAACAAGCAAAAATGGTCGTGTGGAAGGAAATGGAACATGAGTTAGACGATATTCGTGGGGCAAATGATCAGGGCACAATTAGTGCACTTCGAGAGCGCATTGTCCTGAAGTTTTCAAGTGCCCAACATGAGGTCTCATATCAGGTTACTAGATTGCATACTCAGGTTATGGAATCCTAAGCAACCGTACTTTGAGGTGGGGACACACATACTCATAGTGGAAGTAGAATACATCTACTTCCTTACAGGGATTTCCAGGAGGGGAGCACCCATCTCACTAACTAGTCTACGAGGTGCAGATGTGACTACCCAAGGCCTTATCAATTGGTATTGTTTCCCATACACCCAAATGAGTGGGAAGAAAATCCCAATCAAAGATGTGAGGGACTTGCCTTTGAGGATGGTCCTTTTTACTATGTAAAGAGTATCTAGGAGCCATGGAGTACATCATGCTTCTAGGCCCACATGTTGTACCCCTTAGAGGCAATGCAACCGACTGTGTTTAACTAGGAAGAAGCCTTGTTAGTGGTCTTTAAGGAACAACTTACCAAATGTCGTCGTGGTGAGTTGAAACAATTTGGATATGGGACCATTCTATTGTCCTTTTTCTTAGAGAGTACAATTGTTGAGGCCTCAGTAGCCTTCAACGAACTTGGAGCACGAGATCCACGCATGCTCTAGTGGGTTGAGGTTATCGCCTTCCATGGCGACGGGGGTCCTAGGGTCAAGTATGGAGCATCCTTCTTCCGTTGGTTAGATGACCAACTTCTTATGATTGAGGACTACCCCTATACATGCGCATGCTTTCAAGGTGATCCAGACTTGGCTCTCCCTGAGGACGAGCAGTGTGGATATCTCTATAAGTAAGATAATATAATGCATGTTTTTACGTTTTTTATTATTTTTATAGTTTTTATGTGTGGTACTGAGACATGTTTTCTACTATGCATATGTTGGGATAGCAAGGCCAAGAGGGTCATCACCGATTGACAGGAGAGATGGAGTTTGGTTTGTACGCCAGGAGGCTGATGAGGAGATGGAATATCTTGAGGATAACCTCAACATGATAACATTGGATATTCCTAACATTTCAGTAGATGACCTCCCAAGGAGGTATCAACGACACACGATCGGTGTGTTGGGCCATTTTGGTTGTTTGTTGCATAGAGTAGGAAGGGACGTTATGTGCTACCATAAGCACCATTAGGACTCAACATTACATGTATAGTGAAATCCACGAGCTTCAATTTTTATTATCTTATTGTGTTAAAACCTAGCACACTTCATACTAGGTCTCGAGACCACATTTTTGTACTGAAAACTTTATATATATATATACACAAACTTCTTTTTTGATGCCTATGAAATTTTGTAATGGAATGTAATTTACATGGATTTTATCATTTTCAATGTTTATCTACAATTTCTCATGTTATTTTACACATCAAGATGTCAAGAATGGGAAATATGCCAATCCAGCATGTAATTAGCAAGCAAGTTAGAAATTGAATTAAAATATCTTGGAACATGTTGATAGGTAATATATACAAATGATCGCTCAAGTAGGCATACTATTCAAAAGAGACGAAGAAGTATAGGGTTCTGGATGACGTAGGCGTGGCTCAACTAAGAGACCACTAATTGAGAGTCCAAATAAACAACCATGTGATCAATACCACAAGAGGAAGCTTTGGCCAACAACCCTATCATTGCATGAGACTCAATGATATTGTAGGTAGTGGGACCTAGGAAAACCCCCCCTGAACTAACTAAGTCGTGGGCTTGGGAATAAATTACCTAGGCTACCGAAGTGAGATTCAATGTATGGCGGCTAGCACCATCGGCAAAACCATAGTAAAGAGTCATCTACAGAGTTTAAAACATAACATGAAATAAGAAGTGACAAACAAGATTCCAAAACCATCAAAATAAGAAAACCAAACTAAAAGTCAAATGTATACAAATATACAAGGTACTGATGTGTTGCAACTGCAACGTTCTCCCAAATTTCTTAAAATTTTGGACCCTCCTTTAATTTTTGTCTTGCTTAGATTTATTGAAATTGCTTGACTCTGCTGCGAGTTTGATCTTTTGAAGATGAAAGCTGAATGAAGATATTTGTCTGCTAACGCTGCTATTTTGAACTTGGTTTTGACTTACGGATGATTTCCTTTGGTTGCTGTTGGAAGGTTTTTGAATTATGAGTCGGGGACATAGTCACCTACGCAGCCGCCCTTGCGGAATCATATTAGAGGAAATTTGGGGTCTAAAATGGGCCTTATAAAAAACTGTGCCATGGATGAGCTGGATTGAGTTGAATTTTTAAACCAAAAGAATTTCAATATCTTTGGTCACCCATTATGGTTGAGGTGGACACAAGATGCTGATGTGTCAAATTTTTATTTGACAATAGCTAACTCCATATCAACCTCATCTTGGTTAAGTTCTTGAAAAGATCACCTCGAAATAAGATAAATAAACTTCAACTAATAAGTATAGAATATTTTATTTGATCACTACTTTCAACTCCTCTAAAACATAACCTTCGCATTAATTAAAATTGTAGTGGAAGCATTTTGAAATACTAAAAACATTTATTAATCAATTTTTTAAAAAGAAAACTAAATAATATTTAATTTTAAATAGACTTATCTTGAAATACTAAATAAAAGATATTTAGTATTTTTAATATTATTTATATATTTAGTATTTTTAATATTATTAAATAATATTTAAAAAATAAATATATTTAATTATTACATCCAAAAATAAATAAAACATTTAAATACTAACAAAATAAAAATAAAAACTATTTTTAATGTTACTAAAATTATAATAAAATTTGATTTTACTTTTTTTCTCTCTTACCTACCTACCCATTAAACCACAATTTTTTTATTATATATTAATATAAAAAATAATATGAATATACATAGTTTATTGTTTTTTATTTTATGTGATGTAAATTTTTTTATATGAATGAATATAAAATTATTTTAAAAAATAATAGTGATTTTTTTATTTTTTTAATTCTATTATAATTATATTTTTCATTATAAATGAATATATTTGAGTTTTACATTTATTAAATATATAAAAAGTAGTGGTCTACTCATTTTAAAAAATAATAATATAAAATTCAAAGTTTCCTATCATTTATTATGTGTGTACAAGAATCTAAATATTTCATTAATATTTTTGACCAATATCTCTTAACTCTACATTAACTCAATATAGTTGTCAACTACCATTAATGAGACGATTTAGATTGACTTTCATTAGATTTTCATTAGATTTAATCTGACATGGCATATTTGTAGTGTGATGTGGCTTTTTTTATTATTTTCCTTAGGAGGCCCATTTTAGACCCCAAAATTTCTCTAGTGAGTCTTATAATGAATGACCCGATGTAAAGTCTGTTGTTCGCCAATGCGTGTTTTTCTCTGTCATTTTATTTTACTGTCAGCGTTTTTCTTTCCGTTGTCGGAGGTATTTTGTACAGTGTATCGGAGCCACAGTTCTCTACAGAGCCGCCGTTGCGGAAGCTAAATGACGAATGTTCCGATGCATAGCCCCTACCTTGGCCGATCCCGCGGGTTTATCGCTTTTCCTCGTTATCGAAGTAGTTCATAACTGTGGGCGGAAGACATGTCTATTTGATTCCCGTCATTGCAGTTCCTTAACAGAGTAACCGTCTGATTCTATAATAGTTCCGACCTCCGATGTATCGAATCCCATTGTAATGCTTTGTTTCGCCGATGTTTTGTTTTGCTCCGGAACACCTAGACCATGGGTCACCCGCCGTTGCGGCATTTTAGTAAACTAACAGATAGACGTTATGTGTTCTGATTTGCCGATGAAGTTTTTCTCTGCCAGAGGTTTCGTTTTCCCGCCCTAGGCGACGAATTTCTTGGTTTTTGATCAGGTTTGAGGTTTCCACGTTTAAAACACAGTCCCGGGTTTTTACTGTTGATGTTCATTTTTATTGGTAGTATGATTTACATTCATTGAAAAGTGGTCTGGATAAACGATGCTTTTTTTGTGTTAATCGCAGACAGACATGGGAGATTTTCTCAGATCCAGTTGATGATTACTGCTGCAAAGAAGACATAGCTGGAGGACAACTCAGAAGTAAGTTGGTTAAAGAAAGAAGTAGAGATGTTGCTCAAGGAAAAGAAGATAGCGGAATTCGGAGATCAACAGGATATCAAAAGGACCAACGGATTACTGAGTGTAATCATTAAGAACAAAGTCCTAGGCTTGGGAAGTTCGTCAGTTACCAAGCCGGTTCCTTTTACAAAGTGCCTGTAAATCTTAATCTTTGTTTGAAATATAACGTTTGTATGAATCATGAGCACTCACAAAAGACAAAATTAGGAGATTAAAACGGTTGGGGAGCCCAGAGGTCACCGGTGAGGCAACCCAAAGTTTTTGCGGTTTTGTATAAATATAGGAAAGTTAGAAGGAATGAGGACTTTTTCCCAGTTAGACTTCTGAGAACACATTGTAAGAGGAACTATTTCGTTTTGCAATAGATAATTACAATTTTGCCTGTTGGAGAAAGCTTTGGTGGGATGTTCAAATGCTGTGCAATGAATGTTGTTGAAGGGGAACTATTTCGTTTTCAAGTTTTATTCATTAACTGTGAGATCGTTCTAACTTGTTGAACCTATGTTCTTGTATGAATGTTTTCTGGTTTATTTTATGATAATTTCCACTATGAGTAATGAATGTTTTCACAAACAATGAGCTATCTTGTTGTTCATCTATCTATTCCTGTTTATGTGTTTTGAAATAAGAACAGCTACCTGTGATTTCTCTTAATACATGAACAGTAATACATTACTCATTAAATGATAATCTCGCTCCCTAGGGACAGCTTAGTCAGTTAGTTAGTTTTATTTCTTGCTGTGTGTGATTTAAATGCGAGAGAGTTTAAGACGAGAGGTAAGAACCTGGGCATCACATTGTGATTTCTCCTCATACTCTTTATCAATCTGCATTTTAGATAGGCACTTGCATATCGTACTTAAAGTTTAAAACACAAAATATACACGGTGGACCGGGCCACAACCGGTAAAACCCTTTATTTTTGTTACTTGACCTATGGTAGCCGGACTGTAAACCGGACGGATTCCCCATACCAAAGAGTCACGGGCTAGTTGGGAACGTTGACTAGGGAGAATCCCTTGCTGTTGTTGCCTACGATTTTCCAGGCCTCAACAATTTTTGGCGCCAGAAGGAGGGCCACCAGTGCGTGGCTAGTTGAGGAAACCCATTTCCTCGAAATTACTCCACCAGTGATAGTTTTGAAAGCAGTTCATTTCCTAATCCGATTCCTGAAGAGAATATAGAACATTTGTATTCTGTGGACAATGAAGTTGTTAATGATCTGAGAAGACACACTAGGGATTATGTGAAGAAGATTGGAGGATTACGGATTATCCCTGACTTACCTAGAAGAGAATACAAGAAGAAATACTGTCCTGCATTGGAATACTCTGTGTTGGTTGGAGATTGGGAAGAACTTGTAGAAACAACTTTACAGGAAGTTGTTCAGCCTTTGAATTAAGTAGTTTCACCTGTACATACTCTTGTCCCTTCACCACCTCACTCTCCACCCAAAATCATGGAAGGTGTAAATGCAAATCAGCCACCTAACCCACCAAATCCACCACCTGCTTGGAAATCCAGATCACCTCTAAACCTAGCACCTCCTTTGCATGACTTACCTTAGGCTTTTGAGAAGATGCTTCCCAAATTTGACCCAAGTGAGAGGATTTTAGTAGATGATCATTTGCAAAGTTTCTACTTGGCCATAGAAGGGCTAAAGGATGGAGAACACAAAGACGTAGTCTGCAGACTTTTTCCACATACCCTTAAAGGAGCAGGAGCCTCATGGTATTTTGGTCTGCCTACAAATTCAATCCCAGACTGGGATACTTTTGAGAGGATATTCAGAAGCAAGTATGCAGCCCAGAAAACTCATGCAACTCTCATGAAAGGACTGTGTGCTTTAAAGAAAGAAAGAAAAGAGAAGGTGCATAGTTTTATTCAAAGGTTTGTAGCCTATCTTAAAAACTTTTCTGAAACTGACAAACCCTCAAATAAAGTTCTGATTGAATATTATAATTTAGTTCTGGGACCTGATTTGGCCATGTTTGCCAAGATGAAAGCCAAACCTACGCTAACAGAGACTTATGAGGAAGCGGAGAGGGTAGAAGCTAAAAAGGAAAGCATAGAAGATTATCCGGAGCAGTCAAGAGAGAAAACTTTTGGGAAGAAAGCTTTGTCGTTTACTAAGCTTAAAGAAGAACAGTCATAGGACTTCGAAGGAATGGTGGAGATGATGCAAAATATTTCCAACAGAATAATAGATTTGGAAAAGGAGAATGAGGCTCAGAAGTCTTACCAACCTTACTACAAGAAAAGAGAGGATAACAATCAATTCAAACCGCCTCCACATAGTCCTGCATCAATGAACTTAACAAAAGTAGGCATAGATAACTTTTGCACTTTTCACTGGCATCCCCATTCTAAAAAAATTGTCCACAATGGATAAATTCAATGACATTAGTGATGAATCAGCTGCTAGACTCAAAACTAACAGAGGCAAATGATGAGGAAGAAAATGACAACAAATCAACAAAAAAGCAAGAGGATGATGCCATGGTTTTATGGGATTGTGTCTCGATGTTTGATACTGAAAAAGAAAGTGATTTGAGACATGAGGACATATTAGAAGCAAATGTGACAACGAGAAGCCAAGGTCTGATAAAAGAAGACAAGTTAATAATCCTGAAAATTAAGAGACTTCAGAAGAATATAAATAAATTTCATAAAAACACCACGACTAATAAAATTCCCGAGTTTACCATTACCAATCAAAATCCAAAGCAGATCAACATGCCTGCTAATCCTATTGAAAAGAAAATCGATAATATAAAAATGAATCTCACCGAACATAAAATGGAGTATGACATTGTGGAGGATATCAAGAAGGTAAAGGCAAATATTTCACTATTTGAGACGTGTAATGTCCCACAACAGAAAGAGAACTTATTGAAAGCACTTGAAATGCCTGAGGAAAAGCTTCCCACCGACAATCAACCCCAAGAAGAAGAAATTGGTGAAGCAAGTATGGGAGGTAAGCCTAAATGCAAAACTCCACCTTTTCTCCTTAATTTCGAAATTTTCAACCATAACGTGCACAACTGTCTAGTAGACTCAGGGGCATCAGTAAATGTTATGCCACTGTCAGTCTATAAGAAGATAAATGGACAGCCTAAACCATCTACGTGGCAGGTCATTCAGTTAGACAGAACAAATGTGAAAGTAATTGGGGAAATGGAGGATGTTTTAATTCGGTTATCTTCAAATGAAAAGGTATGTCAGTTCATTGATGTTGTAGTAGCAGACATACCTGAGGCGTATGGACTTGTTTTGAGTAGAGATTAGTCAGCAAAGCTGAATGGATATTTTGCATCGGATTGGTCATGTCTATGGTTACCTTGAAAAGGAAGTCCCAATCAAATTAAAGTTTTAAGAGAGCCCCACATGAAACACAATGTCACTCAGTTAGAAGGAAAGAATGAACCAGTGAATTCTGTTTTGGGGAATTACTTCATTGAGCTAGAACTAGGAAACTACCAAGCGGAAGAAGCTAGTGGTACATCGGACACTCAGCTTGATCTCCTTCGATTTTCGCAGGCTGATGAAATTGATTGTAAAATAGTAGACTTAGCTTTAGATGTAGATGTTGATTCATGTACAGTAGTAGTAGATCATTTTTGGACGCTTTTCTTTGATGGATCTAAAACTTTGGAAGGATCAAGAGCTGGCTGTGTTCTGATTGATCCAAAGAAAAATAAACACTTCCTTTCATGTAGGTTAGAGTTTGAATGTACCAATAACACAACCAAATATGAAGCATTAGTTTAGGGACTAAGAAAAGCGATTCAATTAAAAGTAGAAAATCTGAAAGTGTATGGGGATTCTGAAATAATTGTAAAACATATTCCAAATCAGATACATTGCATCTCCCTTCATTTAAAAGCTTATCAAAATGAAGTGTGGGATTTGCTTTTTTATGCATTTAATATTGTATCGATTCCTAGAATAAAGAATGCAGCAGCTGACTTGTTGGCTACCTCAGCCGCAAGGCTTGTACCCTCTAATAATAGGTGTTCTATTGAATTACTTTTCATGCCTTCAGTTCCAGACATGATTACCAATTTATGATTTTTTGATGACGATCAGCAAATTATAGAATGTTTGACAAATGATGAAACCTTCAGAGCAATCATTGATGATGAAGAACATCAAGCTGAGCTAAAATTCGACAATTTTATTCCTAAAGGAGTTAGGACTTTAGAGTGAATGTTTGATCTAAACGACAAATTCAGAAGGCCAGTAAATGTTAAGACTCATAGCTCGTCTTTACAATTCGAGTTGATTAATTTAGGAACTGAAATTGAGCCTAAATATGTGAATTTGGGAAAGTGTTGCTCCCCAAGTGAAAGAAATAAGTTCATCAGTTTGCTCAAACAATACAAAGATGTGTTTGCCTAGACATATGAAGATTTGAAAACATATGACACCAAGATTATTCAGCATGTCATCCCTATTAGGACTGGGGTCAAGCCTTATCAACAGCCTTTGAGGAAAATGCATCCAAAACTGGAGCCTCTAATTCAAAATGAAGTAAAGAAATTGTTGGATGCTAAAATTATCTTCAAACTCAAACACTCTAAATGGGTTTCAAATATGGTACCAGTAAGGAAGAAATATGGAGAAATTAGACTATGTGTGGATTTCAAAAACTTAAATCGCGCTTCAAATAAAGACAATTATCCAGTCCCACCCATGGAACAGATATTGCAAATGGTTTTGGGTTTTGAGTTATTTTCTTTATTATATGGATTCTCTGGTTACAATCAAGTGTTAGTAGCTGAAGAAGACAGACTCAAAACTAAATTCAGAACAAGATGGGGGACTTTTGCTTATAGAAGGATGCCCTTTGGACTCATAAACGCTGGAGATACTTTCTAGAGGGCTATGGATATAGCTTTCCATGGTCTGATTGGCCGTATTGTTGTGGTATACCTCGATGACATCACAATATTTTCAATGAAAAGGGAAGAACACACATTCCATCTAAAACATATTTTTGAGCGTTGCTGAAAATATGGTATCTCGTTAAACCCCAAGAAGTGTGTGTTTGCTATTACAGAAGGAAAGCTACTGGGTCACGTGGTTTCTAAGAAGGGGATTTCCATAGACCCAGAAAGGATCAAAGCTATTGAACAGATCCCCTTACTCCATAACAAAAAGGGCAGGTAATCATTTATGGGGACGATAAATTTCGTGCGAAGGTTTGTACCGGATTTCGCTCAAACTGTTAAACCTTTGCAGCAAATGGTGAAACAAAGTGTATAATTCAAGTGGACTGATGTAGAGAAGAATTCATTTGGTAAAATAAAGACATCTATTGCTCATGCACCCTCTCTCAAAAGTCTGGATTTTGAGAAGGATTTTATTTTGTACACTTTCGCATCTAATGATTCACTAAGCGATGCTTACTCAGAAGGAAGATGGGGGAGATGAGTTCCCCATATCATTTATGAGCACTGGTCTGCAGGGCATCGAATTGAATTACCCAGCTGTGGATAAACAAGCTTATGCAGTTTTCAAAGCGGTAAAACAATTCAAACCATACATACTTAAGAACCGGACAAAGGTAATAGTTCCACACCCAGCTGTGAGGTCTCTTTTCGTGCAAAATGAATTAGGAGAAAGAAGGGGCAATTGGGTAACAGCTTTACAAGAGTATGACCTCAAATTCAAGCCAGCCTCCATAGTTAGAGGGCAAGGACTGTGCAAACTAATGGCTGAAGGCAATAACAATGAAGAAAACAATTAGGAAAATGAAGCAGAGTTACATATGATGGATGTATGTCCTCTTTTCACAGCTCCAGATTCCTGGTACCAAGACCTTGTTCATTACCTTCAGGAAGGTGTGTTGCCAGAACATTGGAATTCCAAGCAGTGAAGAGCGTTGCGCCTTAAATCAGCTACGTATCAGATCATTGATGGGATTTTATTCAGGAAGAATTATGACGGAGTCCTTCTCAGATGTTTAGAGAAGGAAGACGCAAAAATGGTCATAACTGAGTTACATGATGGGCGTGTTGGAGGCCATTTTTTCAGAGATACGATAGCCCACAAGATTCTCAGAGCTAGATACTATTGGCCCACGATGTTCAAGGATGCTCATGCCCATGTCAGAAAGTGCGATATCTGCCAGAGGTGTGGGGGAAGACAAGCCAAAGCAGTAGGACCATTGAAGCCGGTCATGATTACAGAACCATTTGAGTAGTGGAGAATTGATCTCATTGGAGAAATAAAACCAAATTCTTCCTTGCAGCACAAATATATTTTAACGGCAACTGACTACTTCACTAGATGGGCCGAGGCCATCCCTCTATGTAAAGTCAATGAAGATGCGGTCATGGATTTCTTGCAGGATCATATTATGACCAGGTTTGGGGTTCCAATTTCCCTGGTTTTTGATAATGCTACTTATTTTTCTTCCATTAGATTAACTGCATTTGCTCATGAAAAGGGAATTAAATTGCATTATTCTACTAACTACTATCCACAAGGAAATGGTTTGGTGGAATATACAAACAAAAATTTGATTAGGATCCTAAAAAAGACCATCATAGAAAACCAGAGAAATTGGCATTCAACACTACCAAACGCTCTTTGGGATGATAGGGTCACACCCAAGAATTCCTTAGGTGTGTCACCATATACCCTTGTTTATGGAAAATAGGCTATACTTCCTCCTAACATTATGCTACCATCTTCCATAATAGCCAAAGAGTCTAGAGGTACAGATAATGAAATCCTACAACTTAGAATCTATAATTTGTTAAAGGCGGAGGAGTCTAGATCCAGAGCCAAAGAATGTTTTAAGTAACAACATGAGGTATTGAAAAGGTGGTTTGATAAGCACAAAGCTGGAACAAAGGAATTTGAAGTGGGAGACTTGGTTCTTAAGTGGGATCACCCGCATGATGAAAAGGGAAAGCACACGAAGTTTCAACAGTTATGGGTAGGCCCTTTTCAGATTGCAGCAAAACTTGGCCCCTCAACCTATAAATTGCAAGATTTACAGGGGTGGGAAGAGAACTTACCAGTAAATGGTTTAGTTTTGAAACCTTATTTTTCTTGAATTTTTGTTTTGTACATAAATAAATTGATTTGTTTGTTTACTTTGATCTATTTCATTCTTGTTTTGTTTTAGTTTAGATTTTTGTTTGGTTTCAAAAAGAAGCAAACTTTTGGTTGCATGGAGAACATTAGAGTTCTGGATAAACTAAATCCTTGATAATAAGACTGTGTATTATTGTTTGATCTGATAGAATGTCTTCTAGTAAGTAGTTTTCCTAAATGGCTATGAACACATTGAAGTCCTGCTTAACCCCTGAAAAATAACTCAGGATCAAAAGGTCTGGAATACTATTTCGAGGCTCCATCCATTTCACATCTAAAATGTCCTAGGGGGTGACAGCAAAAGACCCACGAAAAGGAAGCAAGGTAAACACTATACTATATATAAATGATCCCATGCCAAGAATTGAAATCCTAAAGGCTAATAAGAGTCAAAACTCGTAAAAAAGAACCAATACCTATCAAAGCAAAGTACCGAATCATATAAGTAAAAAATTGCCAAAAGTTCTTCTCCGTCCGTGTGCTGAAAATCAAATACATGTCTCACACAAAAGGACACTATGGATAGAGGAGCCTGAATAAAAAATTCAGAAAGAAAGGCATGAGGAGGACTCAAAGGAACAAAAAGTTTACAAGCACACAAAAGTGCAAAATGCCATGGGAATGACGAACAAATGAATATTTATGTTTGCCATATGTTACAATCCTATGGTGTCTAAGCTGGAATCTACTCGAAGACAAAGGTAAAATGAAACTCATCTACTTGGCCTCAAAAGAGTTATCTTGACTTTGAAGTCTTAGTTTCCATTTCCTAAATAGGACTATCATCAATAATTAAAAGTACATATATTTGCCATTGTGGGAATCCAAACATCTAGAAGAATTCAACAAGTTGGTTTTATTTCTAAACAGTCTGTTACTTAAGGAAGAAATTATCCAGAGATCTGGCTTCACCAGGTAGTCGCCATTTGTTGCAGCTGCAACGTTCTCCCAAATTTCTTAAAATTTTGGACCCTCCTTTAATTTTTGTCTTGCTTAAATTTATTGAAATTGCTTGACTCTGTTACGAGTTTGATCTTTTGAAGATGAAAGCTGAATGAAGATCTTTGTCTGCTGACGCTGCTATTTTGAACTTGGTTTTGAATTACAGATGATTTCCTTTGGTCGCTGTTGGAAGGTTTTTGAATTATGAGCCGGGGCCGTAGTCACCTACACAGCCTCCCTTGCAGAAGCCTTATAATGAATGACCCGATGTAAAGTATGTTGTTCGCCGATGCGTGTTTTTCTCTGTCATTTTATTTTATTGTCAGCGTTTTTCTTTCCACTGTCGGAGGTATTTTGTACGGTGTATCGGAGCCGCAGTTCTCTACAGAGTCACCGTTACGGAAGCTAAACGATGAATGTTTCGATGCATAGCCCCTACCTTGGCCGATCCCGTGGGTTTATCGCTTTTCCTCGTTATCGAAGCAGTTCATAACTATGGGCAGAAGCCGTGTCTATTTGATTCCCGCCATTGCGGTTCCTTAACAAACTAACCGTCTGATTCTATAATAGTTTCGACCTCCGATGTATCGAATCCCATTGTAATGCTTTGTTTCGCCGATGTTTTGTTTTGCTCCAGAACACCTAGACCATGGGTCACCCACCGTTGCGACATTTTAGTAAACTAACCAACTGACGTTATGTGTTCCGATTCATCGATGAAGTTTTTCTCTGCCAGAGGTTTCGTTTTCCTGCCGGTGGGGTTTTTCTCGCCCTAGGCGGTGGATTTCTTGGTTTTTGATTAGGTTTGAGGTTTCCAAGTTAAAATCGTAGTCCCGGGTTTTTACTGTTGATGCTCATTTTTATTGGTAGTATGATTTACATTCATTGAAAAGTGGTCTAGATAAATGATGCGTTTTTTGTGTTGATCGCAGACAGACATGGGAGATTTTCTCAGATCCAGTTGATGATTACTACTGCAAAGAAGACATAGCTGGAGGACAACTCAGAAGTAAGTTGGTTGAAGAAAGAAGCAGAGATGTTGCTCAACGAAAAGAAGATAGCGGAAGTCTGAGATCAACAGGATCTCAAAAGGACCAATGAATTACTGAGCGTAATCATTAAGAACAGAGTCCCAGGCTTGGGAAGTTCGTCAGTTACCAAGACAGTCCCTTTTACAAAGTGCCTATAAATATTGATCTTCGTTTGAAATATAACATTTGTATGAATCATGAGCACTCACAAAAGAAAAAATTGGGAGATTAAAATGGTTGGGGGAGCCCAAAGGTCACCGGTGAGGCAACCCAAAGGTTTTGCGGTTTTGTATAAATATGGGAAAGTTAGAAGGAATGAGGACTTTTTCCCAGTTATACTTGTGAGAACACATTGTAAGAGGAACTATTTCGTTTTGCAATAGATAATTACAATTTTTCCTATTGGAGAAAGCTTTGGCGGGATATTCAAATGCTGTGCAATGAATGTTGTTGAAGGGGAACTATTTCGTTTTCAGCTTTTATTCATTAAATGTGAGATCGTTCTAACTTGTTGAACCTATGTTCTTGTATGAATGTTATCTAGTTTATTTTATGATAAT
Organism: Pseudotsuga menziesii; assembly: GCA_001517045.1. Lineage (NCBI taxonomy): Eukaryota > Viridiplantae > Streptophyta > Pinopsida > Pinales > Pinaceae > Pseudotsuga > Pseudotsuga menziesii. Next base: position 80,414 of record LPNX011064121.1, read on the forward strand.
TTCCACTATGAGTAATGAATGTTTTCACAAACAATGAGCTATCTTGTTGTTCATCTATCTATTCATGTTTATGTGTTTTGAAATAAGAACAACTACCTGTGATTTCTTTTAATACATGAACAGTAATACATTACTCATTAAATGATAATCTCGCTCCCTAGGGACAGCTTAGTTAGTTAGTTAGTTTTATTTCTTGTTGTGTGTGATTTAGATGCGAGAGAGTTTAAGATGAGAGGTAAGAACCTACGCATCACATTGTGCTTGCTCCTCGTACTCTTTATCAATCTGCATTTTAGATAAGCATTTGCATATCATTTAAAGTTAAAAACACAAAATATACACGGTGGACCAGGCCACAATCGATAAAACCATTTATTTTTGTTACTTGACCTACAGTTTCCGAACCGTAAACCAGACGGATTCCCCATACCAAACAGTCACGGACTAGTTGGGAACGTTGACTGGGAAGAATCCCTTGCTGTTGTTGCCTCCAATTTTCCAGCCCTCAACATGATGCAAAAAATGTTTTAGGCATATTACCTTTTTAGGTAAAGCCCATTGCGAGGCTCCCTGAAAGGTATTCCATCATAATCTATCAGTTCGTAGGCCCCTTTTTCCAAAACTTTACTTACGATATACGGACCATACCACATCGATTCTAATTTTCCTTTCCCTAATTTATCATGTTTCTGATCGTACCTCAGAACCATATCTCCTTCGTTGAATACACAAGGTTGAATTGATTTATCATACTGAGCCTTGATATGTTTTTTATGCGAATCGTTAACCAAAGTGACATTTTGTTGTGTTTCTTTAAGGTTAGTGAGATAAAGGAAACATTCTTCCTCAGTTGAGGTATTAGGAAAAAGCTCGACGACTAGTTTCAATGAAGGAATCTCGCATTCAATAGGTAAAACAACCTCCATCCCATAGACTAACTAAAAGGGTGTGAAGCTGGTTTTTGTTTATACAGAAGTTCTATAGGCCCATAATGCCGAGAATAGAGTTAAGTGCCAATTCGATTTATTTTCCCCAACCATCTCGCGAAGCATGGTCTTAAGAACTTTGTTAATGGCTTCGACTTGGCCATTAGCTTATGGATAGTAGGGAGTTGAGTTTTCATGAAGAAAACCCAACTTAGTGCTTATCTCGATCATCATCTGATTACGGAAATGAGATTCGTGATCGGTCACTATGGATTGAGGAACTCCAAGCCTAGCAATGACATGATTGAAAAGGAAGAGGGAGAAATTCTTACCATCCTCTGCAAATGTAGGCATTGCCTCAACCCATTTTGTAAAATAATTAACAACTACAATGATGTAACCATGCCCTCGACTGAGGTAGGCTTACAATGCATAAAATTGATCCCCCATTTGGTGAAAGGCCAATGAAAATGATGGGGTGTAGTGGAGCAGGGTGGGTGTGCTTCTTTGGATAAAACAATTGACAGGGTGGGCATTTTTTAACTGCTTCATGGCAATATTTAAAGATCAAGGGCCAAAAATAACCAACGCAAAGGATTTTCTGGGTTGTAGCCATCCCAGAAAGATGACCGCCACATGCTCCAGAGTGACAATCATTCAATCCTTGTTCAGCTTTGTCGTGTGTTAAACATTGTTGAAGAATAGAATCAATACCACGTCGATATAAGGTATCATTAGTGATTAGACAATATTTGGTGTGATGTCCAATGCGTCAACGATCATCGCTAGATATATGATCAGATGTCCATACCAAGGGTTAGTCATGCTAATCATGAACATAAACTCATCAAGAAATGAATTAGTGGGATCAGTTTCCATCGTAGCATGGGGAAGATCACACATCAACTCTGAAAATAGTAGTGAATTCTTGGAAGTAGATTTAGTGAACTCAAGGTCAAATTCATGCAGGATAACAATCCAATGAGAGTATTTCCCCCTAGTACCTGATGGGTCAGTATGTAATACATATGGTTTTGATCCGCGGGAATAGTAGTGGTGCGAAGTAGGATGTAGTGATGAAAACGTTGTACAACGATGACCATATCCAAAGCTAACTTCTCTACATGTGAATTTCGAGTTTCATAGTCCAAAAGACTCTTACTGAGATAGTAAATCACGTGCTCTTGATCGTTTGAATCTTCCTGCACTAAAACCATACCAACGACAGTAGTGGAGTCAACAATAAAAAGCAGAAAGTCTTTCGAGTAATTAGGGGGGTCTAACGTAGGTGAGTGTATGGTTGTGTGTTTTAAATGATTGAAATCATGTTAAGCTAGATCATTCCAGATGAATGGAGTGTTCTTTTTCAACAAACACATATAGCCATGTGTCTTTTCCCCAAAATTTCACACAAAAAGATGAAGAAAATTTTCCTTCCCTTGCAAACTTTGGAGTTTTTTAATGTTGGTTTGGGGGGGGGGGGGTAAGGCCACAGTGGAAACAATTTTCAAAGGATCGATACATATATCATCCTTGGAAACAACAAAGCCAAGTAGACGTCCAGTCTCTACAAAAGACACATTTATGTGGATTGAGGCAAATATGATAGTGACAGAATCTAAGGAAAATGTCCTTAATATGCCCTGAATGATCGTCCCTCCATTGTGAATGTGCATGTAGGTCATCCAAGTAGGGTTCCACTATATGTTCAATATCATGAAAGCCATAGGACATGACTTGTGGAACACAGCTCCAACATTTTCCAATCCAAAAGGAAACTTACGGTAAGCGAAGGTTCCCCATGGGAAAATGGATGTTGTTTTATGTTGATCAACGAGTAAAATTTCGATCTAATTATAACCAAAAAAGAAATCCATAAAGGAGAAAATAACACTTCCAACATAGTTGTCTATGATTTGATCGATGTAGGGAGTAGGGTAATTGTCTTTCAGACAAGCCTTATTTAAATCCCTAAAGTCAATACAACCCCTAATAGTTCCCTGCTTCTGGGAAATATGAACAATATTAGATACCCATTATGCCAATGACACATGATAAATGAAACCAAATTTCAAAATATTTTTGACTTCAACTTTCCTAGGGTGTACTTGACGGAGTTTCGTCCTAACAGGTTTTGCCATCGGGTAAGTCATGATCTCATGTACAATGATTGATGGATAAATCCCAACCATTTCCTTGTAACTCCAAGAAAAAACATCTTGAAATTCTTTGAGAAGAGCTTTATAACTTTCAATTTCTGTTGTTGAACAGTTTTGGCCTACATGAACATGTTCAACAACTCCGGGTTTGACTTATATATTGATGGGGGTGGTTTGAGTAATGTTACAAAAATTCCCTTCAGAATCAACACCTTGCAACAATACATGTGTATGAGGATGTTCGACAATATCAGAATTAATAAGAGACACAAACTCAAAATATATTGAATTGGCATTAGGGAGGAAAGAGGATCTGCGATGATGATCTTCCCATATGTTGGTCGCTAGGCAGACCCAGGTTTACTGTAGTTAACCAACAACACCCCTATCTCACTGGCCCTTTCGGCGACAGACCGCAGAGCGGCCTGAAGTCTCACCCGAAGTGATTCTAATGGGTTGGCCAAAAGACTCAAGTGTCTTCGAACAGGTTCTGTGGTAGCCTGGGTGTCTCGCAGCTCTTCTAGCCTATGAGATCTCTCTCTCTCTGCGACGCACAACCTCCTCTTACTTGCGACGACTCTAGTCCTTATCGCATGGTCGTGCCTCGGGCAACGCGTAACTCCTTCCTAAAATGATTCTCAACCGCAGCGCACCATAGCTCCTCTGCTGGTGCGATACTGCCTCCTTGCGATATCCTACCGCTACGGTTCAGCGTACTCAGTGCTACTCGTTCCGACTTACAGGACTCAATATACAAGGTTGCTTAACTCCACGAATCTTAACTCTAAGAGCTGAAACATAGATAAACTCTTATACAAAATACTTAAGGGTTTCACTTGCATTCATCTTCTATAGTGCTGTAAACTGAATAACGCATACATACATTAAACTGTAAACAAGGCCCATGTGATAACTGATAGATGAAACAAATAAACACAACACATAAATCAATCACATAACACACGATTTTAACGTGGTTCACCTCCAGGATGGAAGTTATGTCCACAGAACTATGTTTCTATTATAGCTCGGGGGAAGGTAAACACAGTTCTGCTGCACCGCATATGCAGCTCGAGATCTTCTGGGTAACTCCGCACACAGCCTGGAGCCCTTCTCTCTTAGATCTATTCTCTTCTGTATATTGCACCTCTTACAATATACTCTTCCCTCTCTGTCGATCCCTACGGATCGTTACATGCATGCTCAATGAGCCAGCTACTGGTTACAGTAAGATAACTACAGCTAATAACAGAACCAGAGCTTGGCTTCTATACAATTGTCCAACTATTGTCTAACTCTTTAGCCCACAAAATGACCAACCAACTAACCCTTTTACAATACAAAATATATCCCTTTATAGGCGGCCCGAAGGTCTCGCCATTACAACACTGTGGGCTTGTCCCAATAGTAACCCAAAACCCTAACTAGT
>LPNX011064121.1:85144-100358 GCA_001517045.1 Pseudotsuga menziesii
ACTTCATCCTCCATAGCTGCGACACGCTCTTGTGCCGAGTCAAGCATAGCTTGACTAATACTGGAATCTTCTGTTACATCAATCTCATTTCTGGTGGCCGTGAACTCCTTAACTTTCTGCTCGACCGTATCGACTATCTCTATGATTTTCTCTTGATATGGTTGAAGTAGGTCATTGATGTGTATCTCCTATGCTCTCAACCGCTACGCTTCCTGCTGCAAGCGGTTCATCTCCTTCATCTTTCTCATCTTCTAAAGAGCTGCTAAGCTCTTTATTTCTTCCTTCATAGCTGTTGTAGTATTCTCTATCTGATGAATACTTTGTTGTATTTCTACTTTCTTGGGAGGCTCTTCTAACTCCGACCATGTGCTCATCGCATCGGCTAGTACTGACAGGGCATCGTCTATGCGGGATTGTATATGTGCGGAAGCGAGCTGGAAGGCCTCTACTCTGGCTTCCTTGTCTGCCTTGGGGGTGCCCAGTGGTCAAGCCTCAAGCTCGACAATCTGCGCTTTGTGGTCTTCCTCCATCTTGGGCATTGTTTCGTCCATCTTGGCCACTGTTTCCTCCAGAGCCTTTGCTCTGTCTGCAACTCTTCTTAGCTTCTGCGGGGTAGGCAAGGCGAACTCAATATTACATTGGGGTAACTCCAATGCAATGCTCTGTAAGACCTGAGAGATTTCCTGATCTCTTTCTTGATATGTTTTTAACTAATTTTCCTTTTTCTGATAGGTGGTGGCGAGTGCTGCATTCTGTTGCTTCAACTACGTGTTCTGTTTATAAGTCGCGAGCTCTCTACTCCTGAGCTCTATGCTTAGCTGCTGTTGGATCATCTGCAACTGATCAATGTGAAACTCTGTGAGGTTAACCTCGACAAGTTTCCTGATCTAAATCAGCACGTCCATCACTGACGCAGGGAATCGAATGCTCCCTAGTGGTATCAAAACTGTGTTTATGCGATCCGTTGCCAAGATTTCCTCGCGGGAGATCGACTGTGTTGAACTTTATCCTGTGGTCGCCTTTACCGGTGGAACCTGTATCAGAGCAGTCTTCTCAGTAATTGCTTTTAAGTCCAGAAGCTGCTTTTCTACCACACTTTGTATCTTTTCCTGCGATGACTGCATCGCCTCAAATGAGTCCTTCAACGTGTCATGCGTTCTTGTTGCAATGAGTTCATAATCATCGTCTGTCAATGTAGTTTTTACAGGTGGTTTTGTGACTTTGTACTTTTTCTTCTTCTATGCCTCTGGTATCTCTTCTTCTCCATCCTTTGTCGTCTATGCCTCTGATGGCACTTGCTGTAGGTCTTTCCTCTTCTGCCCTAGTGGTGGTACTTCTGTTGTTCCTTGCGTCTGGGTCTCTACTTTGTCTTTGCCCTTGTCTGATGGGTTTGTCTGTGTGGTCTCTGATGGTAGTGGTGTGGTGTCCTCGAAATATTGCTTCCACTCGTCATCAAAGTCCTTGACAACGTCTTCAACATCCTTCACTGTCATCCTGAACCAGCCATTAGCCCAATCATCCCTTCTAGACCTTTTTGGCCTCAGATAGATTCTATGGTTGTCTGCCATAAAATTAAGCTAGTTATCATATGTGTCCACAGTCTCCGTGCTGATCCGTGGTGTTTCTTGGATGGTTTTCTTCAACAGCTTATAGTATTCATAGAATACTATCATGTTAAACTTTTTCTTTGATTGGTTGTTGCTATCCCATAAGCTGGCATAGTGCACGCCTCTGGGCGCGCCACTTGCTAGCTGTGGAAACTGAGTATGGGGTGGCTCCTTCCAACCGACGAATGCACATAAAATAAGTAGCCACGAGAAATGGAAAGGGTGGCTTGCTTCATCCTGAGCTGCCAAATAATCTGCCTGAAGCATATTTAATAAAAATAAAGACCAATTGAACTATTCTCCCTCTGCGACTTGTATGGCCAAGTTGATTACTGATCATGTGACCTCCTTTGGCCGAACCTTGGTTAATAGTCTTCCTGCAAGCAGACTGGCTGTAAACCTGAGTGTATCGTCTGTTAGGCTTGTGATGTCATAAGCCCGTCCTCCTCGCTGTAACTTATACTTAGTAACCAGGGATGGTGGTAGCTTAGAATCCTTGGTCTTCCCTACTGTCTGTATCTCGGGGTCTTTACCAGTCTTGGACAGCCCGGTGATGCGGTGTATTAGGTCGACGTTCAGGTCGACCCTGTTACCTAGCCAGAGGTAACCTCCATGTACACACAAAAGTAGGACACGCACCACGGCATTAACCTCTGCACCTCATCCAAAATGAGGTAGTCTCAACAAATTAAGCAAACCTGAGCGCTCAAGAATCTGGACATGTGCCATGGGAACATATTCATCTCTACCTGTCCTTGGGTTCTTCTAGATGGTAAGATATTGATCCAGCCGGAACTGAGGGTATGTCTTACCATATCCCAGGTTATAATCTACAAATTTAACAGCAGCAGCATATCCTACTAGATCTCCATTTTCCTTTACTCGAGAATCTATTGGTGGTATGGGAACAGTAAACTTAGCACTCTTGGGAATTTTTACCTCTGGTGCGCCTTCAACTCGTGGCATAATGTAGTCTGCTGCACTATGAACTTCTTCCTCTGGCTCTGAACTGGATACCTCTATTACCTAAGAGTGGCTCCTCATTTTTGGTGGTTCTCTGGTCTGTGATGAAATCGGTGGGGTACCCTTAGATGCCGTCGTCATAGGAGCTGTAAGGCCACCACGTTCAAACCTTTCCAAAATCGCTTCTATAGGTTCCTCCTCGGACAGAACCCACTTGGTGTAAAATGCTGGACGTGCAATGGCTACAATCTCTAGAAATCACAGCACTCTGTCACGGGATTAGTTCTACACAGGGAAACTTATCGATGCACTCTATAACTCTCGGCTCTTGACTTCTTTGCAAATGTAACCTTCCCGAATGACTAATTTCTGCTTTTATGCTGAAGACGATAATCTCGGGCGCAACGGTCATCTAGACTGAATCCGTCGGTCATATTAATTGCATGGACAAGACCACACCCATCATCCGATCCTCAATAAATGCTGAAATCCAATCAAATTTCCCTCGAAGTGTGTGTGTATAGGCGTCGGTCTCGTCGAAGATTTACCAAATATGGAAAATTGATTACACTACTGCCAAATCCACGGTAAGATATGCTGATCATTTCTTCATTAACTGCCTGTCAGAAGGCGACTTGACTAGCCCTCTGTTTCTTGCGAAAGCTGGTACGTGGCATAGAGAGACATCGCCTTGCTGCGATGCAACACCGCATCCTCTGCTTAAAACAAATTTAAACGCCCCTTTTTTTCTTTTTTTCTTTTTTTTTTAACTGATGACTCGCGCAAAATGAACCGTCCTTATGTGATTCCTTATACTTAGAATACCTGCCGGTGTAGACTAATTCCCAGTGCGATGCCTCCTTTCAACTACACTGGACATCTGCACCACGTAAGCTGTCTCGGCTAGGACTGAGAGGTGGGGTGGCTGTCACTATAAATCTTGAGCCTACTACCATTAATCAATGTGGGGAGAAGCTCCCCATCCAGTTTGCTGAGTTGAACGGCTCCTCCCTCTGTAACTTGTTGTATCTGATATGGCCCCAGCCAATGCGTCTTGAAATTCCCTGGAAACTTAATAAACTTACTGTCGTAGAGGAGTACTAGGTCTCCGATCTGAAAGGTATTACTCTTAATGTGTCTATCATGCCAAGCTTTTTCTCGTGCCTTCTGCACTTTCTGATGGAAGCCAGCGATGAATCTGTCTTCCTCTAAGGCAAGCAGCTGTGCTAGCCTTTCATCCACTGTGTCTGTATCAGCCATCCCGGTGATCTGAGCGATTCTTAAACTGGGAAGAATATACTCCATGGGCATAACAGCCTCCTGTCCATACACCAAACTGAAAGGTGTATGTCCTGTAAGTTTCTTTCATGTGGTCCTCTACGCCCATAATACAACGTTAACTCTGAGGTCCCAATCATTCCTTTGGCTGTTGCAGATCTTTGTAAGAGCGTTTTCTAAAATCTTGTTAAAATCCTCCACCGTACCATTATCCTGTGGGTGGTAGGGAGTGCTCTTATGGTGCTGAATCTAAAATTCTTCCGTCAAGGCCTCAATAGTGTGGTTTAAGAAGTGTGTACCTTGATCGCTCATCAAAATTACTAGGCATCCAAATCTACTAATGATGTTTTCAAAAAGGAACTGTGCGGCTGTAGCAGCATCACAATTTCTTACTGCTTTGGCCTCTGCCCACCTGGTGAGGTACTCTGTGCCAGTGATGATATATCTCGCACCCGTGCATTTTCCTGTGGGTTGATAGGACCCACAAAGTCTATAGCCCACTTGTCAAATGCGCGTAGCGTAACCTGCGTTCGCAGCGGCATTTCATCTCGTCGCGAGGGTTTTCCTACCCTCTGGCAGATATCGCAGTATCTACAAAAGTCCTTAGTGTCCTTGTGCAATGTAGGCCACCATAATCCTACAGCTAGGATTTTCTGCGCAGTCGGCTTTCCTGCAAAATGACCTCCTGCGGTTCCTGAATGTGCCTCTCTAATGATAGCGTCTTTTTCATGTGGCATCACACATCTGCGCAGGACTTCATCTGGACCTAACTTGTATAATTGTCCTGCGAGCAAGGTGAAGTCTGCTGCTTTAACAACCAACTGCTTCTTTTGCTGCTTAGTAAACTCGTCAGGTGCTAATCCTATAGTGAGAAAGTGAATGATATCAGCATAGTAGTCGTCTGTGATCTGGATAGAAAACAACTGCGCATCTGGCAAATTGTCCTCTAGGTTACTTGGCTCTTCTCCTGAGTCTATCCGCGACAGGTGATCAGGTCTGGCGTTCAATCTTCCTAGTTTAACAATGATTTTAAAATCATACTCCTGAAAGAGGAGTAACCATCTGCAGATTCTCCCCCCTAACACTAGTTTATTGACCAGATACTTCAATGCGGAATGGTCAGTAAACATCTTGAATGAGGCACCCAATAGGTAGTGCCTGAACTTCTGCAGTGCATACACCATAGCTAAGCCTTCTCTTTCTGTCGTGGTGTAGTTCTTTTCTGCTGTCGATAGCTTTCTGCTGGAATATGCGATAGGATGATCAATATCCCCTTCTCCTAGTTGCGTTAAAAAAACCCCTAGTGCGATGCCAAATGCATCCACATGTACATGCAACGGCTTAGTCCAGTCTGGAAATACTAAGATGGGTGCTGTAACCATCTTCTCTTTAAGTGTGTCTAGACTCTGCTGGCATTCCTCATTCCATAGGAATTTTATATCTTTCTTTAACAATTTCTCCATCGGTGCTGTAATCTTTGCGTATCCCTTGATGAATTTTCTGTAGTACCCGGTATGACCAAGCACTGTTCTCAATTGCTTGACTGAGTTGGGTGCTGGAAGATTTACGATGATGGCAATCTTTGCGGGATCTACCATCAAGCCTTGTCTGCAAACAATGTGACCCAACAAAATACCAAATGGTGCACAGAATATACATTTTTTCAAGTTCAGAGAAATCTGGTACTGCCTACATTTCTCTAACATCAGTCTTAAATCTCCTATGTGCTTGTCAATTAATCCAAATACAGTCCAATCATCAAAATAAACTTCTAGGAATTTGTGGATGTATTCTTTAAATACAACAACTACTACTCTAGAAAAGATAGCTGGTGCATTCTTAAGACCAAAGGGCATTACCGTATACTGGAATGAGCCCCATTCTGTTGCAAAGGTGGTCTTGGATCGATCTTTTGGATGGATTCTGATCTAGTGATAGCCTGAAAATCCATCAGTGAAGGAGTAGACCAAATCCTTCTCCATGGCCAAAGCCTTCTCCACGGCCAAAGCCTCCTCCACGTCCTCATCCTCTGAATCCTCCTCCACAGCCACCATAAGCCAGATCATGCTGTGGTCCTACTGCTGGACCCTGTGGTTCTGATTGGACTCTATACATATCTTGCTTTGCTCCTACCATGAGATCATAGGCTCGGCAATCGTGTTCATCATGGCCTATAGACTTGCAGAAGACGCAGTATAAGTTCTTAGGTGTCTGCACGTACTTCTAAAGTAGAGGGCACTGCTGAGGTAGATGTCCTCGCGTTTTGCATATTTCACACCACGGCCCGTGGGTCTGTGGTAAGGGGTTAGGAGCCCCTGTTGCTATATATTCTACAAATACTGGACAGTTGTCTTTAGTATGGCCTTATGCTTTACACCTTATGCACCATATGTCTTGCGCAATCCCTTTTCCTTTCTTAAGCTCATGCAACTGTAACGTGAGATTAGCCAACTGGTTTTGTAGATTTGTCATGCCTGTGCTGGTTTCCGCTAGAGGTGAAGCCTCTAGTTTCATTGCCATCTCCAACGCGTCATCCTACGTCTGGAGTTTCTGCTGCATTAACGGTAGTTTGATGTGAGGGAGCAGCGCTGCAATAAACCATTCCTTATGCTGCTCTGGTGCAAACTCAAAGCTGACTTGGTCTATAAGGGCTTCGAATTTCTGATCAAAGTCCCACACCGACTCTGTAGGTAGCTGTTTGATATATTTGAGCCCTATAATGCACTGTGACTCAGACTTAGGTTTCTTAAACTCTTTAATCATGGCTGTCTTGATCTGTACAAGTGTTCTGGGTACTGTGGTATACTTCATATACCATGTTAAGGCTCGATCTCTTAGTGTGGTGACCAACTGTACAAGTTTAATATTATCGTCATTGATGGTTTTAATGGTCCACATGGCTTCACATAGATACCAATGCTACTCTGGGTCCTCTGCCCCTGTACCCTTAAAAATAGGTAGCTTCATATCATCCCCCATTCTATTTCTACACGGTGGATGTTGATTTGTTGTGCTACTACCACTCGGCGGTGTAGCTGAAGGTGATGTAGCAGTGGTAGGTACTATCTGCGAGCTACTGGATGGAGTTCCTACGGGATTGTTCTGAGTCCCGGTTTGTTTCTGTGGGGTGTAAGGGTGGTAAGGGATACCCCCCTCTGTTCCTTCTGTAGTACTATGACTCTGTTGTCTAGTATTATCTGGACTATCTTCAAATATGGGAGATCTGAAATCTACTTTATATTTCTTTCCACTATGTGTTCGTCCAATGTCGTCAAAATCACTTTCAAACTCTTGTGACATTACTATCTTTACTTATTCATCTGAAACTAGATCCATTGTTCTTTTTTCATGTAATAACATCTTAATGGACAAGTTTAAAGATTTTAGGTACTTACCGCGATATCCTTTGAAGAAGTAGCGCTCAGCCTCGCTGAAGCTCTTTCTCTGGTCGACTGCAAACTCTGTGACGAAGCCTTCTAGCACACTCGCAAGCCAGAAGTCTACTGCCCTCGTAATGGGATTATCAAGGTTCTTCACGGTCTGAATCAGTTCTGGTGTCCAGACAATGTCTCTTTTCTTCTTCAGTATGCTTGTATCAATCAACTTTGATAACCAGTCGTAAAGCTCGTTCCCAAAGGTCGCAAAAAATATCGCATGCAGGTCTGTAATGATATGTTTTTGTAACCAGGCCTCTGTACTCAGTTTAGGACTCCTGTTCTCTCATTCGGTAAAATCTTTCTGGTTAGACCAAACCCACTCATTGAGTTCTTCTCTAGTAGGCCACCACCAGAACATCAATGCTCAATTTGTTCAAAACTGGCAAGGGAACCATTTGTTGGTCGCTGGGCAGACCCGGGTTTACTGTAGTTAACCAACAACACCCCTAGATCACTGGCCCTTTCGACGATAGACCGCAGAGCGACATAAATTCTCACCCGAAGTGATTCTAATGGGTTGGCCAAAAGACTCAAGTGTCTTTGACCAGGTTCTGTGGTAGCCTGGGTGTCTCGCAGCTCTTCTAGCCTACGAGACCTCTCTCTCTCTGCGATGCGCAACCTCCTCTTACTTGCGACGATTCTAGTCCTTATCGCATCGTCGCACCTCGAGCAACGCATAACTCCTTCCTACGCTGATTCTCAACCGCAGCGCACCACAACTCCTCTGCTGGTGCGATACCGCCTCCTTGCGATATTCTACCGTTGCGGCTCAGCGTACTCAGTGCTACTCGTTTCGACTTACGGGACTCAATATACAAGGTTGCTTAACTCTGTGAATCTTAACTCTAAGAGCTGAAACATAGATAAACTCTTATACAAAATACTTAAGGGTTTCACTTGCATTCATCTTCTATAGTGCTGTAAACTAAATAACGCATACATACATTAAACTGTAAACAAGGCCCATGTGATAACTGATAGATGAAACAAATAAACACAACACATAAATCAATCACATAACACACGATTTTAACGTGGTTCACCTCCAGGATGGAAGTTACGTCCACAGAACTATGTTTCTATTATAGCTTGAGGGAAGGTAAACACAGTTCTGCTGCACCGCATATGCAGCTCGAGATCTTCTGGGTAACTCCGCACACAGCCTAGAGCCCTTCTCTCTTAGATCTCTTCTCTTCTATATATTGCACCTCTTACAATATACTCTTCCCTCTCTGTCGATCCCTGCGGATCGTTACATGCATGCTCAATGAGCCAGCTACTGGTTACAGTAAGATAACTACAGCTAATAACAGAACCAGAGCTTGGCTTCTATACAATTGTCCAACTATTGTATAACTCTTTATCCCACAAAATGACCAACCAACTAACCCTTTTACAATACAAAATATATCCCTTTATAAGCGGCCCGAAGGTCTCGCCATTACAACCCTGTGGGCCTGTCCCAACAGTAACCCAAAACCCTAACTAGTGACAGTCGACATATTTGTACTTGGGGTAGCTGCTTTCCGTCACACCACAGCTCTCTGCAGTCTTCCATGCTTCCTGGCACTGACCATGGGTACTGTGCACCGCTTCCATGTTTCTATCCTTCGTCTTCAATACCTCGGCCTCGTTGCTCCTTTTCCTTTATGAGGGTAGCTGAGCCCTTCTATCTTCGCCGCTACCTTCAATGCAGTGGGTGAGCTTTCTCTTCTCGGCCGCTCAGGTACCGTCGTCTCCCTTGACTTCTCTGCCCTAAAAGTCACGGTTTCCAGCTCTGCTCTGTAGCTAGAAACATGCTACGGCGTCGTAGCTCCATCTTATCTCCTCTCTGCCAAAACTGTCTATCCGCTAAACTGGCAGCTTCTTCTGTAGCTGCGGGACCCTGCTCCAACACCATAAGGGTTCATCCGGACTCATAATATCCATAAAATACTCATCTTATGGAAACTTTTGTGAGAGATAATCAAGAGTAGGGAGAGGGGAATCTATCCAATAAGGAAGATGGTAAGTATCTGATTCTACTAAATGTTGGTCATCAATGTATGCATTAGAAGTAGATTGAACGACATGATATAGGGCTTCGTGAGGACTCATAGAAGATGTTTCATGAATCTCTTTATCTTTGGCCATGTCACCGACAGTGGAGGATATCATGTTCACCATAGAAATTTGGGTACTAGGAGGGGAAGCAGTAGATGAAAAGACTCCCATAAGGGATGAATCTTTCAAAAGTCCGACCCCTACAGATTGATAAGGAGGGGGGGATTTCCCCAACATAGGAATATTATTTGTTGTGGTGGCAGTGATATCAGGTGAACAATAATCAAGTTGATCGATGGTTACAATATTTCCTTGGCAAGGAAATTGGAGAATACAAAACACTGATGAAGTGACTGTCATCACAGCGTAAAACCAATTTCTGCCCAATAATAGGTTGTAATCCAATAAAGCATCGACCACCTCTACCTAAATAGAAATGGTATTTCCCCCAAGTTCAATAGATAAATCCAATAAAAATCCATGGGGATGGAAAAATCGTCCATCAAAATATTTCAAAGTAGTTGGTGTTCGGTTGAGCTTAGGAGAATCGATGACTCTCCAACAAGACATAGATAAAACTGAGGTGGAAGCTCCTTCGTCTAGTACAGTACGATGAACTTTCCTACCGATCACCTTAGTTGCGATTTGAAATGCGAGATGGTGAGATAGTCTCGATTTATAATTCTTCACATTAAAAGTAATTGTATTATAATTCTCCGGATCTAGGGACCCTAAGGCTAACAACAATTTTTTATGATGTGTAGGGAAACTTTGGAGTACTTCCAGAGTAAACATAGCACAAGGTGCTTGAGCTAAACCTTCAACAATATTATAGAATTGGGCAGCTCGAGCGCTAGGATTGAAATACTGATTTTTGGATCCTACTCTTAAGAGGACGTAAATCATGCCAGGGATAGGCTTATCAATGGTGAGAGGGCCATTAGAAGGAGGTGGAGAAGAAGGATTAGTAGAAGGAGTATTATCATAAGAAGTACCTTCATCCTTTTTATCTGGACATTTATCATAAGTCTAAGTTCATGTGCACAGTCCAATTGTTTCAATGGACATCATTTTGATTTCCTCCATGGAGGAAGAAGCACCATGCAAAGATGTGTGATCAATAAATTGTTGTTGAGATGGGAAAGGTTCAGTTAGAATTGCTGGTGTGGGATTATTTTTCAAAAATTTGTTGATCTCTTCACGACTAGGACATTCCTCAGTGAAGTTGAACCACACAACATGCATGGGTCATTAGCTTTCTATTTTGGTTTTGACACATTCTCTAGAGCCGTAGTCTTTGGAGTCTCCTATTGGTTTTTGATTTTTTTGTACTTACCTTTGCCTTTATTTTTATTACCAGGTGACTGCGAAGATTGAATTGCATTCACTTCAGTAGATACAGTAGGATTTGATGATGTAGCAGGAGAAGAATTATGTTGATTGGGATGTTTTGTTGTGGATGTGGGTTGGATTGTACCTACGACACCATCCACAGGAGGTTCACCAGGTGGCTTAGTAGGATCAATGCTGGGAAGAGGAGCATTATGGATCAAATCATATAATTTTCTGGAATGGGAATAAACCAATTCCAAATATTGAGCATCACTAATAGCTTGTTCCTTAGTAACAAGACCTCCCATAGCCACATCTTGGGCTATATGGGGCAAAAATGACTTTGTAAACCAGTCAGTTAGCAATTGATCTAGAATAGGAGCCTTAATCAACCTTCGATGTCTCCTCCATTCATGAATGTGATCAGATATGTGTGTGGAGGTATTTTTCCAAAGAGAAGTCAAGTGATCTATACTAGTCTTATAACGGATCGGTAGCTGGAAATGAGTAAGAAATGTTGTTGCCAACGAATTAAAATCCACAAATGAATGTTGTGGAAGTTCGATATACCACTTAGCGGTCGTACCGGTCAAATTTCATTGGAAGAGCCGTAAATGAATAGAATCATCCATCAAGGAGTTGGAAGAACACTATAGATGGAAGTTCATGACATGATTTTTTGAATCTTCCCCTGGTTTTCCATCAAATTTTGGAATATCCGATGGTAACTTTACTGAAATTGTTGACAAAAAATGGTCGTGTAGAATGGGATCATTAATAAATTTGGATAGGTTTGGAAAATCCAAGGTTTCCAAAAATGGGAGTTGTCGATTAGGTTGCGGATAATTATAATATTCATAAGGTAAGGCCACCCTAGTAGGATGCATGGGGGGTTCACTAAATAAACTTGTTACATAGCACATTCATTCGTAGGATATTAAAGAATATCCCTAATTTCACTAAATATTGGAAAATAATTCCTAAAACTGTATTGTTGAACCCCCCTCACAATATACCTTTCCAATTAAGAAAACCCCTAGTTTCTCTAGATATTGTAGGTATCCATTTAATCAACCCATTTTTAACACCCACTTTATATCATATTGTAAAGTTGTAACAACAAGATACCTAACACATCTTAGTATAAGAAAACAAGATGATAAATAAAATATAGTATAATGCTAGTAATGATCCCAGCAGGATTGCAAGGGTGATTGATTCATTTGTAGCATTGGAAAGTGGAATACCCAATGAAATAGTAATGGGGAAGGAAAAACACATAAAATGAAACCCAGTCAAGAGATCAATGTAACAAAGAATGTAAAATAATGATAGTCCAATAGTCAATGCAATGCTTAGAAAAGACGAGAATTGCACATGTTTCACACCAAAACCTGCTAATATACCAATTTTATATCTTGTAACTACAAGTATAGACATAGAGAACTCATGTTTTCTATAAGCTTAATAAATTAAACTCCATAAAATATTTTTAATAATCTTAATAAATGTTTTCTCTTTTTTTTTTTTAAAGCTATTTGTATGTTATTTTTAATACATGCATAGTAAAATATGTTAAAATAACACTCTTATTGTTTTGATGACTCTATGTGGAGATATCTTCTTATGCTTAAAGTATTCCAAGTTTAGTGAACATAAATTCTTCCACAACAAATGAATCTCATTTCTATATCTATACAAGATCAAAATTAGTCGAAAATTATAGCAAATTCTCTTCATTTCCTATTTAAAATTTTACAATAGATTAAATGTCACTCCCATATAAATCTAACATTGGTTATCCAATAGGTTATTGATTTTTCTTGGGTCGAGAAGTATTCTATTTTGGAATATTTGTAATGTTATTTAATTGGGAAGATGTTTCTGTATGAAACTTAAGGCAAAAATCCTCAAATTTTTATGTATATGATCCAATGATATATAAAATTCTTTGGTAATTTTTAAGATGGATTTATGGAGTTAGATTTCAATTGGAATTAAGATTTCAGTCAATAATATTATAATATGAGTAACGTAATGATATGAATATTTTCATTTAAAAACTAGTTAACAAAAAAAATCATAAGCATAATGATATTATTATAGATTTTTTTTGAAATTAAACATTGTAGTATAAAATGATTTTATATACAACAATTACACACACACACACACATATATATATGTATGTATATGTATATGTGCGTGTGTGTGTGTGTGTATATATATGTATACATACATATATGTATAGATATATCTATATATATCTATATGTATGTATACATATACATATACATATACATATACATATATATATATATATATATATATATATATATATATATATATATTAGGACCATAGAGACATGTTGAATGCAAACAAGTCCCTGCACTACAAGAAAAATGACATTTTTGGCATTTTATGTGAGGCTAAAATGTCATTTCTTGTATTGCAAGGATTTGTTTGCATTCAACCATGGTGGCATTCAACACGTCTCTATGGGCGACCTCCAAATATATGAAGAAGAATATATATATCCCACGATTTGAATGTTATTCCTCGACCCATCCAACTAAAATAACCCCCAATATTTATATTACTATGTCATATTAAAAACCCCATTGACCCCTTAGCAATATATTTTTTAGGATTTTAGGAGTAGTCAAACCCCCAATATGAATGGATGTGATATAATATTGCATTTCTAGTAAACCCCGTATGGTAGGACCATAGGTCGGCTGAGGTTAACCATAGTAACCCGCAGACTGTTGGTAATTTGGGGTGTTTTACTCTACAAATGGTTGACCTGGATCGGGTTAGGTCCAACTCGAGGTCCATAAGCTGTTTGGTTCCATTGATTAGTAACACTTCCTGGATAAGGGACGTATAAAGGATTACTATATTGTTCCCCACTATAGTATTGGTTACCAATATTGGGTTGTTGTAGTGGGACCTAAGTAGATGCAAGTGGTTGTGAAACAAGACCGACAAGACCATAACCAACAGGTCCACTAGATCCTACAGTTGGAGGAGTGGGTCTTGAAATATTATACAAAACAGGTACATAAGGTCCCCTAGCTGCATTGGATGTGGAGGGTAAATAATGACTTCCAACATTTGAAAAACTCATGGCAGGCATAGAAGCATTCCTTAATGGAAAATTTTGCACTCGATTTGGGGCAGACTGTGAAATTCTCGCTGGAGTGGCGAGTCTAGTGACCATTGGAGTAGGTGGAGCATTAGCCAAAATTGAATCCGAAGGGATGTTTAAATATCTACCTAGAATATCACTCAGTAGAATATAAGGTAAACTTATTCTAGGGTTAGGGGTTATCTCCATATAGGAAACATTAGCGGCACTAGTAGAACCAAATTTAGAGATAGCTTGTCCTAATGCGATTTCCTAAAATGGAGCATTCAACCCAAATATGTGGGCAACTGTATCATTGGTTTGGAACTGATTAATCCTAGCTCCTGCAAGAGTTTGTATGGTAAAAGATGGATCTCGATATGAGGGTTGTTCCATTATAGGTGGTAATGAATAATAAGTAAGAGGAACATTCGCAGGAGAAGATAATTCACCACCCCCTTCTGTAACTGGAACACCTTCCAATTAAGGAATAGATGCACTTCATGTTTCAGAATTGATTTCCATCTCTTGTTCCATAGGAGATCGAGTTGTAGGGTTTAAAGGATACTCAGGTGATAATCCTTGTATATGACGAGATCATCTCCAAGGGAAATCAACCGGCTTGATAGGTCAAATTGATCTAAAAACAAAACCTCTAGTTAATCAAGCAAAACAAACTCTAATCAAGATAAACAAATAAACAAAACTGTGACAGGAGTGGAATGAAGTCTGGATCCTCATAGGATTATCAAATCACCACAACTCGCGATATACTGTAGGTTCCAACAGTAAAATTCGACAAGGAGGATTGAGACTGTACCCTTGCCTGAATACCCGACTACTTGGATGATATGTGCGTAGAAATATCCCCGAGTGTTGTTATCAGTGTATTGCAATGTAGGATGGTCAAAGGGATTTTCTCAGTTGGTCTTAGGATCCCTACAAATGTCTCCCGATATAATCAAGGTATGTGGGAGCTCAAATCCATAGTAGTGTTGTCTAATGCACAACCATTTGAAAGGGGCCTTCCTATATACTATTGAGTACGTGAAGTACCTGTCTATATACCTCAAGGGTGTTATACACCAGAATGGCACCTCTCCGTCCGAGTGCCGACTTTCCTTATGTCGGCGTGCAAAAGGACACTTATGGATTGAGGTTTTCCTAGAATACTATAGCTTGGATTATTATGGAATACATTTCTGCCTTTATCTCTGCCTGTGACCACTTTCCCATTGTTTCATGAAAGTCACTGAAAGTCACTGAAAAAACACCTATATTGGAGGACCCATATCTTGAGTTCTGTAACTCCGTTTCACCTCATTTCTGCACCGTTGGAAAGGTATTTCAGTTAGCTAAAACTTTCTAGAAGACACCAAAGTCTGAAAATGCCCAGAAATACCTTAAAAATGCGTTTTTTGTG